>JAJJWW010013913.1:0-371630 GCA_023531295.1 Papaver armeniacum
TACCTTCGACTCTAATGGAGTAACCTTCTCTGCTTGGATTCTGGCTTAAGTAAGTAGGGGTTAGTGGATATCTTGATTGATCATCAATAAAGGAGGAATGAAATGGAACCGGTAGGGTTTTCTTCTTTTTTTTTTTTTTTTTTTGCTAGCTACGATATTTCAAAAGTCGTTCTCGATGTTGTTGAGCATTATCATTAAGGATGTTGTTGAGCATCATTAATATCTCTCGCTTCTTTCTAATTCTGCTTGCTTTGATATTACGTGGTAAGGATGTTCTTGAGTATCGGTAGTTATGATGTTGTTGAGCATCATTAGTAAATTTAGATTTTACTTGAACTTTATCTTTATGACTAAATTCTCTACAAGTTTGTGTTGCTTGTCTCCTCTCTAAGATTGAAATTGGTTGACATTCAATTCTAGGCCTTGTGATCCTTCTTTGCAATTGATGGAAGGCGTCGACCATTTCTTTAAGAATGAGAAAGAAAACTTGTGCATTTTAATTTTTATTATTGTTCCTAAATGCTAAGTGATACAATGGTATCCATGAATTAGTTTATGAGGAGTCTTAAGTGAGTGGGTTATTTCATAGAGGTGGTGATCCAGTTGTATTCTATAAACTCGCTCATCTTTGAGCATCGGTGTTTGTAAAAATGACAAACCGAGGTCTATTAGGTGAACTACTTCATCACAAGTGTGTAGTTCTTTGGTTGCGATCGAAAAGGAAAAGAAGTCACGTTTAGTTTTGGTCATTCTAATGGGGATATGTAGTATGGTGGCTGAAAATGAAAAATCTATCTTTAGGAGAATTGTTTGATAACAATAAGTGTTGTTGTTGGTGGAAACCCATAGGAAAAGAGGTAATGAAGGATGTGTTCTTGGATGTTGTTATTAAAGGCAACTTTTCATGTCAAGTATGTTTCAGTGAATTTTTTGGAAATTTGTAGGGTTAGTGGGTATCCTAGCCTTTTCTCGACTTTGGTTATGGAGTTTGTTTCACAACTCTTGAAAAGGGAGTCTTATTAATCATTGTTGGCTCTATGTGTTTTACTTTGAAATGTAATCACAAAACTTGTCTTCTTTTAGGATTAGCTTTAGCAATGCTTAGGAAAGTTTATTAATTCGGAGTAAGTATTAAACTTTCGGTTGATGTCGGAGTAATTTTGGTCTTAGGACAATGGATGTAAGTTACTCTCTAATAAACGTGGTAGGTTTGTTTATTAGCTTCGTTTAGCTTTTGGATAAGTCGTTGTTTTGAGTGTTTAAGTTTAAGTTTATCAAAAAAGAGAAAAAATGTTTTAAGATCCATTTTGGTTTGTTCGGCCTAGGTTTTACGGTCGAATCCTTTCCTCTGGATGTTTAATTTCTATTTAAAATCTGCTTGTCTCACATATTCCATCTTCTTCCTTTTAGTATTCTTTGGTGGAGATTCTTGATATGTTTTTGTCTCTTAGGGTATTGATTTTTAGCTTAATTTTGATCCACTATAAAAATTAGGTTCATCTTTTAACAATTGAGTAAGAAATTAGAGTTCTTCGTGGTGTTGGCTGCGATTGGGGCGTAGATTTCTTTTGATAAGAGGATCACGATGTGTTTTGGTACCGTAATGATTTTAGAATAAACATTTTGGCAAGTTTTTTCATTTTGGGACTTTTTGTTCAATCTCGATCCACGAGAATTTCTTGGTTCAATGGCTACTTTCTGGTCCAAAAAAAGATCAATTTGTTTTATATCGGCTACTCCTCTTTGAAACAACAAAGGAATCCGGGTAAATAGTTTAAATTTTCTCTCTTAATGCTTTGGCCATCGAATTCTTTCAAATGCTAGTGCTCTCTTCTGTGTTCTAAAATCTATTATTTTGATAACTTATGCCTAATATTACTCTTAATTACTTACTTCTGCTATTTTCATTAACCTTCCTTTTAGTAAAACTTGTGTGTGAATCCTTAGCAAAAGAAATAGTGAGCAAGGCATTAGCTTAGCTAAGATTTCTAGAAAATTTGAGTATAGGCAGAACTCGGAAAAAATTCGAAGTTATTTTCTTTTGTTAATGTTATCATGAAAATCTTGGAATGAACACACAAGGGTGTGGCCAAAAAAAACTCAACAACATCTTCATTCTATTCTAAATTTTGAAAAAAGCGGATATTTTGTTTCCCATAAAACTAAGTCTCAAAGGAGCATAATGAGAAACATTCTAAACTACTTCCCAAACACCCACATTGTAGACCCGGAGAATAGGCTGGGGGACTAGCAATTGCATGGGTTGATGGTTTTCATTTTGAAGTGGTTCAATGGAACCTTAACATGATTAACATCATTGTTAAAAGCAATTTTCACTCACGGGAGTGATTTACTTACTTGTTTTTATGTAGCACCTAAAAATGAGAATAAACTAGGAGTTATGGGTTACTTAGAAGATATTTCTCAAAGGGTTAACTTAATTAAGATGCCTTGGTTAGTAATAGGAGACCTAAGCATAATCTTCAGTGGTGAGGAAAAACAAGGGGTATGCCCTTTAATAGGAAAAAGGTGGAACCAATATTGAATCTAATTCAAGGCTGGATTGGAAGATTTAGGATTTAAGGAAACATTTTTACAGGAATAACAAAAGGAGGGCACATCTAATATTAAACGGAGGCTTGTGAGCCATGGCAAATCTTGAGAATGGAATATTGATTTCCATGAAGCATCTCTTCAAAACTTGGTGGTTGTAGGCTCTGATCATGGACCTATATTCCTTTCCATAAAATCCAATCAGGTACACCTTAGTCCAACTTTTAAGTTCTATGATACTTGGTGTTGATGGGTGAAAACTACTCCTGCGGAATTTGGTAATTTGGGGTGTGGATGAGGAATGAATTTAAACCTTCAACAAATGCCACAACGCGGTGAGTGCTTGTAGATTGAGAGATCAATGTGCAAGTCAGCCTAAACCAAGAAATGGCCGTTCCGGATTTGTTTCGGTCACAAAGTGAAGGAGATGGGGTTGATCTTAGGGAGGGAAGCGAAGAAGGTGTTGAGATTGTGAAGGTGTTGGCTTTCTTATGACTTGTATGAAAGATGAGCAAGCTTTACGGTTGATGCAAAGCGAGGCTCGAGTGTTTGAATACGGTTTGTATTAACACTTGGTTTTGTCGTCCGAACTTGTGTTGTTCTCCGTTATTCCCCTTTTTTTTTTTGGAAATAGGGGCGGAGACCCTATTTATACAAGTCGTGAGCCTCATTCACGTTTCTCGTGGGAAGTGGAGGTAGTGGAATGATGGAGTAGTGGAGTTGTGTGTCGGTAACACCGACCCGATCTTGCCCACTTTTCTGTTCATCTCTAACCGTCCATGACTTCCTAACACGTTCTTGTGATGGCGCGTTGCCTGCCGCACGTCGTAAATCGCCCAGACCAATACCCAGTAAGCATCCCCGATTTGTGACATGATTGATGTGCGGAATGGATCGTGGATCCACGAAAGATAGCATGTAATCTTTGGCGAATAAGCTGCGTTATTCGAGGAAAGTCGATACTTGTGAAGTATCGTGTGTATTTTATGCGAGTCGCATTACGGTGTGGTACGGTGATGGGTAATGACTCCTCACTAACCAAACAACTCGACGACAGGTTGTATAACCAAGGTTTGGTGAGGTCGGACGGACGAGATGATGTTTGAGACACTCATCTGCGACCGTTGATGAAATTAGGGTTTTTAAAGAGGTGCGCAAGCATCACTCTTTACCCAGTCGAAACCAAGCGTGGGAAGGATTTTGGAGAGGACCGACCATACATGCGTGTTGGCGGCATGATGGTGTAGGTGCTGTATTCCGTTCCCTCATGAAAGTGCGATACAGGCCACTCGATTTGACCGTCAAGAGGAGTGGTCGAGATTGATTTTGCGATAAGAGTTTGATACCGAAGAAGCCGCGCGCCATACCCTTTTCGGCGCGTTTTCCAAGACGACCTAGCTTGGTCGGTCTTGGCCGGTTGATTTGGCGTGTAGATGGTGGTGATGTTCACGCCTATGTCTTACCGTCTCATGAAAACGTGATCTAAGCCACCCAGTTCGTCAGGGTGAAGTTGATTGGTCGAGATCGATTTGCAATTTGGGAAGTGTAGCCACGCATGTTTGAGCGGGCGTTTTGGATTGGCCGGGCATGATATGCCTTGGCCGGCCGCATGGAGAGGTAGATGGGCCCACGGTGGTCATCTTTGGTATGACCAGGACTGCTCGATTTGATCTCATGTGACCCTCCATTCGTGCTTGGAGAGAAGATGGACGCGTGATGGCTCGAACCTAATTTTGGCTTTCAAAGCCGCGCGACCATGCCATATCGGTGGACGATTGTGTTGTAACCAACCATGGTTGGTTTTGACCCGGCCCAGTCAAGTGTGTGGCGGTCACATGGTGATTGTGTCGACATGCTCCGGGCCTTTTGAGTCTACATCTACACCCTCCATCTATACTGCGAAGATGGATGGTTGAGACCGTTTTGCGGCACATGTAATATCTTAAACCTAATTTAGGGTTTTCCGCCCATAATGCTTGGTATGGACGGTTTCTTGGCAAGCAAAAGGCCAATGAGTCGACCATGCTTGGTCGGTCGTGTGTATTCCATACACCTTGGGGTGATGGAATTGATGCGTGGTCATCGATCATGCTTGTGGAGTTGGATGGCTGGCGATCGTGATCATATCGGCAAGCTAAGTGGGTATTCCATACAGCAGGGGGTGATGGAATTGATCTGTGGTCATCCAATCATGCTTGTGGAGTTGGATATTTGCGATGAATCATATACGGCAAGCTAAGGCCGTGGGTATTCCATACACGCAGGGGTGATGGAATTGATACGTGGTCATCCAATCATGCTTGTGGAGTTGGATGATTTGCGATCGAGATCATATCTGGCAAGCTAAGGCCGTGGGTATTCCATACCTTGCTTGGGGGTGATGGAATTGATCTGTGGTCATCCAATCATGCTTGTGGAGTTGGATTGCGATCGAATCATATCCGGCAAGCTAAGGCCGTGGGTATTCCATACCGCTTGGGGGTGATGGAATTGATCTGTGGTCATCCAATCATGCTTGTGGAGTTATCACGATCGAATCATATCTCGGCAAGCTAAGGTCGTAGGTATTCCATACACGCTAGGGTGATATTGATACGTGGTCATCCAATCATGCTTGTGGAGTTGGATGGCTATGATCGATCATATCCCGTGAGACCGGTACGGTCAAGTCCGGATGCTCGATCGGGCTAGTATAACACACCGAGAGGGCTCAATCGGGCTAGTATCGAGAGGGATCGGGCTAGTATAACACACGAGAATCGGCTGCGGGTGGTACATGGTTTCATTATAGTGCTTGGAGGTTCGTGTTACTACGTATGAGTAACACTCGATCCATGCCACACCGATAATGAGTACGGGAAATACAATTTGAATTAAGTGAGGAGTATCCAACACTTATAAATGGCTTTATCTTTTACAAGATGTCGAGGCGCATGATTTTTACGGTTTTTACAAACTCAACCTTGAGCGAAAGTCCACCATCAACATTAAGTCCCACCTAGCACACAATGGTTACACTATTGTGTGGTAGGCATGAGATGGTGGCTTGATTAAAGATAAAACTTATGAGACAATGTTAGATGTTACCGGGGAGAGACGGGTCGTCTGTCTTTCGAGCATGTCACGTTCAAGAGACGTCCAGAGAAAAAGTGTTCCCCTAGCATGATGTCGGTCTTGCGCCGATCGACCTTGCTATGGCCCCTTCGATCGAGGGGCTATTGCGCTGCCGTTCAATCGTGGGGATGTGCCTAACGTCAGTGAAGTTGCGCACTGCCGTTCGTGGGGTTCTGCGCTGCTTGATCGAACGTGGGCTTGTTGTGTGCACGGTTGAAAGTGAGTCTCCCACATCGCTCTTTGACAGACTTGAAACTTATCTTAGGTTTTGAAAACTTGTGCAGGTCTTGAAATCAACACCAGACTAAAATTTGTACCAGGACTAAAATTTGTACCGGACTAAAATTTTTGTACCGGACTTGAATGGTGTTTGGGCCGAAGCCATTGTGTGCTCCGATGTGAGTTGTGTCTTGCGTGTGACTACATCTCTCACGTATTTTCATACAAGTTCTAACTCATCTTTTATTTCATTGTGGAAGAAAAGAATCCATGTTGAGATGTCTTCGGAGATAATCTTTGGGTGCCAAGTCGGGAGGTGTTGAAAGCTTCAAAGATAAGGAACATTGATGATGAGTTGTTCACGTGCCTTTTCGACTATAGGAAAATATACATTCCACAAGATAACTCTTCTCCTATCGACTTTTAGGTTTTTTCATGCTCGCTGGGCCCTTATGAAGGATGGATGAGGCGTATGTTGAGCAATGAGTACATCAAAGATAACTTGACCGAGATATGATTATTGATGCGGCTTGAGTGTTGAAACGTCTCGAGAGGATGTTAAAGTGGTTTCGATGCGGCCGTGAGGTGAGTCTGGAGAGAGTGTTGAAGAAGGACTGAAGCGAGCGTGGGTCTCGGAGAGAGCGTTGCGGCGGCTCTTGAATAGACCATTGAAGCGGCCTGTTGGAGGGAGCGTTGAGTGGCTTCTCTTGATTCGATTACCCTTGCGAATCCATGATTCTTGGTGACCATCTTTCTCATGTTGAAGAAGTCCTTGATGACGGTGAAGGAACTTCATCCGAGCCTCGAGTCCCCAAGCGTGGTTTACATGGTTTGTAAAGTAGTGGTTGTTGTCGAGCCGGTATAGAATACCTTGGACGTTGTTTCATCATTGTGGGATTCGCGCACGTGGTGCTTTGGAGTTGATGGACGCGCATGATGTTGTATCTTGGTGGTTTTCCTCTTCTTGCTTCAAGGAGGCACTTCTGAAGGCTGAATGTTGTATCGCCATTGTTGGTGAGATATATGCCCCTACAAACATTATGAGGCTCTTCAGGCGGCTGGTTCTTTCTATCGGGGCATATGTTGTTGTAGATGAGCGTTCAACGGCTCGAGAGGATGACAAAAGCGCGGATTCTCCAATATAGCGTGATAGACATGTATTGCCTCGATAAAGTGACTCACCGGATCTTGTTCGACCATTGTGCGATAGAGTAACTCGCCGGGATCTCTCTCGATATGACGGTTGGACATCGTTATCTTCTTGAGGCTGCTCCCTTGAGGTATCGGCTCCGGTGGAAGATTACCGTCATAGAGCGGTTATACGTTGAACCGGCACTCTTTAAACCAAATGGCGGCATGGTATAATAAAAATTTCCGAGAGGAGTTGAAAGATATCTTCTTGCATCATGCTCGTACATCCTTATACGGTTTGTAGCCGCTACATCCATCCATGGAGGAGAACATCCGTGTCATTTGGTTGTATCTATTAACATGTCGATGTTAGGAGAGGAGGATCGTTTTGGAGCAGATTTTGGAAGTCTAGATCTATCCATTTTCCTCATGTATGAACTACTGTTTTTAACCGAGCTTGGATACGGGTATGACATGTATATGATGGGTGACCAATTTTCATAGGCATTTCTTCTATCTCAAGCAAAATGTCCTGGTACTCTTTGAGAAGTTGCACGAGCTTCGTGCGTTTATCCGTACACAAGGTTGGTGATGGAGGTAGGCCCTGGAGATTCCTCAACGATTTCAATTTCATCGGTTGTAGAGTTGGTGCCATCTTGGTACATTGTGGAGCATCTAGCACTTGCTCTTGTGGTTCGTTCTTTGTTGTGGCATTCCATTAGGTGGAGGACCGGGTAACAGTCTCCTCTGCTAATAATGGCAAGTCCTGTTTTCCTTTAAGTCACGATTCGCCATAAAAGTTCGTTCCCTCCTCGTGTGAACGTGGGTTGTGGCTTCACAGTATGGAGAAGAATGCTTGGTCAATCGGCAAAGATGCATCGTGGGTACCAGCCCTCAATGATGCAAGTCGGTCTTCTTCTGAATTGACGCCCACATGGGGAGTGGGATGCAACGAACTTGTACGATTCTTTCCACGGAGCTTCTCCGTATGTCTTTGGTTTGGTTTCCCTCGAAGTCCGTCATTGTGGTAGGCTTAAATCGACCTTGCACAGGAGAGCCTTGGATGTCTGAGAATCTTGAGAGTAATGAGAACGATCTGTGTAGATAAGGGTCGTCTTGAACTCTCGAATCCTTGATGCGTGCGGTGACATGTGTAGGTCATGGTCGTGACCTTCCTACAGTTGATAGCGGCAAAACGTCTCTCGGCCGATTCTTCGAGAGATGTGAAAGTTTGCATAAACTTTCCACTGAAAACCGCTTCCCGATCCACCGGCCTCGGTTCATAGTGAAACTATTGACTTGAGGAAGATCGTGTGAGGATCGATCCCAGATGGGAGCCTCCGTAGCGGACAGTGAACCCAGTGAAACTATTGACTCGAGGAAGATCGTTTGAGGATCGAGTCCCCGGTGTAGGAGCCTCCATGACAGGCCCGCTCATATCGATGTCGCTTCTTTGATCGGGTCCATGGCAGGTCCGTGCCATTGAAGTACCTTCTCCGGTGCGTTGAATTCATTCCTTGTTGGCTCCGAGGGCTGTTGCGGGTCATGTGGAAATCGATGGAGTTAATGTCTTAAGAAAAGTGAGTACCTCTTTCGGAGTTGCGGCCATATCGTTTGAGTCTTGACAAGAACTTCTGCTTTTCCATCAAGTGCGCAATAATGGGAGATGGTCCTCCTCTCGCCCCTCCGGTTCCTCGTCCCGATGAAGGAGTGGAAGTTGTTGCTCTGGCAGTGACTAAGGAGGGTGTTACATGATGAGATGCCGGGACTTGCAGCTGCTCTGGCTCAGGGATGGAGGTGTTGTAATATCACTGCCGAGCGTCGAATTGAACGTTCCCATCCTCGGTACTCACGTGTTACTTGATTGATCTCTCCTTCCTCAAGCGTTTCTTCACGGCTTCGTCAAGGGTCTTGAGATGTAAATCTTCGGCGGGGATCCGTAAGGCTGCGGGGCTCCATTTCTTTTCTCAGGTAGACGTTGTAGTACTCCGGACAAGTCCTCTCCTCCTGTGGAGTTGCCCCGGTTCTTCATTGTTGAGTGGACCATGTTGTTCATCTTTCTGAGTCTCCTGCGGGCTCTTTTTCCTCTCCAGGTAAAGGTGTGACTCCTGGCTAAGGATTCATCGTTTCTTGCACTTGCCCTAAGTAGATGCACGTCGACCCTTCTTGTAATTGTGATGTTATATCATTCAAAAGGCGGAATGTTCCGGTCTACCTTCGGTGATCCTGGCTTGATTTGCCAAGACATCCTCAACATTCCAGCTATGCTTCCCATGATATCCGAACTTTGTGGTCTCGAGTGAGGATACATCGCGGGATGGCGAAGGATTGAGAATTCAATTTTTTGCAACCGATAGATCAATCTCCCCCCTTTGTGGTCGCCAATTGTTGATGGGTGAAAACTACTCTCGGAATTTGGTAATTTGGGGTGTGGATGAGAATGAATTTAAACCTTCAACAAATGCACTCGCGCGGTGAGTGCTTGTAGATTCGAGAGATCAACATCAATGCAAGTCAAACCTAAACCAAGAAATGGCGTTCCGGACTTGTTTCGGTCACAAAGTGAAGGAGATGGGGTTGATCTTAGGGGAGGAACCGAAGAAGGTGTTGAGATTGTGAAGGTGTTGGCTTGCTTATGACATATGAAAGATGAGCAAGCTTACGGTTGATGCAAACGAGGCTGCGAGTGTTTGAATACGGTTTGTATTAACACTTGGTTTTAAATCGTACGAACTTGTGTTGTTCTCCGTTATTCCCTTTTTTTTTTTTTTTTTTGGAAATAGGGCGGAGACCCTATTTATACAAGTCATTGAGCCTCATTCACATTTTCGTGGGAAGTGGAGGTAGTGGAATGATGGAGTAGTGGAGTTGTGTGTCGGTAACACACGACAGTCTTGCCCACTTTTTCTGTTCATCTCTAACCGTCCATGACTTCCTAACACGTTCTTGTGATGGCGCGTTACCTGTTGCGGCCTTTGTAAACCTTGAGACCAATACCCAGTATACATCCCGAGTTGTGACATGATTGATGTCTGGAATGTGGATCGTGGATCCTGAAAGATAGCATGTAATCTTTGAACGAATAACTGCGTTATTGAAAGTCGATACTTGTGAAATCAGTGTGTATTTTATGCAAAGTGCGCATTACGGTGTGGTCGGTGATGGGTAATGACTCCTCACTAACCAAACAACTCGACCGAGGTTGTATAACCAAGTTTGGAGGTCGGACGGACGAGATGATGTTTGAGACACTCATCTGCGGCCAGTTGATGAAAGTAGGGTTTTTTAAAGAGGTGCGCAAGCATCACTCTTTAGCTTAGTCGAAACCAAGCGTGGGAAGGATTTTGGAGAGGACCCGACCATACATGCGTGTTGGCGGCATGATGGTGTAGGTGCACGTATTCCGTTCCCTCATGAAAGTGCGATCACGGGCCACTCGATTTGGCCGTCAAAGAGGAGTGGTGAGATTGATTTTGCGATAAGAGTTTGATACCGCAAGCCGCGCGCCATACCCTTCCGTGCGCGTTTCCAAACGACCTAGCTTAGTCGGTCTTGGCAGTTATTTAGCGTGTAGATGGTGGTGATGTTCACGCCTATGTGTGTGCCGTCTCATGAAACGTGATCTAAGCCACGATTCGTCGGTGAAGTTGAGTGGTCAAGATCGATTTGCAATTTGGGAAGTGTAGCCACACATGTTTGAGCGGGCGTTTGGATTGGCCGGGCATGATATGCCTTGGCCGACCCGCATGGAGAGGTAGATGGGCCCACGGTGGTCATCTTGGTATGGCCAGGACTGCTCGATTTGATCTGTGACCCTCCATTCGTCTTGGGAGAAGATGGACGCGCGTGATGGCTCGAACCCTAATTTTGGCTTTCAAGCGCGCGACCATGCCATATCGGGTGGGCGATTGTGTTGTAACCAACCATGGTTGGTTTGACCGACCTGGTCAAGTGTGTAGGCGGTCACATGGTGATTGTGTCGACATGCTACGGGCCTTTTGAGTCTACATCTACACCTCCATCTATACTGCGAAGATGGATGGTTGAGACCGTTTGCGGCACATGTAATATACCGCAAACCTAATTTAGGGTTTTCCGCCCATAATGCTTGGTATGGGCGGTTTCTTGGCAAGCAAAGGCCAAGTGGTCGACCATGGGTCGGTCGTGTGTATTCCATACACCTTGGGGGTGATGGAATTGATGCGTGGTCATCCAATCATGCTTGTGGAGTTGGATGGCTGCGATCGAATCATATCACGGCAAAGCTAAGGCCGTGGGTATTCCATACACCTTGGGGGTGATGGAATTGATGCGTGGTCATCAATCATGCTTGTGGAGTTGGATAGTAACGATCATATCATATCACGGCAAGCTAAGGCCAGTGGGTATTCCATGCACAGCAGGGGTGATGGAATTGATCTGTGGTCATCCAATCATGCTTGTGGAGTTGGATGAGCTGCGATCGAATCATATCAGCAAGCTAAGGCGTGGGTATTCCATACGCTTGGGGGTGATGGAATTGATGTAGTCATCCAATCATGCTTGTGGAGTTGGATGAGCTGCGATCAGATCATATCCCGGCAAGCTAAGGCCGTGGGTATTCCATGCACTGGCAGGGGTGATGGAATTGATCATGTGGTCATCGATCATGCTTGTGGAGTTGGATGGCTTGCGATCGAATCATATCACGGCAAGCTAAGGCCGTGGGTATTCCATACCTGCTTGGGGGTGATGGAATTGATCTGTAGTCATCAATCATGCTTGTGGAGTTGGATGACTGCGATCGAATCATATCCGGAGACGATCTGATCAAGTCCAGGATGCTCAATCGGGCTAGTATAACACTGCGAGAGGGGCTCAATCGGGCTAGTATAACACACCGAGAGGGCTCGGGCTAGTATAACACAGAGAATCGGCACATACGGGTATTTCGTGCATGGTTTCATTATAGTGCTTGGAGGTTCGTGTTACTGCAGCCATGAGTAACACTCGGTCTCATGCCACACCGATAATGAGTACGGGAAATACAAGGCTGAATTAAGTGAGGAGTATCAACACTTATAAATGGCTTTATCTTTTACAAGATGTCAGCGCATGATTTTTCTGGTTTTTTACAAACTCAACCTTGAACGAAAGTCCACCATCAACACTTGGCTAAAGGAGGATTCATGCTTACAAGTCATAAAGAACTCTTGGAATTAGGAAATAACAATAAATACAGATGTAGATCTCTTAAACAATATTACAGCTCTAGGAGAAAATTTAGGCATTTGGAAAAGAGATGTGTTTGGAAAGCCAAACAAAAAATTTAAAAACCTCCTAAAGATAATAGAAAATTTGGAGGCTAAAAATCGGGGTGACTCTAACATTAGATTGATTAACAAAAAACTTTTTAAAGTCGTGGAAAGCTTTGTATGACACACAAGAAGAGATTGCTAAACAACAATATAGAAACAATACTATAGCTTTAGGGGAAATAAATACAAAGTTCTTTCATGTCACAACTTTTAAAAGAAGAAAGAGAAATAATATAGACTGTATTCAGGATAGTCAAAACAATGTAGTATCCTCTAGAACTGAAATAGAAGAAGTATTAACATCATATTTCTCTGATCTTTTTAATGAAACCTCTTTGAATTCTGAAACTGAAATTTTCTCTCATTTAAAGCCTAGCATATCCTTAGAAGAAAACAAAACACTAATAGAAATCCCCTCAGCAGAGGAGATTTGGGATGTAGTTAAAAAACTGAAGTCCAATAAAGCACCAGGGCCTGATGGATTTTCTGTTAGTTTCTTTAAACATAATTGGGAAACAGTTGGCCCTCAGTTGGTGGCGGTAATTCAAGACTTTTTCATGACTAGAAATCTTAACCCAAACCTAAACAAGACATTATTATTTCTCATTCCAAAAATTAAGAACCCTAAAAATCCAGCTGACTTCAGGCCAATTGGATTATGCAATACTCCTTATAAGGTAATTGCTAAGCTAATGGCAAAAAGATTCAAAAAAATTCTGGAAAAAATCATTTCACCTCTTCAATCTGCATTCCTTTCTTCTAGGCAGATTTCTGACAACATCATTGTTGCTCATGAAGTGGTACATTCCATGAAAAAGAGTAAAAAGAAAAGCGGGAACATAGGTCTAAAAATCGATATGTCGAAGGCATTTGATAGGGTTAAGTGGGACTTTTTGATAAAAACTTTACTTGACTTTTGGCTTCTCTAAAGACCGGTGTGAGTTAATCTTCCAATGTATCTCTTCTTCTTCAATTGCAGTTCTTCTTAATGGTAATCCATGTCAAGAGTTCATTCCAATAAGAGGGATTAGACAAGGGGATCCTTTATCCCCTTATCTATTCATCTTATGCATGGAGGTTCTTTCTCGATTACTTAGTCACCTAGAAACTGTTAAAAAAGTACAAGGAATAAAATTAACACCAAAATCAACACCTATATCACACTTATTTTTCGCCGATGATCTTCTCCTGTTTACTAAGGCAGACTTAGGTAGCTGTAAAAATCTGTTGGATGCTATCAACATTTTCAGTAAAGCATCAAAACAAGTCATAAATTTTTCTAAATCGGGCCTGTTTTTTAGCAAAAAGGTACATAATAAACATCAAGGGATTATCTCTAGACTTATGAAAATAAAAAAAAATAAACATAAAGGACATACACTTAGGGGGTGCCACTTTGTTTATAGATAAATCAAAGTTAAAAGCTTTTGATAGCATCATTGAAAAGATTGAACAAAGAATCAAGACTTGGCTAGGAAAAATTTTATCTCAGCCTAGCAAAATAGTGCTTAACAAATCTGTACTATCTAGCATGCCTGTTTTTAGCATGGGTTGTTTTGTGTTGCCCAAAAAAATTACAAAAAGAATAAACGATATCCAAAGAGACTTCTGGTGAGGGAAACACTCCAACTCTAAAGGTATCTATATCAAATCCTTCGACTTTCTTTGCAAACCAGTGAGCCAGGGAGGGCTAGGTTTCAAAGAAGCAAATAAGGTTAACCAAGCAATGATAAGCAGAATTTCTTGAGACCGGTAAGTCATCCTGATGACTTATGGGCACAAATCTTGAAAGGGAAATACTTTAAAAAAAAGCAGAGCACTCCACTCCAAGAAGAAATCACAAGTTTCTTGGGTGTGGAAATGCATACTGCAGGGAATTGAACACATCAAAAAATATAGCATATGGGAGGTTGGTGATGGTACCTCAATAAATATATGGGAAGATAAATGGCTACCTAATAGGGAAGAGATTCTTGCGAACTCAGTTCCATATGGTAACCAAAATATAACACTTGTATCATGATTAATTGAATGTGAAACAAAGAAGTGGAATATCACATTGTTAAACTCTATGTTTGACACAGTACTAGTCAAAGAAATCTTGAATATTAAGCTCTTCTTAACTGAGGCAGGAACATTGAAAAAGGATAAAATTAGATGGCTGCTTACCACCAATGGAAAATTCACTGTGAAATCTCTGTATGCAAAGCTTCAAAATCTGTCCGACTCAACTTCAAATAAAACAAGAAAATTCTGGAAACGATTATGGAGCATGAACACATCACAAAGAATCAAGCTTTTTACTTGGAAGTGTTTACAAGATACATTACCTACAAAATAAAAGCTAGGGTTTCAAGATGAGGAGAGGAAATGTGTCTTACGTCACAACAAGAAGAATCAACCTTTCATTTATTTTTTGAATGTGATTATGCTAAATCTATATGGAAGCTACATCCAATGCCTTCTCAGGGAGTAATTTCTAACCATTCCTCTACTAATACTTCATTCTTAGACATGTACAATGAATGGATGAAAGGAGACCTGAACTCCATATCCATGGCTTTAGCAGCCACCAAATGTTGGCTTATTTGGAAGGAATGGGGTCTTAAAGTGTTTGAAAACAAAAGCAGAACACCGGAAAAATTAGCTCTTAACATTCTACGACACTCTGAGTACTGGCATCCACTTACACTTTCCCCAGTTGCTGTTCATAACAGCATCAGAACACAATATCATCCTTATTGGACATTCCCAATGAGAAACTTTACAAATTAAACTGTGATGCTTCGTGGATATCTGCTAAAACTAATGCAGGTTGTGGTTTCATTTTGCGCAATTGGACAGGTACCTTCAAGGGAGCAGGAATGGGTAGCTGCAGGACTGAATCAGCAGTAGAAGCGGAAACGGTATCTTTGCTGCAGACTACACAATGGGCCATCACAAACAAACTGCAGAATCTGGCCATAGAAGGAGATAATCAAAATACTATCAAGTACTTACAATGCACACAGAACTCAATCAAATGGCAATGTGTAGCAATTCTAGATGAAGTTAAGAGGTTGGCAGAAAAACTAATTTCTTTTGGGGGATTTCATTTTGTGGATAGAAGAGCTAACAAAGCAGCAGACTTGCTAGCAAAAAAAGGGAGAAATTCACCTCAACGACTTACTAGTTTTCTTTGAAGTTCCTTTGTTTTTAATTCCTACAATAGCTTTTGACACTGTCAAAGCTCAAGAGATCTGTAATATGAACACCAATTATGTAACTTTTTTTTGAAGAAACTAATCACACAGATTCAATCATCGGAGGGACGACTCAATCAGAGTTGATTCCACATGAGTCTGAATATACAGATTAGTTTTCTTTGCAGTAATATATCTGGTTATTTTCAAAAAAAAAATATAATTTTTAGGACTAAACTATAATTTATATTTCCAAAAAGGACTAAACAGACAGTTGACTGAGTCTACTGGACTAGACTCTCTCTAATATATTATTTCTAGGACTATTAGGTATTTCCTACTACTTAAAAAGGATAAGTTGGACTTTTTATACTTTTAAGGCACATCTTAGCAGGATAGTTAGGATGATAAAATAGTTTATATCCCACAACCGCAATTAATCTACATTACATACCCCTAATTGTGGGTTCAAATAAAGATTTTTTTTTATTTATAAGAAGACGTTTATTTATATATAAGCGGAAGTTTTCAAAATATACAAGTTAATCCAAGATTAACTCTTTCTAGGATGTTGCACATTACATTATCCTTTTCATTCTCTGTAGAGAAGTATCTGATTTTCCTAGATCTTACTTCCTTAGCTATTTTGTCTTCAAATTTTACATAATTCCTAGGTTTATACATAAAAGAAACCGAATCACATTGCATAAGGGAAAATTTGCATCTATTGATGCTTGTCTGAGACCTCCAGGGTTGATTTTCTGGATCAGCTTCTCCTTTCAAAATTTTCATTAATGTCTGACAGTCATTAACTATGCAGCAATTTTGTAGCTTTAGTTCCTTCATCCACCTTATTGCCTCAATTCCAGCTTGAGCTTCTGCTTCTAAGGGGCAGGAAGCCCAATTGCACCCTGCGCGACAATGCTTTCTGACTCCTGTGCTATCTAGAATAGATATGGCATGACCCATCGAAAAATCAGCTTCAATAAAAGATGCATCAAAATGTATAAACCAGTCATAATTGTCACTTTCAGAGTTGTGGCTGTTGCTGAGATACTTCTTATTATTGGTAGAAACATGACCAGTTTTACTATCCCTGTCATGTCCAAGCTTCAGATGGGATGCTTTAATGCTAATAATCAACTTTTGCACATCAGGCACAACATTATCAAAATGAACATTGTTTCTATATTTCCAAATAGACCACATGATAAAAGATATTAGATTATGCTTGCCCTTAAAGGCCTTAACATTCATCCATATTTTAAACCAATGTATGACACTATTATTTCCACTGTTTTGATATATGTAACTCATATCAAAAGCTTGCCAGACCTTCCTAGCAAAATTACAATTCACAAACAAATGCATTTCATCTTCTACATCATGGTTATCACATAGCAGGCAGTACGGTTTGGAATCTTTAACATATTTGGACATATTTTTTCCCAAAGCAAGAGCATTGTTAGCAACTTTCCAGCAAAACATATTCACTTTAGGAGTCATATTAAGCCTCCAAATCTGTTTCCAGAATTTAGCTTCATCTTTGTCAAAGTTAAGATTCGTCAGGAAATTATAAACAGACTTAGTAGTAAGATTTCCAGATAGTGTCGATTTCCATCTAATTCTATCATGCTCACTTGTATCAGTGGTAATAGCTTTAATATCATCATGATAAGAAATATCTATGTATGCATTGATAATGTTTATATCCCATTCACCATTAACATTCATAAGATCACATACATTATTAGGCATATTACTGTCAGACAAAATAGGGGATATGAGTTGAGTTTGATTAGGTAGCCAGAAATCAGACCAAATGTTAATCTCTTCACCATTATTTACTTGCCAGGTATAGTTAGATTTTATTACTGTCAGACCTTTTTTGATACTATTCCAAATCCATGAGTTCTTATACTTTCTCGTTTTCTTTAAAGGGTGGTGTTTCCTGAAATATTTATGCTTAAGGATTTTAGCCCACAACTTATCTTGATTATGTAACAGCCTCCAGGCCAAATTAGTTATTAAAGCTAGATTGTGTTTATGCGGGATTCTAATTCCTAAACCACCTTGTCTAATATATTTGGTTATACTAGGCCACGCTTTAGGGTGGTAGCACTTCTTTTTGTTTTTTTTCTGCCACCAGAAGTCTCTCTGGATCTTATCAAGGTTATCTAAAGTTTTTTTAGGAAAAGAGAGACACTGCATTTGATGATTAGGGTAAGCGCTAAGGACATGTTTTATTAGGACAGTGCGCCCGGCTTGATTGAAAATTTTCCCCATCCAACCTTGTAGGATAGTGTAGTATTTGTTGAGCAGAGGTTCAAAGTTGTTCACTTTATTCTTATCAAAGAAAAGAGGCGTTCCTAAACATTTGTCATTTTTAGAAATTTTTCTAACTTTAATGATTTTAGATATGATTTTACAGTGCTTGTTATGAATCTTAGGTGTGAAATAAACACCCGATTTATTGAAATTAATGACTTGACCAGTCATTTCACCAAAAGTGTTAAGTATATTAACTAAGTTTTTCGCTTCAGTCAAGCTTGCTTTTGCAAATAAAAAA
Source organism: Papaver armeniacum (assembly GCA_023531295.1). Classification (NCBI taxonomy): domain Eukaryota; kingdom Viridiplantae; phylum Streptophyta; class Magnoliopsida; order Ranunculales; family Papaveraceae; genus Papaver; species Papaver armeniacum. The sequence continues at coordinate 18,066 of JAJJWW010013913.1, forward strand.
CAATCGTCAGCAAAAAACAGGTGAGAAACAGGGGGTGCAGATTTTGCTACTTTAACACCAGTAATCTTTTTATCCTTTTTGGCTTTAGAGAGAATTTTAGAGAGCACTTCCATACAAATGATGAACAGATAAGGCGACAAAGGGTCCCCTTGTCTAAGCCCTCTAGAAACAGTGAACCTTTCACCAGGCACACCATTAAGAAGAACTGAAAAAGAAGTTGTAGTGACACATTTCATAATAAGGTGGCACACATCTTCACAGAAACCAAAAGAAGCGAGTTTGATATAAGAAATCCCATTCTATCTATCAAAGGCTTTAGAAAGGTCAATTTTTAAGGCCATGTGCCCAATTTTATTTCTAGAGATCTTCATAGAGTGTAGAATTTCGTGAGCAACAATTATATTGTCGCAATCGCGACCGGGAATAAAAGTAGGTGATTTTGTGAGATCAGTTTGGAAAGAATTAGCTTGACCTATTAGTTAAAATTTTTGAGATTATTTTATAAGTAGTATTACTAAGGCTAATGGGACGAAAATCCTCTGGGAGTAGCGGGGTTCTGCACTTTAGGGATCAAAGTTATATAAGAATAATTCATTTCTTTGAGTAAAAACTTTTTCCTGAAAAAATCTTGAACCATATTAGTAATATATTTTTTAACAATCTCCCAGTTTTCTTTGAAAAAACCAGGCGGGTAACCGTCTGGTCCAGGAGCACCCCATTGATTCATATTAAAGAGAGTATTTTTAATTTCTATCTCATTAGGAATGCTGATGAGGTTATTGTTCTCATTCTCATTGATACAAGGTTCAATGAGGTTCTTTAAGGTGTTAAGATGTTGCGCATTACTAGTAGTACTAATAGATTTGAAGTGTTTGATTAGCAACTTATGTAATTGAGAGTTATCATCAATCCAGAGACCAGTATCATCTCTTAGGGTGTGAATGTAGTTTATTCTCCTTCTGTTATTAGCATAATGGTGAAAAAAAGAGGTGTTACGATCAAAATCTCTAATGAATTTATCTTTCGAAAGGTGGGTCCATTAATCATACTCTGTTATATCCAGATTTCAAGATTGTTCTGAGCATCTTTAATTTCCAAAGATAGGCAAAGGATTTATGGAATGCAAGTATTCCCTTTTCTTGTTAAGATTGTCAATGTTATTAAAGATGTTTCCAAAGACATTTTATTCCATTCGAGAAAGAGAATAAGAAAGATTTTTAAGGTTTTTTTGCAATTTGTAAGCACAAGAACCTCTAATATTACAATCCAGTTATCACACTTGTTTTCTAAAGCTATCATGACTGAACCAAGTTCTAATAATCCTAAAAGGTTTACGAGTGTTTACTTTAACGAGTTTACAATTTAGTAAAATTGGGGTATGATCGAGAACCCACTCTAGACAAATGACTAACAATAGCATCAGGAAACATAGAAAACCAAGTATGTGAAGAGAGAACTCTATAAATTCTTTCCCTAATATTTTCTTGACCTTTTCTATTATTTGACCAAGTGAATGGAATGCCCTGAAATCTAAGGTCCATAAGTCCTAAGTTTTGTATATTATCATGAATAAATTTATTAATATGGGAGTTATCATTTCCACCCTGTTTATCATTAACATGCAATATAAAGTTAAGGTATCTTATGATGATCCAAGGAGTATTTGGGTTCAGCTTACAGAAGTGGTTAATTTTATCCCATTGCATTCTTTTTCCTAAATCATTAAGGGAACCATGCATACATACAACATTCCAATCATTGTTATAACAATCATGCACTTGAAGAAAACAAATGTCAAAGAATTCAACAATGCAAGTGACTTTAATATTGTTATGCCAGGCAATGAGCATCCCACCAGAGAGTCCAATTCTAGGTATAGTTAACCAGTCATGAAACTTTAAATTCCTAGCTAAGATGTTCATATTATCTTTGGTAGCTTTTGTTTCTGCCAAGAAAATAAAATCAGGATTATGTTTCTTGAGGATATAGTTTAAGTGGTTTCTAGTGAGTGGTTTTCCCACCCCTTGCACATTCCATGATAGCAACTTCATTTTCAGATGTAAAAGAACACTTATTGCAAGGTAAATTAAACGTGTGTAACTTAAAACTGAGTAGAGATTATGGGTATCAGACCAAAGCAAAAACACACAGTAGTATGGACTCAAAGCGGTAGAGGGGTAAATTTTTTTAAAGTTATGATAAAAAATTGATGAAATGTAAATTCTAGTTTTGAGATTAAGAAGAACCTGGACAATTGGGAGATTTTGGGTTCCAGCATCCACAGTCAAAGTAGAAGCCCCATCATTCTTATTATCATTGTCATTTTCTGCATTTGACATCATCATCACCGCATTGTTAGACGAGGTCTCCCCCACTTCCATATTTTGAGCAGAATCAGCATTCACCACCTCCTCAGCAAGCACATGAAGTGCTCTATCTATATCTTGAAAGTATCCATCCATTTTCATGGCTTCTAGGATTATATCTTCTTTACTTCTCCTCTTATTTGATCTGATGTCATTTCTATGAACTTCCGAGCTATAAGATCCACTATTCGAGTTCTCACCAACAGAATTTTCGATGACATGCTTATTAACCTCCACATTTTCTTCTGCTTCTTGAGTTTCATTTTCTCCTGGAACTCCATTATTATCTTTTGCAGCATCATTATCTTCCATCAAAATATTCACTACTGGATTTTGGTTATCCTGACCTTCTTCCCCATCTTGAATATCCATATTTTATTGTATTACTTGAACTAGTTCCTCCACTTGTTCTTCAAATGGGTCTACTCCTTGCAGATTCAGAACAGGCACAGCTATCCAAGCCATATTGGCTATCAACCCACAATAGTTTTCATTATGATTAAAAACATAACAATGCCTGCAAGTAGCCGATGGGAAACCCAAATAGAAGATTGCAATTTTGATTCTTTCTCCATCCTCCAAGGTGATGTGCACTTTTCTAACAAGTGGTAAGTTAACATCCAACCTGACTTTTGCTTTAACCACTCCTGTAAGGTCTCTATTATAGATAGTGATAGGTTCACCAGCTTGTGATGCGATGAGGTGTGGGATATCATCTTTATCCAGGTCAGCTCTGAGTCTAAACTCGATGTAGAAAACTTCAAACTGAAAAATTGCTCTTTGTACATTCATATGGAATTGCCATGGAAGTAACACTAGTAAGTATCCTCCAATTGAGTGTGGCCTCTCCCTCAGAACTCTTTGAAATATTTCTCTAGAATGTATTCGAAAGATAAACACATTTCTTCTTCCAGTTGTGATGACAACTACTTCATTCTGAGCACCCCATCTTTGTCTAATTGAGTAGCTAACCACATTTCTAGTAACTTCACTCTCTCTGCAGATATAACCAATCAGTGCAAATGAATCAACATTCCTTCCTTTTCCTTGCAGACTCACATGCTTGCTGTTCCTTTTGTCTGAACCTTTGTTTCTTTGTGGGGTATTGGAGATAGCATCAGTACTTGTTGAGGTGGAAGCCATTAAATTGAACCAAGTATTTAGCTGAAGGGTTTTATGATCAAAGGTACTTGGCTTTTTTGGAATTTTTTGGTGATAAAGCAGTATCAACGTTTTTTGCAGCTGAATTAGAGACTTATGTGTTTTTGTGAGACACATAACCAAGCCATGGGATTGTATATAAACTGATTTCCAGTCAAGGCAGGATTCTGAGTAGTGCCAAGTGTTTGCCATGCTAATGACTTGGAATTGAAGCAAAAAACAATGTATAAAAAACTTGGAGAGAAAGTTGAAATCCGACCTTGAAAGAATCAATATAGAATGATTACTGAGATGGTTGTAAAATTTGGATAACTTGCACGGGTAAATGTGGAATACGAGGAGCTCGCAGCTACTGAAGCAATTTCCCTTTGCTTAAATAATAAGAATATATGAGTTTGCAGCAGAAATCTTTAGGAGGATCTTTTCAGGCTGACAATGATTTGAGAATAAGAATATAGGTCGTCACCACCTCAACTGCTTCAGCAAAGAAAACCCTATTCCTCCCAATCAGGCTTGGGAAAGGAGAGAAGGGATGAAATATGAAAATAGACGCAATTACAAAGAAATCAGTAGGAGATTAGCTCGAGGTAAACATAATAATGAAGAATTGAAAGTTGAACCTATAAAATTATTAGGGTTCCTAGCTTCATAAAAAAAAAAAAAAAAAAAAAAAATTAAAACAACCACAAGGAAACAAAAATTAAATTAAAGACTAAAATCAGTAATGGGGATTCGATGTAAACAAGAAAGACCCTAATCATGAATATGCAGGGGAGGGATTAGAGAGAACGTCGCCCGAGTTGCGGAGTCCTCACACCCTCGGGTTCAAATAAAGATGGATCCCCAAATGTCGACGTATATATCACAGGCAAAACCCAGAGTTTGGTTCTAAAATTTACCCTCAACCTCAAGTGGGTTTATCGTTAGAACATAATTTTCTGGTTCGATCTCATGCCGCGAAGAGAAAACGTTTCTTCCTCGGCCCGGTTCTAGGGTTTCTCCCTGTGCTCGTCTTTTATTCAGCTAATTAGAACCCTAACAAGGTAAAACCTTTCTCACTCTCTCTCTGTGATGGGTTTCGAGAAAATTTGTGCTTGATTTCAGGCTGTTTTTAGGGTTAGGAATAAATCAATTAGAAGTACTTATATACTTGTAAAGATTTATTGTATGGGAATGTATGTGTTAAACTGTGATTAAGATTTTGATGTGTACCTAGATTTTTCTGGCATCAAATCCTGGTAAACAAATTAGATGAATTTCGCTCTGTTGGACAACATTTCGTTCCCATAAAATCAAAATTCAGATAATCCCATATCTATATAGTTGGACTAAACTGACAGGTGCGAAAAAAAAGAAAGGAGTAGAATTTGGAAAGAATTTTCCAGTAAGTAGACCCAAGCCATTGAAAAGTTAATTTCACGTGGGTGGCTATTAAACTAATGATGAACTGAGATGGGTAGTGAACCTACATTTTGATTATTGTTTTCTCTACTTGTTGAAGTTATGGATACTGGAATCGCTACTAATATTGATCGAGCGAGGACGAAATGGACGCCAACTATGGATCGCTGTTTTATTGACATAATGCTTGAGCAAGTGCATTGTGGAAATAAAATTCATAATTCATTTCGCAAAAAAGCATGGGTGGAGATGGTAACAGCATTTAACGAGAAAGCTGGATTACAGTTGGGCAAGGAGGTTTTGAGGAATAGATCAAAAAAATTGAGGATGCAATACAGTGCTGTGAAGGTTCTCCTTGATCAAGATGGATTTCAATGGGATCAAACAAGAAACATGGTTACAGCTGATAGTGATGTTTGGGACACTTATTTAAAGGTGTGTTCTTATTCCTTACAGTTAATAAGGTATGTATCCTCTATTAATTTGTTTTATCATATGTGAAATATACAGGCTCATCCAGAAGCACAAACTTTGAAAACTAAAAGTATTCCGAATTTTGATGATTTGCGCGTGATATATGGAAATGAAACTGCCTATGGAAGAAACAATGCTTTGAGTAATCATCCTTGCCTCATCGACAATATTCCAGCAATGGAGACTGATGGAGTCTCTGGAGGCGTTCTTTCTCCGACTACTATGTCCATGTTAAATGAAGGTCATGTGGTAAGGTATTGGCAATTGAAAAAGCTAGTTGGATATCTTGGTCTTTGTTCATTGTTTATGCTTCTTCTTATCTCTCTTATAAGTGGCATTGATTAACATCATCTAGGACAAGTAACATTGCATACTTGTGACAGACTTCTGAGAAAATAGCATACAATTACAATCTGATATTTTGTGGTGACGGGTAGTATTAGAATTTTCATATGTGAGCTGGTTCGTATTAATTGTAAAACTGTTCTTGTAATCACGAGTATATGAGAATATATTTTACAGAAAAATGCCTGTAAACGAGTCTTCTTTTTTGTTTATTTATTATCTTTCGTTTGAACCCGGCATCTAATATCTGAAACATTGTCGAAGTTTCAAGATTATTGTATCCACTTTCCTTGATTACACTCGATACTACCCAGACTCGAACCAAGTAATCCATTTGGAACCATGATTTTGATTTGTCACTTATCTTGACAGGTATTCTCAGCTAGGAGAAGATAGTGTAACCCCAGTTAGTACTGATCGTTCAAGGACTACTTGGACACCCACCATGGATCGATATTTCATTGGGATTATGGTAGACCAGGTTCGTAAAGGGAACAAGAGCGGCAATGTCTTTCGTAAAAAAGCATGGAAGCACATGGTTGTATTATTTAACACAAAATTCAGGTTACAATTGGACAAGGAAGTTCTGAGGAATAGAGCCAAAAATTGAGGATACTGTACCTTGCTATGAGAACACTTCTTAACAAAGACGAGTTCCACTGGGATGAAACACGGCAAATGATCGCAGCTGATGATAATGTATGGGATGATTATCTGAAGGTAGGTTTTTAATTATCGACTCTTATTTTCAAAGTCTTCCATGCTTTTTGTAAGTTAGCAGTTGCTTACCTATGTTTGTTGCAGCTGCATCCCGAGGCACGCTCTTACAGAACAAAGACGTTACCGAATTACTCTAATCTGGGTGTGGTATATGGATGTGAACCTGCTACTGGAAGATTGAACCAGTTGGACCAGATCCACGACAGCAAGGATCAAGAAGTGAAAAATGAAGTAGGTCCAGGAAGTTCACACTCTCCAGCTACATCATCTGTCCATGAAGATCTTTTTATGGTAAGCCATAACAAGGTTTAAGCTGTGTTTATTGTATTTTCAGTTTTTCCAGCACTGGCAAGTAATTATGGCGGTTAATCTGAAAGGTTTATTGTTTTTTTAACAAACTCCCAAAAAATATTCCCTTACAAGATTTTTTATAATCATAAACGAGAACGAGCCTAAAGGCGGTCTCTTCCTCAATATTGTTCTTTAAATGTTCTGTGAGATTTTTGTTCTTTCTTTTTTAGATTAATGAATGCTCTTGTACCACCTGTAGGCCTCCCAAATTATTGCAGTGGAAACACCCTTGAGCACTGATCGTTCAAAGACTAATTGGACTCCACCAATGGATAACTTTTTCATTGAAATTATGATAGAACATGTGAAAAAAGGTTATAAGATTGGTAAGACATTTCACAGAGAAACGTGGCTCTACATGTTGGAGTTATTTAACAATAAATTTGGATTACAGTTGGATAAGGAAGTATTGAAGAATCGGTATAAGAAATTGAGGACGCAATACAATGCTATTAACGTTCTTTTGGACAATGGGTTTCAGTGGGACGAAGCACGGCAACTGGTGACAGCTGATGATAGTGTCTGGGATGATTATCTTCAGGTATGTTCATTCGTGAATTCAAATATATTATTGCACCATAGGTAGTAAACTTTCATCTAATTTAACTTGAATCTCCCAAACAAAGACTTGGATGAAACCCCAAGATTCCAGTTGGCAGTTTAGGACGTAAAACTGGGACAACAGATTTGCTTGTGCAAGTTGGTGAGCAAACTCTGAGTCCCATTGATGGGGTTTCAAAGATGGTTGCATTTATAGTATGCGACACCAAACCACTAGATATGGTGTGATGTTGCTCCCCGCTAAACCAGTGAGTGAGCCGAAGGTTTTTTTTACCACAAGGCGCATGAGTACGATTTCATTGAAAGAATCTAACCTTAGAATATTTGCAGGAACACCTGAAGCGCGATCATATAGAACCAAGACTGTTCCGAACTATAATAGTTTGCGTGTGATTTATGGTGATTCTATTCCTGACACCAAATACGGCGGGGCAGGGCATCATGACAATTCGAAAAGCGTTCAAATACAAGTATGTGGTACCCCACAATATTCATTAATATCTTCTCCCTGTGAAGATGTAGCCATCGATTATATGCAAGAAGGGTCATCAGACTCGGATGAGGGATTGGACATAATTATTGGAGGAGCAGTAAGCGTCCATTTGAAACTCCACCAACTTCTCAAGTTTCTAGGAAAGCACTTGAGCGATCGCATGTGTATGCTTGATGCTGTTCGTAAAATGTCAGTTGCTGTTTCAAGGTTAACGAAAAAGAATGAAAATTGTGTTTCGTTAGAAATTGTGCACAATGCATTGCAAGCTACTCCTGATTTAGAAAAAGATCTTTTAATGGACGCTACAGAGCTTTTGCAAGATGAACAGAAAGCAAAGGTGTTTTTGGCCTTGGATGATGTTTCAATTCGCAAGAAATGGTTGCTGAGGAAACTTCGTCCATAGTAAGTGAGCTGACTTAGTTAGGGTTTGTATTTTGAGCTTATTTCCATAGAGATGTAAAACTTGCGGTAGTTGTACTGGGCTACTTCACTGTGTGATTAGATTATCTGCTGTGAACTATTTAAATTTGACGCATCTTTTGCATCATTTCATGTTCCATTATCTTAGTCTGGTCATTGACCCACTATAGAAGTGCCACCGGTCATTCACATACTCTGCGAATGGTTCATATATGGGGCAGGATCCAATGACATGGTTAGAATGACATTATCATGGCATGGTAAAGCCATTTTTTCAACCAAATCAAAAGGCGATCAATTTGAAGCTATATTTTTGGTGACATGTTCCTCTTATAAAGCTCTACATTCCAACCAAAATGAGTGCATTCGAGATTTGCTATCATTTTGATTATCACTGGTGAAGATTAACGGTTGAAACTAAAATTTGTGCATTTTTAAATTCATTGCCGTTTGGATTTTGTAAAAAAAAGTGAGTTCACCATGTTACGATCGGATCCTTCCCCTGTATGTATTTCAATAATACTATTGTTTTACCAATACTCTCAACCACTGAACATGCCCGATACTATCTCGTGTACTCAAGAACTACTAATAAGATGCGTAGATACATGTGGAAGTTCAATTAGTGCAAAACTATCCTGAGAATTTCTGTCCCACGAAAACTCAGAAGAGGACTGCAGATTGATGAGAAAACAAATAGAGGTGTCTCTTAAACTTGGGAGCTCTTTTATTGACGGTTACACCGTTGTATAATATACTTTTACGTTTTACCAAACGCCTCGAAAGTGTAGTACACAAAGGTTCTATTCTCTAACCTCCAAAAGCAATCCCAAAATTGGCCAAAAACTTCACAATGGTACTGGTAAACCTCCATGACCATGACTTTTCGTACATAATTCTCTAACAAATATATAGATTATAGAGACTCAAACGAAATTCCCATGGAGAAACTCATAACAATACTCATAAGAACTAAAGCCCATACGTTATTTGATTCTTTTAATAATAATTCAAAAATAGCAACAAAAAGCATTAACTTAAGACTCGATTATACGGAGTAGTAATTAAATAGTTCTAAAACCTCCCATGTTTAACTTCACTAATAATAATTAATGAAGCCGGTAACCTAATAATTGTTCTCAGGTTTGGATGCTGCATAGTTCTTATCCACCCCTTCAATCAGTTTCTTGGCTATTGCACTTGCATACACCGAGGAACCTTCATTTATCTGCATCACAAATGACAAAATACTCTTAAATCAGTAATAGGAATTGAGCATTGGCACACACTCTCAATGGTTTACAAACCAAATCCAATTTGGCAATTTGCAAAAAAACAAGGACCAATTCTCAAACTACTGAACCAATTCTATACGTTTTATGAAAATTTTGCAGCTAAAAATTACTTACTCACCTTAGTGTTGAACCAAAAGCTATAGTGATCACCAATACAGCCACCAGAGACATGAAGTAAATCTAACTGAAGTTCATCAATGATCCGCGAAACCAACAACAAATTATTCATCTTTGATCTCTGAATAAGCTTAATGGTTACATCATCATCGATAATCCTCACATCTACTTCAGTCTCTTTCGACTTCCTTTGAAGCCACGAACTTCTTACCGGTCCATTAAACGAATTCTGATCTCGATCTGTATTGCCATTTAAAGTGGCCGGTTTCATGGTTGAGCTTTCCATATCTCCGGTTGCTGCTGCTTCATCCTCGGTTTTCAACTTTTTGTTTCTGCTCCCACATCTCTTTTTATCAACTAAGATCTTCAATTCATCCACTGTTCTTCTTAGTTCTTTTATATATTCAATGGCATCTTGCACTACTGTGGCTCTGTCTTGCTTCTTAATGATAAACATATATAAGAAATCATAAGGAATTCAATACAAATATTTATCAGTAAATAGTATTAACAGATAATGCAAAATTTTAGAAGAAGAAAAGAAAAACCATTAGGAAAAAAGAGATAGTAGAACTTGTGACAGTTCAGGAAATATTTATGAGTTGATAAATGAAGTTGAACTGGTCTAGGCCGGTTGTAGGTTTGAGGAACAAGATAGGTAAAGATATATAGATTAGGAGTCGATGATGAGCAGGTATATATCTACATATATAGAGATAGAGAATGATTGTACCTTGCTAGGGTTAGGAACCAGTAAACTCAAAGCTTTGTACTTCTCGTTAAATTGCTCTCTTCTTTGTTTTTCAGTAGTAAAATGTTTAGTACCATGACTGGCTCTTCTAAAACCACCAGTACTACTACTTCCACCAACACCACCATTAATATTTATATTATTTGATCTCCTAAAATCCAAGACTGAATTCTCAAACTGTCTCATTCCATTGTTATTACCATCTCCATCATGATGATGGTGATAAATTGATCCTTCTCTCTCATCAATTCCACCACCAAACAATGAGCTGCTGCTAATACCTGCACCACTTCCATTCAATCCATAAGTTTGTGGTAAGCTCTGAAACAAGTCTCTGAATATGGGAGGTTGCGGAGGAAGATTGTTCAGATGAAGTGATGGATGATCATACAGAATACTCGACGATCCTCCTGACCTGTTTTCACCTCCATGAAGACCTTCATTATTGTTACCATTACTTCCTCCAAATATTTCCAGAGAAGATGTGTGGAAATTTAACGGATTGTTATTGAAAGAGATTGATGAATTAGGTAACATCGATGCCACAGAAGATGATGCTCCGCCACTACCACATCTGGGTAAATGTAACAAGTTGAGAAGATCAGGTGTTGATGACTGCGTAAAAGGATTAGAATTGAAACACTGAAGATTATTCTGTAACTGGTGCTGATAAAGTTCTGCTTGCAACTGATCCTGCATTTCTTGCATCTCTTGATGATGGTGCCAGTTATTATTATTAGAGTGATCGAAAACCCCGGTTTGAACGGAACTAGGATCATGAACTAGACCTTCTTGTTGGTCTAACTCAAAATCCATTGTATTAGCAGCGGCAACAACGGATTCGTCAGCGGATTGATTAAGGTTAGGGTTGTTGTAAGGGTTTGATAAGATGGTATTACTATCTTGAATGATAACTGATGAAGAAACTCTTTCTCCTCCTCCTCCTTGGTTACTATTATTACTTCCAAGTACTCCAGCTGGTAAGGAATGAGGATCAAAGTAATGGGTTTCACTATAAAACATTTTTTTTGATTGTGAAATTTCTCCTTGAATATTGGGTCTTTGTCCACTACATATATCAGTTAAACAAAAACAAAAACAAAAACAAAAAAATCATCATCTTTCTGGTTTATAAGTACTACTATACTACTAGTTATTGAAAGAAAACAAACAAAGACATATCAACATAAATACAAAAAGTGAAAAAAAGATATTGATCGAATTTAATACCAAAAAGTGTTGTTGCAGTTTGAGAGAAGAATGAATAACCAAATATTGATTGAATCCCCAATAAAGTAGCAGAGATTGATAATTGATTGAACTGAAACAATAGAATTAGAGAAAATTAAGAGGCCAGGATGAAAAATGAGTGAAACAGAAATGGTTTTGGGTTTGTTTTGATGAAGAGAGATAATGAGTTTGTTGTGTGTAATTTATATACCAAGAGGGAAAGGAGGGGAGGGAATCGGAAAAAAACAGAGAGAGAGAGAGATTTGTTTTCAAGTCTCTTGTGCTAAGTTGTTATACTGAAGATGCCGAGTTTATTGAGGTCCCCACGAAACTGTAATTCGATCAAATATCTCCGTATTTCTGATACTGCGCGTGATAATAATATTATTATATACTTTATCGTTTTTTCTTTTCTTTTTCATTCCTATTCTCCTTTCTTTCTGTTGATCTTCATCATTGTTCTAAAAGAGTCTGCAGTCTCTGTATGTTCCCTAGTCTACCCATAATTTTCATTTTAATTATCATTTCTACCCTTTGTTACTTGTCATCCAAGAAGAATAAAGATGAGTAGTAAAACTAGAATTTGATTTGGTTAATGCGGACAAGTATTTTATATATATTATATATGCGACCGGCCGTGGTTATGCACTACATGATACACAAACCAAAAATATGTGCACTACAGCCACGGGGACTCATGGACGGAACTGGCAAGAGATTAGCCGCGTGTTGTAGCTAAAACCGAATCATAAGCATTTGTGTAGTTTAGCACGGCAAAACAAGATGTTTTCCCTGTAAACAGGTCTCCTCACAATTTCTTATAATTGCGAGCGCCTATAGATATGTGAAGCTTTTAGTCACTCCTACAGGGTTGCCAAGTATTTCATCCCTGATGGGAATGTTTTCTTCACTTGTATCCTTGTAGCAAATCGGTTTAATTATGTACCTAGAGCTAAAATGAAAATGTAATGTACCAAAGGAAAACTAAAGAAGCGCATGGATCTATTTTGAGGTCCCTATGTTGAATTTCAGTGGGGCTTTGGCAGTGGGGAATTTTCTTTAATTGCTATTTGCAGTCTGATCACCCTTTATCTCCATTATTCCTACTGGAAATCATTTTTAATGGCATTATAGGGCGAAGGCGTGTTCACCACGGCCATTTTATGTTGCATCCCTGCGATTGGCAATGTGAGGATTAATGGTCATTGTGATCTTCCATGTCGTCCTCAATATCATCGGCTTCCAAAAATCAGTCTCCTTTAGTTTAGCCGGTGTTGAGTTTCGTACGCCACTCCTTTGTGATCGTCTTTTCGACGTCTACTAGTTACTTGCTCGGGGGTTATCTTTTTGAATTTCTTCCAACCTCGCATGTTTTTCAATGATTATCCTTAAATCTCTGGTTGGGGGAGGTACAGATTTGATCCTATTAAGCCCCCACTCACGGATCCACATGTCCAAGCCATATGCCATCTATCCGTGTATTCTCGAACGGACCTCAAGTGAGAAGAGCTTGTCCATCCTCGTGTTCAAACATGTAGGTGAACTTTTTGGTGACGATCATGAATCAAATTGCTGGAGGTTATCAAACCAAGATAAAGGATCCTTGAGAAAAGGATCCATTTCCCACGGCCATTACCCTCGTAGATGAGCCGAGGGGTCTCGCGGGTCTAACATTCAGGCTGGGACATTTTTAGGAATGGTAGCCGTAGCCAACTGTCGTGCAGAAGGGGGTAGTGTTGGCCTCCCTTCATAACTCTAGCCTTCCCCCTCCTTGCCTCGGGTCCTTTTCGCATCCCAAATGACAAACTTATAGCATATTCTACGGTATCACGAATATTACAAGGTTAATGAAAAACGAAGAAAGTAGAACAAGTTTAATTGTTTTATAACAAACGTCAGTACTTGCCGGTTGTTCAAGCATATTTCTTATGACTCCATTTAACTTATGAGCCATGAGAGGTACCTCTGCTGGGTTCAACTGCACAATGAATGGATCCATCCTAGGTAGATGGATCATGAATTTCAGCTCAACGGCTGAGGCCATAGGTGGTCTTTATTCTCAGTTCCCATTAAAATGGTAATAGAACATGCTCATTTCTTAAGCTTTAGGTACTTCTATTCCAAAACTGGGGCATCTATTAACCAAACAACAACAAGTACCAAAAGTTGGTAATCTCTCCTCGAGTCAAGGACATTTTCGTAATATTTTAGTACACACAATAAAGTGCTAAAGTAACAAAAAATCAGTTATACAGGATCTTTTTCGACAACGATTTCATGATTTTCATCCGATAAGTGGGTCCCGCGGCAAAGAAGAAAAATGACCATTTTGATGGACATGGACAGTATACGAGTCACAGCCAACATCTTGCGGATATAATAACCGCACCACCCATCTTTATATAATAACAAAGTTTTTTCGAGCGTTGTGGTTAATCGGAGCACGGTTGATTCTCGGCCCACCATTTAAATTTGACCAATAAATTTGAAGAATCTTTTGGACCCACGAAATATTATTTGGCCAATCACATTTTAAAGAACAATTTCTAAAATACCTAAATCTTATTTAATCTAAGAAACATATCAAAAAAAATATAAGCAACTTTAACATTACCAAAAAAAAAAAACGATTCATCATGACAAAATAAAATAAAATGTTCATCATGATTTCATCATAAAATTAAATCAATCATATGATTAAGCAAAACATTCATATAAATAAATAGATAAAAACAATGTCCAATGTCCATCTACAGTTTTTGTAATAAAATGCCCTAATTACATCTCCAAACTACCGGTAAAACAAAAATGGTTGCAATTACACTTTCTGTTGGCATTAAATACCTAAAAATATCATAAGCATGAACCTGAATAACACAAAAAAAATATATCAGCGACTAAAACAAAATACCTGATTTATGGGAGTCACGCGCGAATAGAGTGAAGGGTTTGTTAATCCTGCACAAATAAAAATAATACAAAAGCATTAGGAGTATGGATTCCAAAAGAAAAATCACGATCAACGACAGAAAAAAAAAATACAAAATCATTTCCTAAGAAAAAACTTTTAATCCTGTTCAATGATTGAAATACAAAATCGTTAATAGAAAATCGTAATAAACAATCAACCACATCAAGTAAAATTGTGAAAACGAATGAACAAAAAATATTAGTACAAAAGTATAATACATTCATTTCACCATAAAAATAGAATATTATTATTTTTGTTATTATTCCTTTAAAAAAATAATAATAACATCGAAATAATATCTATTTTTAGCACGACAGAAGATGCTCAATCTTTTTTTTTTGTACAAAAATAAAAATCATTCATTCCATTCCAATATTATTAGTTTTTGTTTATTATACCATAAAAAAATAATAGTAAAAAAATAATTTCCATTCTTAGCTACGGAGGAAATGTTCAATATTTTTGTACAAAAATATTTCTATTGTAAAAATAAAAATAGAATATTATTATTTTTGATTAATTAAAAAAGGTAAACGTCTAGGAATACATGTATTTTTCATAAATAAATTTTAGGTTATTTTAGGTGTATTTTTGAAGTAATGGTCGTATTTGAAGAATTTATATTATGGAAAATCTTAAAATATGGAAAACAAATCTTTAAAGGAGAGATTTGTTTTCCATTTTACCTATAATAATCTTCTTATAAATTCTAAATTTGACATATAGCAATATATTTACGAATTAATATGCTAGAAAAATAAATAAAATTCTAGACATATTTAGATTTTCACTAGCATTATTCTCCAAAATATCGTTTTTTTTGGATGCTCAGCATGTCTCTATAAAAGGCGTCGGAGAAAGAAAAAAACCTCCCATTGTTTTTACCCTGCTTCTCGCTTTATTTATTAGCTTTTTTCAGTTTAAGGTTTTGTTAGACTGATTTGTGTATTGTGTTTGTTCTGCAGTTGAATGATCATACGTGTGTACGCCAAGAAATGGTAATCGATTACTTTTTCTCCCTATTGATGTTGTTTCTTTTAATCCTGTTATTATACATATGCAATCTTTTAGAAATAGCTTTATTTTCTGCAAATCTTTTAATATTTTGCATTTTATTAATTGTTTGCCGCAGAATAATTTTTTTTGCCGGTTTTTCTTTTAGGACTCATATCTTTTGCATCTCTAATCATAATCATAAGGTAGAACCTAATTGTTTGGTTTTTTTGTTTTTCTCATATCTGGGGTGTTGTTTTGTAGGTGCAAATGGAAAAAAAAAACATTTACTTCTGGACGAAGAGAACCACAAAACGAAAACACAAAAAATGGTAATACAATAAAAAAAAATTGCTTAATGTTCCCTTCAAAAATAAAATGATAAAAAAGTAAATATATTGGATGCAAATATTACGGCATTTAATATGGCTAACCCATTTACGTAAAGAATATTTTTTAAATCCAAATTATAGAGAATTATGTAATTTTTGATATATTAATTGATATTATTTCCAAAATATCGTTTTTTTTTTTTTTGTCGAAATTTCTAGCGTTGGGCACCCTCTGTATAAAAGTGCTTGCGCCAATGCTATAACCCTAATTTTGTATGTTTCTTTTTGTTTTGCTAGGGTTGGTTTTTTTCCCAACGATTTCGTTGCCGAATTTTTTTTTCCGTTTTTGCATGCCTACGGCAGTGGGAGCTCGTGTCCATAGTAATAAACACAAAAAAAATATATATAATGGTGAAATCCTATATTTTGGTTTTATTGGTATTTGTTTCCTTGATTTAATTTTAGTTTTGGATGCTCATGATACTTCATGAGCTCTAGAAAGTTGGGGTTAAAGATTATGTATTTATGGAATCAATGATCATTTAGATATAAATGAGTTTGAGTTTGACACATGTATATCTAATGATACCATTTGAAATGTGATCGATGTACGCCCTGAAATTTCCAATCATTTTGTAAACTAGCAAGTCATATATGTCATGGACATCTCATACAAATATTTCCAAGTGATGGCTAGGTAATTATTTTCATTGTTCTCTTGGTAGCCTTTTGTATATAAATTTTCTCTACGGAGTTGTAGTTTACATGCATGGTGCATTTTTAGGTGCTGGTAACGATTTAATTTGAACTTATTTACATGCCTTTTTTACTTATTTATTTGGTTATGGTGTTTCTGTAGTTTATGTATTTTTGGTGACTGTAGTTGGGTGACTTGGTGTTCTTTTATTGCTATTGTTCCAGTGTCGTCCATCTATCGTTGAAATCTATTCCAACCGACATGAAGTACGATTTTTTTAAAAAATTATTATGTGATTACATTTTGTTTGTTGCTTTTTACATATTTTGGAGGTTTTGAGGATGTGCATATTTTTTGGGGTTTTATTGATGCCTAATTGTTTTGTTTTATATCCAGATAAAGTTATTGTTAAATATTTAGTAAAATATAAATGCACAATTTTTTGTTGCCGTGAGATTGCTTCACATAGTCCATCATAAGATTATACAAAAGGTATATCAAATGAAGAAGTTGACAAAAGTATAAGTATTCCTTCACTTAAGACTAGAAAGTATTTTATTTTTTGAACTTCTAATTTTGTCATCAACCTTCCACTATCATAAATTAAGATGACAATTGGGAATAACCAGCAATTGATATTATTGGTATATATACAAGGAAAAAAAAATAAGAATACAAAAATCTCGGAATAGATGAAATCATTATTCCAAGATGACATAAATGTATTTTTGCATCTATTAGATGAGGAATACCATAAATTTTTCAGTTTCTATATAAAACTCATAAATCAATCACTTATATGATACATAATTGGAGATCAAATACTTTTAGAATTTTATGAAATGGGAACTGCAGAAGCGCTGCCGAGAGTTGTTTAAACAAGAAATCTTGATGCGTACGCCTTCAAGGTTGAGGCACCTCAGAAGTTTCAACTCTCCAACATATGTAGCAAATGCATCTAAATTTTTGGACAAGTTGAACTTAGCTTTCTTAAATATTTGTTAGGTAACACTTTGAGATTACATGATTTCTACAATTTTTTATTAGATTCTACAAATAACAGAAGCCAAACTCAAGATTATCCCAGGGTGCTAAAACTTAAAATTAGTTTTATTTTATGATGCAGATCCGGAGGAGTTTAATCTGGGGAGGTTAGATGTGTTCAAAACTAATTATTGGGGTAGTTCTTTTTCTGAAGTACTTTTACACAAGTTAGTCTATGCCACACATAAATCAAGTGGAAGTGT
The DNA here is from genome assembly GCA_023531295.1 of Papaver armeniacum. Classification (NCBI taxonomy): domain Eukaryota; kingdom Viridiplantae; phylum Streptophyta; class Magnoliopsida; order Ranunculales; family Papaveraceae; genus Papaver; species Papaver armeniacum. The sequence goes on from JAJJWW010013913.1 coordinate 35,991, forward strand.
TTATGTTTATAATATGATGAAAGTATGTTTCGAAAGATCAGGTGATATCCAATTTCAGGGGAAAATTAATATTTATACCAAGTGGTCACCTCTTGAATTTTTCATGACCCTCATCGTAATATAAAAAATAAAACCTGTCATTTTCAGGGGCTACTCCGAAAAAATTAGGGACGACTAATATGATAAAATTGGTCATCCAAACCTAAAATGAAGCCACACCCTATCTCTGTTTTTTCGAACCGGATAATATACCCTTTATAATCGGTAGATAATTAGTACACTCGGAAGTTAATCTATAGTATATATTGTTAGGAAAATTTAGTTATTTGGTTTTAAGTTTTAGAGTGGAAGAAGAAGAAGTGGGATCAAAACCATTGTTTCTTAAATCCATAATAAAATGGATGGGTATGAAGAAGAAGGTGAAAACCATCATGAATAACATAATTTTGAAGGTTCAATAACGATTATAGAGCATTTAGTGCCATTAACGTACCAGAATCGGTAGATAATAAAATATCTTATCTACCGGTTATACTCTTTTGTTCCAATAAAGAAACACAATCGGAAGTCTCGTGATTTTAATTATCTACCGATTGTGCAATCGGTAGTTTCGTGATGTTTCTTATCTACCAATTGTGGTAATTGCCCCAAATTCATTTTTTAAGCTAATGGAATTTTGAATTTCTCTATTTCCACAATTGGTAGTATCGTGGAATCTATTATCTACCGATTTTTCAATCGGTAGTCTCGTGATGTTCGTTATCTACCGATTATTATATTAGCCCCAAATACAAATTTTTCAAAAACCAATGGAATTTTGAATTTATTATTTTTTAGAATCGGTAGTTTCGTGATGTTTATTATCTACCTATTGTACAATCGGTAATTTTATGATGCTCATTATCTACCGATTGTGATTGTAGCCCCAAATTCAAAATTTTCAAAAAACCAATGGAATTTTGAATTTCTTTGTTTTCACGATCGGTAGTTTTGTGGTGTTTAGCATCTACCGTTTTTACAATCGGTAGTTTCGTGATGTTCACTATCTATGATTATGACAAGTAGCCCCAAATTTTCTAATTTTACAATCGGTAGTTTCGTGATGTTCCTCATCTACCGATTGTGGTAGTTTCCCCAAATTTATTTTTTTCCAAAAACCAATGAAATTTTGAATTTTCTACTTTTACAATCGGTATGTTCCTTATCTACATATTGCGATATTATCCCCAAGTTTATTTTTTTCAAAACAAATAAAACTTCAAAGTTTTCTACTTTTACAATGGGTAGTTATTATCTACTGATTGCAATAGCATCCCCAAATTAAAATAAAAATAAATAATAAATAAAGAACATAGTCACAATCGGTTGATAAAACTAATACTAAACTACCTATTATAAAAGGGAACATAAGTATTTTCTAAGCACTAAGACACCCCATAGCCACATCAATGAGATTGGAATAAACAAATCGCCCCTCAATCTTTCTATGTCTCCCCTAAAAATGCTAGGAAATAAAATCAACCATATAATTAAAGAAAAAAGATGTCCAAAGTCCAGTTATGTTACTTATAAATACACCGAATTAGAATTTTGATCGATTTATAACTAAACTCTTTTGCATAAAATCGTTGCAGAAGTGCTAACTAGAGTTTCAGTTGGGGAGGAAGTAGTGATAGGGCGGCATATGATGAAATCAAGGGACACACATTACCAATTATTCCGGTGAAAATTTCCTTTATAATGCACATGGGAAGAAGCATGGCACAGAGCATACACAATGCGAGATTCTACTTGAAATCAAGATTTTTCGATGGGAATGACTATCCGACATACATTCGCATTTAAAATACAACTAAGGGACAATCAAAATAAAATATTACTAACATCAAAAGAATGATTTACCAGATGGATGTACTAAAATTATTGTCCGTCAACACATTCCTGGCAATTCTAGATTTATAAACCATATTTTTCTCCAAGCACCGAATGAGAATCGTGAATAGAAGGTCAAAGTGATCTGGGTTCAGATTTGTTGCCTTGGGGGTACTTATTTAGAGTTTTCATTTTATTTTTTCTTAGGAATACAATTGCTTGATTTCTTAGGAACTACATTTAGGTAGATTTTTTTAGGAGACACGGGTTCATCATTTAGGTAGAATGATTTACCAGATGGATATACCAAAATTATTATGCACCAACACTTTCGTGCCAGTTCCAAATCTATAAACCGTATTATTCTATAAGTATTGACACAGAGGAATGAGAATAGCGAATAGAAGATTAAGGTGATTTGGCTTCGAATTTGGCGCTTTTAGGGTGCTCATTTAGATTTTTCCTTTTATTCCTTAATTATCACGGATCTTAGGTCGTTTTTTCTTAGTATAGTTTATTAATTGTTTTGTTATGTTTTTAAGAACACATCTTAATTAAGGTTTTCTTTTATGTTTGTTTTCCTTTTAGTGGATGGTTTGGGTTCCAAGATGGTTCAATTTTTTCAACCTGATATGTTATTGTGGAGTGATATTTTGTATAATATGGATAATTTGTGTTCTTTATGGACTGAGTTACCAATGACACCATCTCAAAAAGGTTGTACAACCACCCTTCACATCAATTGTTACGTAAGCAAGAAACAGACCCGTGCATCGCACGGGTGAGAAACTAGTTTGTCAAACAATTAAGTTGCGTTATTATGAAATAAAATCTGAGACACTTTCCACTAAAATGTATACGAGGAGCCGAGGACGAGGAGGATATAGTTAGAAACCTATTATACGGGCTCCAAGAAAAGTGTTTTGAAGGCTCCTAAGGATTCAAATATCCTACAATGAAGATAGGGGGACCTAATTCATAAAAAAAATACTAAAATACCCTTAACCGATTAAATATTGAAACCTAAAATTAATTTGTTTTCATTCCTCTCCTTTAATTCTTCCATTTTCTTCTTCTCCATCACCTTCATCGCCTATTTCTTCGATTAATCGTCAATTCCCAAAATAATTCAATATCGATTAACACCACTTAATCCACCCGCAATGACTTCAACAAGGTATTAATCAAAAACCCATCTTATTTTATTGGTTTTAATGCATAAATAAGCGGAATCGATCGAATTAGGTTTTTGAAAAAAACAGTTTCAGAAATGTCTACGGTTGGGAAAATTCATACTTCCCAACAGTAGTCTGCCTACGGTTTGGAAGTATGAATTTTCCCAACCATAGACATTTCTGCCTACGGTTGGGAAGTATGAATTTTCCCAACCTTAGGCAGTCTACGGTTGGGAAATATGAATTTTCCCAACCGTAGACAGTACTGAAAAAAATAAGTGATGGGTTTTCTTAGTTTTTTATTTTTATGATCGCCATCTTTATCACGACGGAGAAGAAGAAGAGAGAAAGAAGAATAATAAGTTTTTTTTTATGATCATTATCTTCATCATGATTTATGAATAGAAAAAGAAGGAGAAGATAATAGATTTAGTTTTTTGTATATGATCATCATCTTCATCGTGATTTATAAATGAAAACATAATGAGAAGATAATAAATTTAATTTTATAATTCATGGAGGATATTTTAGCATTACAAAAAATAATTGGATATGGGGTTTTGTTGATTATTATTTCATAATCCAATTTTATCATCTTATGAGCCCTCAAAACCCAATGTTTGGAGCCCCTATAATAGGTTTCTATAGTTAGCCCAACTGCAGTATGTTTTTTTGTTTTACTTCTTAACTTGAACGCTGAAAATGAATAGCAAATAAGAAAGAAATATATAATCTTCACATAAAGTTGATGATGGTATAAAACTTTTAAAAGATTCCATTACGAGAAATATATCATCGAACAAGTAACTAATCTGAGCAAAAATTTCTATATGTTTTGATTAAGAACGCGCAATCGGGGATATCAAAACTAATTGGGGGATATAACTACAGGACAAAAACTGGATCCATATATTAAATCTGGGTCACCCCTTATGTAATTATTTTTTTAATTCCTAATCTAACCCTCACTAATCAGGTTTAGTGGTTAATAATAATTAGGAAAATCTTAAGTATTTGGGGGATAGATTAGTGTGTATTTTTATTTGAATTTGTGTGAGTGAGGAGGGAAAAATATTTTTGGGTGAAAATTTTTTTGTGAAAATGGAAGATGATTGTGAGGAGAGAATTGCCGCTAAGAGGTTGAAAATTTGATTTTTTTTTTCTTTGAATCCACCATTTTTGCAACTGAAAAAGCTCGGTGCCGGCATGGTATTCAACCAAAAAACCATGCCGGCATTTGTTGGAAATTTTCGTAAATGTTTGCCACTATCCGGGGGGTCCGGGGGCGTCTCGTAACAAAATTTTCTGGTTTTGATCTTCAAAACCTATTTTTTTTGTTTTAATCAGTCCACTTTGCCTAAGCCACGATCGGTTAATTCTCGAGCATGCCGGTACCTATGCCGGCATAGTATGATGCTAAAATTTCTATGCTGGCACATGATGTAAAGTATCCAGAAAATTGATTTTTTTTTTCACTTGACTACCGGCATTGATAGATTTATATCGAGCATGCCGGCATTTAGTTCCGACATTGAATTCATCAATTCCGGCATGGTCTTCATCACTTCCGGCGTGGTCTTCATCACTTCCGGCATGGTCTTCATCACTTCCGACATGGTCTTCATCACTTCCGGCATGGTCTTCATCACTTCCGGCGTGGTCTTCATCAGTACCGGCATGGTCTTCATCACTTCCGAATGTGAAAAAAATAAATCGTTTTCAAAGTGAGGAGCCGACAGAGAAGAAGAAGAGAATTTGAAAGGGAGTGTGGAAAATTTAGAATTTGAAAGGGAATGGGGAATATTTGGGTTTCAAAGCTTTAACCCTAAAAGAGATTAATAAGAAGTGGAGATGGAAATGGGGGATATGTTTTTGTTTTTTGATTTTAAGTTTTTTAATTTTATTTTGAGGGAAGGGTGTTTTAGTATTTTCGCCCCAAAAAACACCCCTTAGCAGACACCTTTGGTTGGGGGAAGTAATTCATATCCCCCGATTAGTTTTGATATCCCCCAATTGTGGGTTCTTGATTAATGTCGGTAGTATTTAATTTTATAATCATATACAAAATGATAAGTTTAATTAAAAAAATAAACCAATAAAATTACAAATTTGAAAGTCTTAATAATGTGTTGAATTATTAGGAGAGGAATGTCAATAACATGGTTTTTAACCCTAAGTGAGTTTGCACATACTCTTTCTATTTCATACTCTCTTTTTTCCTTCTTTCTTTTTTGTAGTTAATCTTCCATGAGGAGGTTGAGAAATGCAGATCATGCCTCCCACCAGATTTCTCATAAAAAAAATTCATCTTTTATCGTATCGATCAGATGGATAGATATATATTTTACTAACATCAATCTAGTAAAAATTATACCAGTAAGGTAGGAACCCCACCACTGAAGATTTTTTACAGCCGGTAAGATTATGGGCACTCATGGAAGTACGTACTACCAGCACAACCACCAAATCCTGTGTAGAGATTTACCGTGCATCTGTAAAGAGCATAGCGGTTATGTAACAATTAAGCCTTGGCCCTCTTATGGTATTTCATTAACAATATAAGTACACTTATTTATCTCCATCGCCACGTGTACTAGCGGAACCCACGTGGAGGCCATGTCATAAAGAGGATGACACGTAGGGGCATCCATGGCATCTAGACGACGTGCCATCTGTCAAGACCAACGGTCGAAGATGAGGAGCATCCAAGGTAGATAATCCGCGCAACACCAATGAGTTACTCTACCCCATCACGAGGTAAGATGTAATCAACGGTTGGGGATAGTCCAAGCCCGACACGAGACGTGACAAGGGAGGCCCGACACCGCTGGCACGGACTGGATAGCCCCAACCACTCGCATTTAATCTTTGCTCGGAGAGGCACGTGTCGGACGACCCACGAAGAAAGCGAGGATAGGTCGGCGTAACGAGCGTGGGTATTATAGAAGCCGCGGAGTGACGGGGAAGTCCGCGGACCATGCACGAGCACAAGAAGATAAGGTCTCAACGGCTCTTTGTCGGTGGACCCACTTGATTTAGCTATATATATGAACACCCCTTCCACAGAAAAGGGGGATCGAGAGTAGAACTAAGGAATAGGAGAGAGAATAGTGAGAAGTAAGTATGAGTATCAACCTATGAGGTTGATGAATACCAAAGATCTTGTGATTACTTTTGTAACCGTTTACTTTATAGTGAATATCCCAGGATCCGTGGACGTAGGCCTTAGTCTTTGAACCACGTAAACCATCGTCTCCTTTACATTTAGCATTCTTATAGCTTTATTTATGTGTTTACATCTTAGATCTATCATTTTGGATGTTGAGGAGATCATGACAAACCCGCGGGGTTTGGAATCAGTGAATCATCATCTACCTAGGCATATTATACTTATTCACACTTTAATGCGTGTATTCAATTCATCTTTGAGATTGTTTGTGAACACGTGGATGCTCACCTGATTTCCGTGTTCACAATATGGCGCTAGAAACAGGGACGTTGTCCCGGTAAAAAGATTTATCTTTCCCTGTGACTTTATAGCCTCTACCTCAAAAGTTTTACTTAGAACGTAGACAGATCTCTGTTTAAACTTATTTTTCGCATGTATTTGTATTCTTTGTGCCGTCTAACAGCAGATCTGGGTCTTTTACGATTTTTAACTAGCAAATCTAAGTTTGGGGGCTATTTTTCGCACATATTTATGTCTATTGTATTTTCTACCAACAGATCTGGGCATTGTGTGACCTTTAAACCAACGAGATACGTGTTTTAAGCTGATATTTCAAACATAATTTCCACCAATAGATTTGGACTTTTTGCAAACAACAACCCATGGACCTTATCCGGTTAAATCCGCATCCGTCTATGTTTTTCGTATTGTTCGCCAAACTAACGACTGAGTACACTCATTGCCACTAGAAATCGAGCTTATGAAATCAAGTTTGAACTAACAGCTAACCCGTGGACTTTTTGTCTCGGTTTACCTCCATGTTCTCGTGCGAGAATATTGCAATGGAAAGGAACAAAGATGCCGGAAAGACAAAGGTACCTTCAAAAGAGGCACATAGGACTACGCCGGTAGTAACAAGGAGCAAACAAAAGGGCGCGGGACTCACAGCCGGGGACAAGACGCAGAATGGAGCGGAAAGCACATTCCTTTCAGATGCGGGCATCATTGCAATGGAAGCAAAGAAGGCCGCGGCGGCAAAAGCTGCTACACCTACCGAAGGAACTTCTCAAGTGGTCGCCTCCAAAGTGACAGCTACAACCAGGCCTACGGAACCTCGAGAAGCAGTAGCAGAATCAGTAATCCAGAACCCTCCCTACGGGATGCCGCGAGACTAACGAACAAAACGAACAAATGCACGCGAGGATCCTACGAAATGATCGGCGGGGTAGACAGGATAGCGGGGAAATCAACACCGCGGCCCCGAGGGACAAGCTCGGGTTCGAGATAGGAACAAATCAAGCATCAAACCGATCTGCGCGATTTTTGGCGCAATTAGAAGAACTAAAACGGAATCGCGGACATACGCGGACGCGGTGGCCTTACTAGCCCAAGAGAACCGGCAATTAAGAGAGAAGATCCTCCAAAGCGCGGAGCTAGAGAATCAGCAGGACGAGGCTAACTCGGCGGTACAGAATAGAGACCGGAGGATAATCCTCGAGAACACACCTGCGGTAGTTAACCAAAGAGGAATACCCCATAGAGGTGCGCGGAATAATAGAAGGCCCGACCCGGACTATCACCCGGACACTTCAGACTACTATGATGAGGAGGAGGCCACGACGTCACAACCTACAAGGAAGGCACGGCCTTCCATTCAAGAAAGAATCTTGTTTGGCAATGGAGAGTCTCCGCGCGAGAGATGTTAGCGAGAGATCAATCAAATCAAAACCAGGCAAGGAGGTGGAAGACTAGAACAGGTTATGAAGGAAGCCAACACCACCCCACTCGCACAGCAGTTGGCCACGGCTACCATATCGCAGAAGTGTCCGGTCCCATCCTTTGAGTGTTACGACGGATCCACCGATCCATTGCTCACCTACGATATTACAACGGGGTAATGGCAGATGGGACCACGACGAAGCTATACTTTGCGAGATATTTTCCTTCAAGCTTTGAAAGGATCCGCGCTATCTTGGTTTGATAACCTCAAGCCAGGATGCATCAATTCGTACGATCAACTCACGGAAAAATTCTTGGCCACCTACATGTATAACAAGGTTGTAAACACAGGGATGGACAAGCTCTTCTCACTTGCAATCAAATATAAGGAATCCATTCGGGAATACACGGATAGATGGCACAAGATATGTCAAGCCATAGGACACGTGGACCCGTGGTGAGTATTAAATTGTTACAAATGGGGGCTTGACAGGATGAGCCCGTTGTTTGTCGAAATCCACGGCACCACCCCAACCACAGAGGGAGATTTGAGGATAATCATCGAAAAACACGCGAGGTTGGAAGAAATTCAAAGAGAGAACCCAAGAGCACATGCTCAACGACCCCCACGGACAAACTCCGCGGAACAAGTAAACAGACCCAGCAGATACGAAAAGGATCAGAAAGATGACCACAAAAGGAGTGGTAGAAAATTCGAAGACCGAGTCTACACGAAACTCAACACCAGCTACGCACGCATCTTAAAGGAAATCAAGAACCGCGAGAACTTAGACTGGCCCTGGTCTAAGGGGAAGCAACCTCCGGCCTCGGCGGAGTCCAAAAATCTTGTGATTTCCATTGCTTCTACGGGCATCCAACGAGAGAAGTGCAAAAATCTCAAAATAATGATCCAAAAGATGGTAGACAGGGGATCTCAAAAATTACGTAGAGAAGGTGGAACGGAGGAGACAGAACCAAACGCATCAAACGGGTCCAATTGCCGAGGAGGGTAACCGTACACTAAATACTATATCTGCTCGGAAAACAAAGAACCAACCCTAACCGCACAAATAGGGAAAAGATTGAGGAAGCAATTTGAAGACTATTGTGAGCTCTACAACAGACGGAAAAGAAGTGGAAGAGCACGAAGAATGGATGAACGCACCTCTAACCTTCGAGGGCGAGGACATTGAGGATGACATGGAAGATCACAACGACCCTTTGATCCTCACTTTGCCAATCGCGAGGATGCAACATAAAGAAAATACTCATTGATGGAGGGAGCTCCGTAAACGTCCTATTTCATGATACCTTCAAGCGTATGGAGCTTAATGACGAGCAACTCTTGACCTCGCACTACACCATCTACGGGTTCAATGGTACGGCTACGAAGCCTCTCGGGGATATTATTTTGCAAGTAGACGCGGGTCCCATGAAAGTTGACGCCCGCTTCAGTGTGGTGAACACGCCTTCACCCTACAATGCCATTATTGGACGAAAATGGGTCCACAAACTTAAGGGAGTCGCATCCACCTACCATCAATACCTTAGGTTTCCTACTCCTTTAGGGGTAATGGAGATCAAGGGTGATCAAGTTTCCGCAAAGGAATGCCAGGCAATGCAAATACAGCTCAACAATGAAGAAGATGAGAAAATAAGAACCCGCAGGGCCGGAACAAAGCAATATCCAAGGACAAAGCCATCGACGAATACTTGGAAGGGATCTCGGGGAAAAGCTTGTCTAAGGGGAACTCCGTAGGAAACACGGAAGCATCAACATCAAATGCTAACCGGGCGCTCTCGCAAACAAAGAATCGAGCCTACCAAATAGCAATTAAAGAAAGTCCCCCACCTTGGGGAACAGAAGCCCACGTTTACATCCTTGGAGGCGGTGAAGGAAGTTAACATAGGGACGGAGAGCGGGAACCCAAGAAAGATCAAGATAGGAACTCTAATGGGCGGAGAACGCGAAGCCTCACTAATAAAACTACTAAAGGAATACGCGGACATCTTCGCATGGAAACTATCGATATGCACGGAATAGACCCAAAGACAAGTACAACATGAGCTGCGCATTAAACACAGCACACCACCTGTACGACAAAAGATACGAAAGGTGGCTAAAGAGTATCACAAAGCAGTAGAAACAGGCTGCGAAAGTTTGTTGGAGCGGTTTTATAAAAGAAGTCAAATATCCTACTTGGATCTCTAACATGGTAATAGTACCAAAGAAGAATGGAGGGTCGAGAATCTGCATCGACTTCACCAACTTGAACAAAGCATGCCCCAAGGATAGTTATCCGTTACCCAGCATTGATCAGCTAGTCGACGCAGTAGAAGGATACGAAGAGTTATCATTCATGGACGGATACTCTGGGTATAACCAACTATTTTTAGCGAAGAAGATCAGCAACATACGGCATTTTACACACCCCACGGTCTCTATTGCTATGTAAGGATGCCTTTCGGACTCGGAATGCGGGAGCAACGTACCAAAGGATGGTCGATGCTATTTTCAAGCCATGGATTGGCGGGACCTTAGAGGTCTATGTTGACGATATGCTCGTAAAGAGCAGATTGAGGAAGAACCACCACCAGGACACGAGGACATCTTGAAGCTATGAGAGAACACAATATGAAGGTAAACCGGAAAAATGCACTTTCGGAGTAACATCGGGAAAATTCCTTGGGTACCTGGTGACAAAAAGGGGCATTGAAGTAGATCATAAAAATCCGAGCCATAGTAGACATGCCATCTCCAAAGAACCTAAAAAGAAGTACAAAAGCTCAATGGATCCCTAGCAGCCACAGGAAGGTTCATCTCAAGATCCTCGGATAGGTGCAAACTCTTTTTCAACATACTAAAAAGGGGACGAAATTTGAGTGGGCGGCGAGAATGCGAAGAAGCTTTCCTAGGCGTCAAACGGTACCTAGCGAGAGATCCCTATCCTTGAAACCAGACCACGACGAAGTCTTGGCACTATACATTGCAGCAACAGACGATGCGGTAAAGCGCGGTACTTGTCGGGACCCACACAAAGGAGGAGCGGCCGATCTATTATGTCGACAAGACTATGAATTCCGAGAAAGAAACTACACAAGAATCGAACAACTCATCTTAGCCATCGTATGGTCTACATTAAAGATGAGGACGTACTTCTTAACGCATGACATACGTATCCCATGCCGAGCACCCTTAGAAGCCATCCTCAAAGGGGCAGGAAAGGTAGGACGCATAGCGAAATGGAGCACATACCTCGACCAATTCAATATCCACTATGAGCTTCAACACTCTCGAAATCGCAAGTGTTAGCGGACTTTCTGAGACCTACCTTTGGACAACGAAGAAGAGGTGCGCATACAAGGATGGAGGGCCTGGGTGCCCCTGAAATAGAAAAACAAAAGGAGCCAAATAACATTCTTGAACCAATGAACCCACGACAATGGGAGGTCTTTGTCGACGGCTCCAAAAATAGAGAGGGCGCGGGGATAGGCATCGTCATCACCACACCCACGGGGGATAGGATCGTGCACGCATTCAGATTGGAATTTGAAGGCCATACAAATAACATCGTAGAGTACGAAGGAGTGGTCCATGCCCTCCGCTTGATAATTGAATTAGGGATACAAGAAGTACGGTTGACAAGTGACTCACAACTAATCATACGGCAGATAGGCTACGAATACAATGTGTATGACGAGACACTGATGGCATACATGGCTCTGGTGCAAACGTTGGTTTCCCAAATACCAAAAATCAAATTCCGACATCTGCGTAGGAAGGAGCTCAGACACGCAGATGCCCTGGCATATATATCAGCCATGCTTAAAAATGAGGATGTCAAAGCAATCAAGATAACAAGAGTGTACGAACCATCCATCAAGCCCCAAGAAACATGCGCGGCTAACCAACGCAAGTCTAAGGAGGAAGATATCTCTGATGATGATGTCGGAGAGCACATATTCGACGACTTCGGAAGCGATGACATCACGCGACAAGGCGATGAGGACGACGATTACGATCGGGAAGCGGAGTTGGAGAATCGAAATCCACTCTTTCCTAAAAGAGGGGAAACTCCCCCAGGATACCAAACAGGCTAGGAAAGTACAATCCAGAGCAGAGATGTACGAGCTAAGAGACGAGACCTTATACAGAAAATCATTCCTCGGGCCACTTCGTCGCTTTTGCTGTCTCGATCGAGAGGGACATATCATCTTGAAAGACATCCATAGAAGAGACGCGGGGAATCACGGTGGAATGAGGTCCCTTGCGAGATAAGGCGAAGACGCGGGGCTACTCTTGGCCAACCATGATCCGAGACGCGGCTAGAATGGCGCAAAGGTGCGAAGAATGTCAAAGATTTGGCAAACGAATCCACGCCCCACCACAAAGTTGAACTCTGTGGACAGTCCGTGGCCCTTTGGGAAATGGGGTATCGACATAGTAGGCCCACTCGTATCGGGGACGAGGGAAAAGAAGATTCCTAATAGTGGCAACGGATTACTTGACAAGTGGGTAGAAGCAAAGGCACTGGCAAGAATTCGGGATTCGGGCGTCTTTACTTTTATTTTTCAAAATATCATCTGCGGGTTTGGCATCCCCATGAGAGATAGTTTCCGACAACGGTAAACATGACTACAAGGAAAGAATATCGACTTCTTTGTTCGACACCCTCAAAATTCGAAAAAACAAATCCACCCCCATATACCCACAAAGCAATGGACAAGCGAAGCCACAAACAAAACTTTGGCACTTATCCTTAAAAAACAACTAGGCGAGTACAAGGGGCGGTGGTGTGAACGATTACATAACGTTCTATGGGCATATAGGACGACTCGAAGATCGGCTACGGAGAGTCCCCGTTTTTACTCACGTACGGAGCGAAGCGGTAATCCCTACGGAAATTCTACTTCCAACAACAAAGACGAAGCATGGGAAAAGAACCTCACCACGGACATGATGTTGGAAAAGCTTGACGACCTCGAAGAAAGGAGAGAAGCGGCACTTGCAAAGAATGGAAAACTACCAACGCAGGCTAGCCAGAGAATATAACAAAAAAGTGAAACTTAGGAATTTTGTAGAAGGGCAGTATGTGTTGAGGACCATTCCCCAATACCAGCGAGAAAAGAAGTGGGGAAAATTAGCACCAACTTGGGGAGGACCCTACGTAATACACGACATCGAAGGAAATGGCTCTTACTATCTGCGTAATCTGAAAGGGGAAATCCTCATGCATCCGTGGAATGCCAAATATCTCAAGCCATACTACCCATAACCTACCACCTGCGTATGCATTTCAGAAGAAGAAAACGGACTTACAAGTCCACATGTTTCTATCTCTGACAAAGGAATAACGCGCCTTAACTTTTCAATCAATCCAAGCTTTCATTTTCAAGTGTCATATTCTATTCATTACCCACACACATTTCAATTTATTCAAAACCCACAACCTATACCATATGAGACACATGTATATACTACTTACACAATGTACATTGAAAACCATACCACATCTTAATAAAATATCGATACTATCATTACCCCCGTGGATGTAGGCCTTAGGGTGAACCACGTAAATCATTGTGCGATTACTATTATTAAGAATTGGCATTATACTTTAGTGAGAGGATGTCGCACAAAGCGTGGATCATACCCCTTTGCAATATAGGGCAATATCCCATACAAAGCACACGCATGCAATATATCGGAGCATACACATGCAATCTCTTGGAACTCCCCCCGTAAGCGTCTATAAGTGTATGACCAGGGGGCGACTTCCCACAGAGCGAGATACCCGAGCAATATTACAAGCCGCGAACTCAATGGAATATATCCTTGAACGTCGGCCAGACCCCCACCGTTCAGAAATCCTCTGGCCCAGGAATTAGGCTGGACGGGGTGCAAGGTCACAAGACAATTCGGGGATATCAACCTACGGAATTGCGCAAACAATACACTTTCTCAAATTCAAAGATCAACATCCTTGGATTGTAAACACTACGGAATTACTCATTACGTTAACTTAATTTGTAAAGCCGATAGATGCAAATTCAACAAAATACAAATTGATTTAAACACCAAAGTTTGATCTAGTACATGGCGAGTTGATTACAAACCTAGCAAGAAGAGTAGCAAAAACGCCAAAAGGATAAGCAGCGAGATCAATCCCTAGCATACTAGATATGATCTCTACGGGAAGGAGCATTATCCGCGGGTTTGTCCTTGGCGAGGAAGGAACACTACCACCGAGAGGAGGGCCCGAGAAGAACTGAAGGGAGCGCGGAGTACGGGACCGAGTATAATTCTTGTTTAACCCATGGTTTTTTTCCTGAGATCCAACTCAATCTCACCAAGAGTTCTATTAATCTCTTCTGCCAACTGCTTACGAGCCACGAAGCCTATGGCTACACTCTTCATCTCGGCCTGACTTAGGGAAGTGGAAAGAAGGTCCACCTTTTGATTGGCATGCTTCAGCGTTTCCTCCTGAGACAAGGCCAGACCACGATGGTAATTGACTTGGCCCTCAATTGAACTACCTTAGCTTTGAGCTTCGGCAAATTTGTCATCCATGACTCGAAGGCTGCCCTGGAGCTCTGCGGATAATAGAAAAAGAACAATTATAACAAATACAATACAAAGCACACTCGATGACAAAAACGTATACCTTCACAATGATCAACCGCGGAATCCCTTGCTTCTGCGGCATAATCATATTCATTTGATAACCTATCATAATCTACTGAGAAGATTATGAGCATCTTGACTTCGCGCTTAGGTCATCTCGAAGCATCGAGTCCGAATGACGATATCGATTAACCTCATCATTCTTCGATTCCAACCCCTTGTTAAGACGATACATAGTCACCTCTAAGTTTCTCTCACGCTCAACCTGACGGGCCACATCAGCTCGAGACGCGGATAAGGCACTACTGAGAGCGCCAGATTCTGCCCTAGCATCGTCTCTTTCCTTAGCGAGACGTTGCATATAAGCCCGCACATCAGGGATGAGAAGACCGCGCTTGCCGCGGCTCGTCTTCCATAACATTAAGCTTAATTTCTAAAGAGGAAATCTGACCGCGGGCTTTCTCAAGATTATCCGCGTCCATAAAAGAGCCCCGTTGAATAAATGACGGTCATGGTTGTTTCGATTTTGCGAGATCTACCAAGCAAAGCTTTTTCTTACGCCATTCTTCGGCCATAGCGTTATGAACATCCGCGCGGGCATTCCATTTCGCCGATTCACTCTTAAGTTTTTCAACTAACTCGGCAATGCGACCTTTTTGTGAGTTCTCTCATTAGAAGCCACAACAACTCGGGGACTCCACCCCCTTTGAAGACAGTACGGCGGGAGGAGGAAGAAGAAGAAAACTTCGAGAACATATAAGGAGCGAGGTAACTATCAAAGAAGAGGAGACGCAGACACTGAAATAGACGAAGAGTTCTTCTCGGCAACCGCTAACTTGGCCTTAACCGAAGCCCGGCTCGGAACGCAGCTTTGCCTCTTCCGCGTCTGCTTTGCTCCTTACGCTTAAGCGAGACCCTTGACTCTGCTATTTCCTCATCTTTAGCGGAGACCGCGGCTTCAACGCCGTAGCGTCTCTTCACAATCGGAGCTTCCCTTCTAGCTTGAGAGACTTAGCCTTGAAGAGCGGTAAAGATGGTGGTTACAATACTCACTCCTCATCATCTATCAATCAAAAAGGGAAATTAGTTCACAACACATTTAAGCAAAATCGGGGGTAGAAAGAGCGGGACAAACCTCCAATAACATTTGTTGGGGATAAGCTGTCTTGGTACCCATCGGCAATGGCCATCATGCCGGCAACCGTAGGGGGAGGATCCACCACGAGATCAATCCGCTGGCCACAAGATTCTCGCCCCACCCTCGATCTACCACCTCCTCGGGGTTAGCTCCATATCCGGCGAGTAAAAAGTCGAACTCTTTTCCCCTTCAATCACAGGGGCAGGATGAGGCACGACAAGCAAGTTTTTCTTTTGCAGCCACGCCAAAACAGCATCATCACCATCCGCGACCAAGGACCGCGTGAAGTCATCTGAGGGAGAGTCTGAGGGCGTCCCACCAAGCGAGGCACCAGTATTACTTATCACCAAAACCCCACCGGCGGTGGAGGAGGTGCCGACACAAACCTCGGGATGCACTTTGCCAAAACCCCGACATCGAGATCCGCGTGTGGGGTCACCCCGAGCTATCCTTAAGGACATTCCAGTCATCACCAGTGGAGGCAGATTGAAGTCGAGACAAGCCCCATAAGCTGTGGCCATGTCAAATGATTGTTCCCGGATAAAACCTTACCAAAGGAAAACTCGCAATAAGCATCCCCATCCTTGTCACCACTATCAAGAGCAATTTTCTTACCCTTGTCCACAACATCCCCATCCTTGGTAGCCCCCTCAGCCTGAGCATCACCACCACCACCGGTGGGCGGATCATCACCACCACCACCGGTGGCGGATCATCACCACCACCACCGGTGGCGGATCATCACCACCACCACCCGGTGGCACGATCATCACCACCACCACCACCGGTGGCACGATCATCACCACCACCACCCATCATTACCGGTGGCACGACCACCACCACCACCACCGGTGGCGGATCACCACCACCACCACCAGTGGCCTGATCACCACCACCTCCACCAACGCTCCCACCGGCAATACTATCTACTTCTTGAACGGGCGGAGAAGTCTCGGTCGCTCTTCCCCATCGGAAACATCCTCATCACCATCCACGGGACTGTTCACATCCTCGAAGTGTGTAGAACCCTCGGTGGGAGAATTCGACGATTGCTTCGGATTGATCTTCTTATTTCTACGCACCTACAACACATAATGATAAAAGAGCCATCGGCATCTCCTTTCCTTAGCATAATCAATATTATTTAAGAAAACGAAGGGGCATATATACGTAGAAAACAAACAACACACCTTAGCAACATTAGTATTATTGCGGAAGAAGGTTAGCATCGAGAGATATCTTCGTCTTCCGCGTCATCAACATCGCGATTATAAGCAAAATCCATACCTACAAAACTCATACGCAAGAGGCGTAATGGGCATAACGAGCGGGAGAAGCTTCGCGATGAGGGTCATCGTGGTAGGCTGCCAACCATGGGGTCCGGGGACCCAACCATAGGCCCACGGACCAACGACTTCAAGAACAGTGGCGAGACCATTCATAGTCATGATCACGCTTAATTCTCTCATCGGCGGGAATAGGAAGACCTTCGGCACCGGGAACCCTCGCCATCTTGGAATCACTTACCTCGCTCAAAAGTCGAACTTCCCCCTTAACGGGAGCAATGTTCGCGAGACTCACAGAGACCACGGCTTACGAGTATTCTATTAACGTAATCTCCAAAGGATTTGTTAAAATTTTGGAGTGTACCACCCTTTCTCCTTTTCTAATTTAGGGGCATAGCGAGGTCATCATCGTTTGCCCCTTGCTACGAAAGATAGCATTCCGGAGATGGCGAAGATAGTTTCTGTCAAGCTGTTGCACCCCACGATTATGACTTTTCTTGGCAGTATCGCGGCTAGACAAGACCCGGTAGTAGAAATCATCACCGTCTTTATACAAAGGTAACATCAAGCCGGCCTCGAAAGCACCCACGGTCGTCAGCAAATGAAAGGCATCATACTGGTAATTGGTAACCATCTCATAAGTTATATCTTTATTAGAGGCATAAAAAACGTACTTGGAAGTCTTTGAAGACCGTGCTTCGGTTTGAAGGCCTCAAGATCAATGTGTCGGAAAGTAAACTTCTTATTACCCAAAGGTAAAGGACGAAAAGTAACAGCGAGTCTTCCTCGAAAGCACCTCCGTAGTATCTTCCATGAGAACCCATGACCTTCTTCTTAGGAGGAACTACATCTCCCGAAGATTCTATCTCATGACCTTTCTCTTGAAGACGAGTCTTAGTTGACTTACTTGAACTAGGCACGGGTGGATTAGTCGCGGTGGAGGCTTGGTGCGGAGAGGCTGCACATTTAAAGGTTCGGCGCGCGGATTCTTTGCTTAGGAGACCCACCTCTAGGGCGATTCACGGCATATCTAGACCCCTGCGGTGGATCACCCCTTTTAGCGAAGATCTCGACCGGGGGACGAGGATGTTCGTCCATCCCGAGGATTATCTGGGTAAGTGAAGGCGGAGCTCCACCCCTAATATTGGAATCACTCAGGAGATCGTGAGGACTTGACGGAGGAGTTTGGTAAGGAACCGCGGACGGTCGGACATGTCTGCGGGCACAAACACGAATAAAAGTGCAAGTCAGAGGCAAGGAAGATCGAAAAGAAAGAAAATCTCAAGAACAGCAGCAAACGTGAAGAAAACCCTAGATTTCATCTACAATTACTTAAACTCTCAAACTATTATTCAAACTCAAAAGAAGAAAAATAAGATTAAAGCATGGCCAGATGAAACATACGGCTCGGTGGCGTCAACTCTCAAATCCCGGGATATACATAAGATTAAATTCATCATTGATGCATCACGAGAAAATCAAAAACTCAACGGGGTTAGGCATGGCGAATAAGCGGGTAAAAAATCACACGAACCTCAAAGAGTAAAGCGGCGGCAACAACGAAGGCGACAATGAAGGCGGGCGGCAGCGATAGCGGCAGCGGCAACGGCGGCGGCAATAATGGTGTCGGAGGAAGTTAAGAAGATGAAGAAGACAAAAGAACGAGAGAATAAACGAGGGAATGTGAATTTAATTCACATTCTCTCATTCTTCTCTTTTTATAAGACCAAGAGAAACCGTCCACTACCCAAAGGGCGGTTATGGCGGATATGGGAAACGTGCACAATAAATGCGGGTAGCACCTTTTTAGGAGAAGTTATGAGGAGGGAGATAAAAACGTACCACACGATTCTTCTTCCAACTAAAGCTAACGCTTGATCACAAGAAGAGGGCAAATTGTAAGTACACTTATTTATCTCCATCGCCACGTGTACTAGCGAGAACCCACGTGGAGGCCATGTCATAAAGAGGGATGACACGTAGGGGCATCCATGGCATCTAGACGACGTGCCATCTGTCAAGACCAACGGTCGAAGATGAGGAGCATCAAGGTAGATAATCCCGCGCAACACCAATGAGTTACTCTACCCCATCACGAGGTAAGATGTAATCAACGGTTGGGGATAGTCCAGCCCGACACGAGGCGTGACAAGGGAGGGCCCGACACCGCTTTGCTGGCACGGACTGGATAGCCCCAACCACTCGCATTTAATCTTGCTCGGAGGGCACGTGTCGGACGACCCACGAAGAAAGCGAGGATAGGTCGGCGTAACGAGCGTGGGTATTATAGAAGCCGCGGAGTGACGGGGAAGTCCGCGGACCATGCACTGAGCACAAGAAGATAAGGTCTCAACGGCTCTTTGTCGGTGGACCCACTTGATTTAGCTATATATATGAACACCCCTTCCACGAGAAAAGGGGGATCGAGAGTAGAACTAAGGAATAGGAGAGAGAATAGTGAGAAGTAAGTATGAGTATCAACCTATGAGGTTGATGAATACCAAAGATCTTGTGATTACTTTTGTAACCGTTTACTTTATAGTGAATATCCCGGATCCGTGGACGTAGGCCTTAGTCTTTGAACCACGTAAACCATCGTCTCCTTTACATTTAGCATTCTTATAGCTTTATTTATGTGTTTACATCTTAGATCTATCATTTTGGATGTTGAGGAGATCATGACAAACCCGCGGGGTTTGGAATCAGTGAATCATCATCTACCTAGGCATATTATACTTATTCACACTTTAATGCGTGTATTCAATTCATGTTGAGATTGTTTGTGAACACGTGGATGCTTACCTGATTTCCGTGTTCACAAATACGCATGCTACGTCCAAGTTGCAACCGTCGGAATAGATATCTAGTGAAGAGTTATTGTAGAAAATTGAAAGAACAAAAGAGGTACATGACTACATACTTCACCAAAATGGTTCAAGTTTGAGAAGAGCAATAAATTCATAAAGTTAGACTGATATAGGAAATTAAGAAGAGAATTAGGTCCACATGTACGTACTATATACGGACGGATACTGAGTTAATGTTCAGAAGCTCAGATACAAAATAACTTTCTGGTACATGTTGCTTTATTTTTTCTTTGAATGATTCTGGTCGTACATCTTAATTAATATAAATTCCTAAGAGCAGCAACTGTCTCACTCTCTATATGCTGCACTGAACTATGATGGCACAAAAATGGAAAAAAAGAAAAGAAAGGAATTCTCTTTTATTTAGTATTAATTCATCTGTTTCTCTCCGTACCTGGAACTGTAAACCTTTCAGTTAATGATCAAACCTGCATACTGTGTATCACTGAGGGCATCCTTGTCGGCTGCAGAGACAGTTGCAGCGGAATGTATGTATTCGTATCGTATCTTTGACCTGTCAAACTTGTACATAACCTAACCTAATCGACTGTTGTAACTCCATCAATCCCGAACGCAGAGTGGTCTAGACTCTAGAGTTAACAAGCCGGCTATTGATATATCTTACAGCTTGGAAATTTTCGAGGGTTAACAACAAGTCCCAGTTGTTTGTTGTGGGTTGAGGCATTGAGCCCAATTTAGTGCTTTTAGAGTCTCGAGTTATGATTTAATCATATTCAGAACATACTATCGCGGACCTAAGCATCTTGGCCAGCTGATCAAGTTCCCGTTGGCCTGCTTTGATAGTTTGATTACAACTTAGGTTTGGAATATGAATTTCTCTATCTATGTTCATCCGAATCATCATTAGAAAAATTTATTTAAAGATAAAAATTTAAAATATAATTAAAAAGATGACATGGAGGTCAAGAAAGAAACTAAGACCTTCGTATTTATTTTGCATCTCCTTAATAGGACCCATAGTTGAGGTGTAAAAAAAATCTATGTGTCTAAAAAATAAAAGTCTAAGGTTTAAGACTTTTATTTTGGAGATTATATACACATGGAAGTAATTAAATATTTAGGACCCATGGTTAAAAACTATCTCCAATAGTGAAGAGTTTAATCTTTAGAATATTTTATATGATAAAATCGTAACTAACCGTTTATCTTTAGTTTAACTAATTTCTAAAAAAATAAAATAATTGAAAATATGACGTGGAGGTGCAAGTGAAGGTGTAAATAAGACTTTCTTTAACACCTCATATTTATTTTCCTATCCCTCCTAATTTATAGGATCCAACCATGCACCGAGAGGTTTGATTGGAGATGGATTTATGTTATTTGGGGGTCTAAAATCCGTGTCAGGTTGGAAATATGAAATCCTACGATTGTCATGAAAAACAAAAAAGTTTAATTTTTACCCTCTATTGGAGATGCTATAAAGGGACTAACATAGCGCCGTTGCGCAAGAGAAACGGTTTTGCAACGAGAGGTTTGATTAAAGGGAATAGTAAACATTGGTGTAATAACATGCACAATTTCCACCACACGCAACAACTTGTGTCAGCTTCTTCCGGAGTATGGTTAATGGATCATTTTATTTTGCAAACGTGATAATCCCTCGGTCCCTCAGTGGTCACACAAAAAGTCAAAACAATACAATACCCACCTGGGTACTAATGCATTCTTATTTCACATTCAGGGCGTAAAAAGCTTTGCACACTATCTAATTTGTTAAAATCTGAAATGGGCCCCTGAAATTAACACTAGCCAGGCCCTGCTGGGTATGAAAATTTGCATTTTTTTTAGAACCATGGCATAACTAAAAAATTCAGGGCATACAAAACAATAGTCCCATCTGCGGTGACCTTATAAGGGTATCTAGTGGGTAGTTCAATTACCTATATATCGTTAAACTGTTTAAATAACTAATCTACCCTTGTCCTTAATACAAAAACCTAAAATCAGTTTATCAAAATCAGTTTCTAAAACATGTCTTCTTCTTCCTCCTCCCATCTTCCTTAGCCGAACCCGAACCCTCACCATTTATTTTTTTTCGTCGCACCGCTGTGAAACTGATAATCGCCGATTCGTGAAAATTTGATCGTTGATTAAACTCAATTATAATGGGTCGTACAAAGGAAAAAGCTGGGAGTAGGCGTTCAAAATCGTCTTCTAATCCATCAATTGAAGAAGAAGAACCAATTAAACATGAAGGTGTAGATACTGAAATCTAACCATAAATTGAACCAACTGTAGCTCCAACTCCGGAAATGAGGATAAGAAAGTAAGTTCTACAAACCCAATCTCTCATCGATTAAATGGGTTTAATTCCAAAAAAAAAAAAAAAGGTTTTTGACGGTTACAGTGGTGGGTTCGGCTAAAAGTTGAGTTGAGTTTTGAGCCAAACTATTCTTCATAATTTCAGCCTGAAAGTGTATATGAACAGTTCGGCTTAAAATTTTATCCCGAATTTCAAGTCGATCATAGTCAAAGATATAGATGCATAGTGGGTTCGGCGTAGTCGATAATACTAATTTTACGCCGAACATATATTGTTTTAGTTTCATAAATATGATAAGTGTATAAGTTCGGCTTGTTTGAATTTTTGAATTATAAGCCGAATAACTCACTGTGTTCATGAATCAACTGATGGTGGTTGAGTTCGGCTTGAAATAATTTTTGAATTATAAGCCGAACATATCATTGTGTTTAAGAATCAACTGATAGTTGTTGAGTTCGGCTTATATCTGGTTTTTCGGGCTAGCCGAACCTCTTGATTTACTTTAAAAATGGTTCTTTGGTAGTGATAGAATTAGGCTAATGTTTTAATATATTGACATATAATGACTTTGTTTAGTGTTGTGATTTTTCTTCATAGTTGTCGGTCGATAAATTTCAAAATCGCACGACAAACATGAAAAAAATGCACAACACTAAACGAACACTATTACATTTCAATCGATATATCTTACAGCCCTAGACTAGAGTTAATTCACCATTTTTCTATTTTGTTTAATGTATTAATCAAGTTTCATACTTGTTTTAGGAATAATGAAGTTAAAAAGAGGAAGAAGATGGAGGTTACGCCTTCTAATTCTAAGACTCCCGGTCCTCGAGGAGGACGTCACAGAAAATTGGGAGAAGGAGGTAGTGGAAAGGATAAAGATGTCGTGTTAGAAATTGATGAACCAATGCCAGAGATACAAAGAGAAGAAGATGAAGAAGGAAGAGATGGTGATGGTGGTGGTGAAGAGAAAGGTGATGATAATGAAGAACCTCAACATCAACAAAAACCTCGGAAAGAGAAGAATCTTGCTGAACCCAGGGCTACAGGTTTGCACATTCCACATAAGGATAACGTAATCCCAGCTCGAGATGATGGTTTGCCCCATGGTCTTCCGGAAGATGGAGGAAAGGTGTTGATCGGTTACGCCGAATCTTGGGCAAAGAGAATATACGAGACTCCTGATCACAACGATGCAGTCTAAGTATTGAGACACCAGAGGGCAGCGGAATGGCAATTGTCTAAAGAGGTTCCCGAGGTGGTTGTTTACGTAAAATCATCTGCTTTATGGCCTTTGATTGAACATGGACATAAGAAATGTGACAGAGCGACTATCTCCGCCTTCTGCGAGCGATTTTGTCCAAAAACTTATACATTTTAGTTACCCTTTGGGCAGATGACAATCACTCCTGATGACACGAAAAATATTACAGGGTTTAAAGTGAGGGTTAGAAGCGTGGTTGCTGACTATTATGATATGAGTTGGGAGGAGCTATATAAGTTGTACAAGGAATGTCTTGGTTGGGGTGATTACCAGACTGAACTCGAGTTTTGTCGTTCCGTTAAAGATGTAGATTTTGTTACGGAGAACGGTGTGAGAAACAAGAAGCTTAAGAAGGTTAAGCTTACTAAATTGAGAGAAGAATTTGGGAACACAAAGGAGAAAGTAGAGAAGGGGGACTTGGTAATGGACGAGATCAAAGTGAAGCAAACCGGAACTGCCTACTTGCTTTATACTCTTGGCAGAGATATATTCCCCAACCTTACTGGAAACAAGGTGAATGCCAATTATCTCATATTGGTAAAGGATCTTGCTACCGTTAACAAGTACGCTTGGGGAACCGCTGCTCTAGCTTACCTTCTCGAACAACTTGCGACCGCCTCTAGGTTGAAAACTTGTGTAAAATCATTCTCATAATCTAAGAAATCAGTCATTTTCGGATCATTGTTGTAGTTGATGTGTATTTTCCTAGGTTTTTAGATGAAGATTATCCCTCCTCATCCATTGAATCAAAATACAATTTCTTTTCTCACTTTCCCCTTCTCCTTCTCCAAAAAAACCTAACTTTTTTTTTCTTCCTCAAAATTTTTAATCTACACAAACTTTTATAACTAAATTATCTTAATCACTGATCATTAAGATTAATCACTGATCAAGATTATTAATAACTAATCATTATTATTAACACTAATACTAAAAGGGCGGATTTTCCATTACAAAAAACATTTGGCTAAGGGGCTATTGCTTTTACAATTTACAACCCGTTTTTGTCTTTATTCAGTATGCCATGAAAGATTTACGTATGCCCTAAAACAGGGTTCTTTTTTTTTAGAATCCTATTTTGAGGCATACTCAAATGTTTTGTACCTAATGGTGCCAAAATAGGGTCACTAGATAAAAAAAAACCATCACCTCTTATCCTTTTATTTTTGATAATGGCATAACTACCCTTACATAATTAGTGTTAATGATTATGATTAGATTTAATGATAATGATTAATTAGTAATGTTAATGATTGATTAAGTTAAGTAGTATTATATTTGTAGAAAAATTAGATTTTTGTGAGAGAGTTGGGGGTTTTGAGAGGAAGAAGAAGTGAAGAAACAAACTAGGTTTTTGAGATTTAGGAGATTTTTGTGATTCAAAATGGATGATTCAAATGATCCGGGAGAATCTTCATCTCGTAAAGACAATAAAATACACATCAAATACTATAACGATCCGGATTTGACTTACTTTCTGATTATGAGAATAATTTTACTCAAACTCAACCTCAAACTCAAGATGATAGTTTTTATGAGCCAAATTCAGAGGATGAATACATTGATGAGGAACCTTATGTTAATAATTCACATGTATACTTTAATTATAAGATGTTAAATCTCATTTTTTTAGCTTAAATTCTTCAAAAAAATTAAATTTTTACAAACCTTTTCGGAGTTCAAAGTTGTGGATTCGCCTGTAAACTAAGAAGCCGAACCATGCGCGGGAAGAACGGCTCGGCATACAATTTTAAATCCGAACCCAAGTGTTTGAAAAATTATTCAAGTTCAGATTATTTGTACTCATTTAATTGTTAGCCGAACTTGTAGTTCATAGTTTGTGTTACCCTTGTTCATCATACAGCGTAATGTTCGGCTAACTGATTTTCAGCCGAACTTGGTGGTGTAACTTCATTAAAAACCTAAGTTATAAGTTCGGTATTAAATGTGCATCCCAAAATAAGCCGAACTTCAAAAGCTTCGTGGTTCGGCTTTCTTCGAACTTTTTGATTGGTCGAACCTAGCGTTAATAAAACATTATCATAGGTTCAGTTAGGGTTCCAAATTTTCGAACAAGACAAACCTAGAGTTAACTTCATTTTTTTTTTTTGGATCATCTAACCTTGTCGTGGTCTTGTAGATCGTAAATGTTGAACCTCTTTACCAATGCACGATCAACCTTCGGCTGTTAACACCATTTACGAAGATAATAGAGATCACTTCCGAAATGACTTGGTAAGTGACAAATTGAATGATATTTTATTCTATATGTGAAAACTATATATTCCAAAAGCTTTAATAAGTATATATATGACATTGTATTATTAATGTAGACTTGGGGAAGTAAACCGGAAGCAAGGGCTTGGGCTAAGGCACATGGATTGAAAATAAATTGTGTGCTAGTGTGGGGGAAACAAAGTCGATGGAACCGGTTTGAAATGGTTTGTAAAAGAAGTGGAAAAGACGTTGACAAGCATAAAAATGGTTCTGTGTATATTGGGAAGACCGGGAGAAAGAATAAGACGATAACGAATAAAAGAGAGTGCCTCTTCAAGATCATTTTCAGCTATGACGGAAATGAATGTCATTAGACTATGAATAAAGATATGGATTGTCGTCATAACCACCCACGTGCACTTGATCTTCATGGACATGCAAAAGTCTCAAGGATCAAAGATCATGAATATTTGGAAATATATAAGATGTAACGAGCATGTATGCCACCAATTAAAATTCTTAGAAAGTTGAATGCGGATGACCCTAATAACAAATCCACTATACGAAATATCTACAACGCAAAAGTACTTTCAGAAGGAAGGATTTTCAAGGTAGGGTATTGACGCAACGATCGATGCGGTTGGCGGCGAAGAACAACTACATGGTCCAAAAGGAATTGGATGAGTTCGGACAAGTCACTCACCTATTTCTTGATCACCCAGATTGCATTAAATTGGCTCTATGTTTTCCACAAGTTCTTATAATGGATTGCACATACAAGACCAACAAATATGAGATGTCGTTGTTGAACATAGTCGGGCATACGTCAACGAAGGCACCATTCACCGTGGCCTTTTGTTTATTGAGAGACGAGTTGAAAGAAAATTATGTTTGGGAGTTAGAGCAATATAAGTTAATTATCCAAGAAGATGCTCTTCCTAAGGTGATTTTAACCGACTAAGAATCCACTTTGATGTATGTTATTCGGAAGGTATTTCCGGATGCCCATAATTTTCTTTGTATGTTTCATATATTGTGTTAGAAAAAAAATGTCAACCAATAATTCAACCCTTAAGTTGAAAGACATGGAGATTATTAAGTCACTATTGGATGAAGTACGAGAAGAGAAAAAAGAAGAATTTATGAAGGAGTGTGATGAGAATGAAAGGTTGTGGGCTTGTTTCTCCCGCGAATGAGAGGCTTTGACGTGGTCAATCACCGAAGATGTGTAACGGAAAAAACTTTAGGAACTTATTGCGTATAAGGGCACCGAGTATCTAAGTGTCATTGCCTGTTTTATTAAAGAATATTTGGATCCTCACGAAGAAAGGTTTGAGGGTTGTTATACAAACAATTACAAACACTTCGACAACCAAGCTACAACTATGGTAGAGTCGGCTCATTTTAGACTAAAGAAGAACCTTTTTGGGCAAGTTGACTCGGTTGTGACGGTCAAAACGGATATCGTAATAATTAAAGCGGCATTTGAATTTTGTTCATTGTACAAACATAAAAACTATAAGGATCGTTTTTGGCTAAGGGGATTAACTTACCAGGTCTCCTATTTGTGTATTGACAAATTGATGCTTGAAGTAAAATTGCTGAAAGATTGAGACGCTAATGAACCTCATGAAGTGGTGTTTGTAAAATAAATGAATCCATAGGACTTCTGTGTCGCCACCAAATAGCTTGGTATTTGGATGGTATTATACCTTTTGAGCATATTGATAGTTTTTGGAAACAATTGAGTTTTGAATCTCTTCCCACAGAAGATACCGATGAAGATATTTGGGATATAGATTACGGAAAAAAATAAGCTCAGATATACCGAAGTGCATACCGAATTCAAAAGCAAATCATTTACCATAACTTGAGAACAATCATTTATCCTTTCACCTAGGAGGATCTTTTGAAACCGAAAAAGGGTGAGTCAAAAGGTAGGAAAAGTACCAAAATAACACGAACAAATGAGAGACAAAAAAAAAAACAAGTGGTTGGTACTTGAGTATCATGATGCAAAGTACAAAGAGGAAAAGAAGGAAATAAAAAAGGTGATAAAGTTGAGAGAAGTTAATGTTTCAAGGAAACGTGGTCGGCCGAGTAAGGATAAGGGCGAAAAAAGTAACCAAAATGATACTCAAAGAGAAGTTAAGAGTGGTGTAAGTAGACCAGCCTATAAGCCATGAATCTTCTCGCGTGGTTCGTCACTATGTGGTGCCCAAATTTTCTTTGTGAACAAACAGAAATTGATCATTAAGTGGTCTATTGATTATCACGAGTAAGGTAGAAAAAATGAGTATATTGGTATCTTTGTCGAAGAATTCATGAAGTGTTAGATTTTGTGACAAAGGCTTCTTCAAAGAAATAATAGGAACACCTAAGGTTATAATAGTAAATTGAGAAAGCAACATCTCCTTGCAAGCTGTTGATAGGTTGTATTGGGAAGTAATTTTGGTTTAGCTATAAGCTGGTACCTGAAATGAGCAAGCAGATGATATTTGTGAAGACCGCCTCTAGGTTCATTTGGCGGGCTAGGTGTTTGATTGGGTCTTCCACTTTGTATCCTTTAAAAAATAAAATTTAGATTCCTAATTAGGTAAGATTATTGCATCTATGTGAATTGGGATTATACATCTTTTTTTCTTTCTTTAATTCTATGTTTTGAAAATTGAACTTGTTTGTGTGATGACACATCATGACGAATATTTTTTCATCTGTTGAATGTTAGCATGCTTTCAATCTATAAACCTCTGATGTGTTTGTTTCGTTGGCTTTGTAGTGTAGCTTAAACTATGTTCAGGTAAAATTGTAGATCAATATTAAGGTTACAAGACTCGATCTATGAATTCGTTCTCCACTATTTTTGGTTGGTATATATATACCAGAACTTAAGTTATAGTAGAGGCAAAAACAATTTATTATAAACACTAGTGGACTTATGTAGATATAATTTCCATAATTTGCTAACAAGAACATTTTGTCATTTAGCCTGTATACCCAATCACTGTGTGCAAACGCATAATAAATTCTTCTGGTCTTGTTTCTGCTGATAGTGGTGTTGCCGCTTAAAACCTTTTAAACTGACATCTAAATAATTTGGGAGCTGATTAATGAGGAGAATAGTCTTTTAGTTGTGGTCGATTTTCTTATTGATAATAATGGTCGTTAATTGTATGCGGGAGTGTTTGGTTGGTTGTTATGATGTCCTCGCCACTTGTTACTTCAGTTGGTAGTACTTTGTTTAGTGGCATTCAAGAAACTATCATAGTTAGAATTTGTAAAAATGAACTAATTAATTTAACTAAGAGTGGTAAAAATATTCAGTGTGTCGTTGTGTTGTTTCTTGAAAAATATTGGTCAGTTGTTGTATAGATAAAGTACTTATATTTTTTAGCTTGTGCTCAGTTGTTGGGTTGGGTTTTGAGTGTTGTATACGCCATGAGTCCTTTTGAATAAATTATTATTGATTACGAGAATGACTCATCATAATGGACGTGTTCTCTTGTACATGTAATTGCAAGCCATTAAATGTATTCTGATTATGTCATGGCTTGCATGTTATCTAAATCATTGTACTGCTTACTTGTACAAACCACTTCGTTGTGGAGAATCAAATTAATTCCTGCCATTATCGGTTGATTTAGAGGTACGCAACTCACTTGCGATTTGATGAGAATTCTTAACAGGCTATCATTGGTTTGGAGTTGAAACATACATGTTTTCATTATCACATAGAGAATACTTATGCTTCGAATGATAGACCTATATGGTAACTGAGAGGAATATATCCCTTATATTGAATGAGTTTATACTTTGTTTTCTTCTAACTAATAACATTTTAGTAAGGGTAAAGCTCTTTGAAAAACTTAGTAAATTGGGTTTTACTCGACCTTTTCTCTCGTGGTAGGTGGGATTGAAATGTAGTATGTTAGCTGTAGTTACCGCCGTGGTGGACTGAAGTATACAATGTTTCTATATATTTACAAGTTGAGTGCACGTGCATCGCACGTCGTCTAAAATTAGTATTTTTGATTTATTTTCCAATCTTTATTTCTCCCGTAAGATTTTAAAAATCTTCGTGTTTTTACTTGTTTTCGTTTGCCTACCTCGCTCAATTCGGTGGGTCTATCGAGTCTCTATTAGTAGAGACAGTTGTTGCTTTTTTTAACTTGCATGTTCCACACGTGTATCAACTAATAATGCAAACCCTCGACCATTTTTTTTCTCCTCCTTTATCCTTCTGTGATTTTGCCTCTCATCTCATCGGGCTAAACCAAAATTACATAGAAAAATTCCTTGTTTTCGAAGAGAGACAGAATATGTCTTTTTTTGAAGCATGATATGGAAGATGTAACATATTGCCCAACTCTTTCAACTAATTTGTTTGTTCTTTTTCCTCTCATTTCAATACACAAACTGTTCTTACTTGTTAAGTACATCCATAATTTAAAAAAACGACGGATTAAAATCTCTATATTTTTTTTTATTTTTTTTTGTATACATTGGTTTTCTTTAATATCACTATTTTTCCAAAAAAAAATATATTCAGATTAAAAACCTTGTTTTGGTTCTGATTCTTCTAAGTTTCTCCATATTAGGGATATTTTTTTTTTGAAATCAATAACGAAATATGTTATTGAATCAGATGAATTGGGTAAATATTGAGAAACCATGTGTCTGTGTTCATATCATGATCCCCAATAAACAACAGTTTTTAATATTTCGATCAAATCAGAAAATTGGACGGTTTTAATCTTCAGATTACAACTGTGTAGGTAAGAGATGTAGTCTTTATAAGTAGTTGTATTGGACGGCTGGGGGTCGATATGAAGATAATCCAACGACAAATATAAAAACCGTGTTTTTGAAAGATCCGATTGGTGTACGAAAAGTACGGCGGTACACGAAAAATACGTGCGGGAGGCGAAAATCTGGTTAGCATTTTTCGGTTTGTGTTGTTGGCATTAAAAGGGGGGGAGATATGCTACAAAGACATTAAGAAATAGTACATAAACTCAACTTGTGGATTTTGATGAGTTGATAGTGCAACATAGCCAGAAAATGGGCTACCTAGTTGTAAATGTATACCTTGATATGGTACAATAGTTTTTACAGACGAAAGATATTGGGAAACATGAAAATTTGGATGGTTTCACTTGTATCTTCATGAGGGTGAGGTAAGCTCGATTCCGAGGACGGATTCCTCTTCTAGGAGGGTAGATTGTAATACACAACTCTTTTTTTTTTCTAATCTTTGAAGAAAAATGAGAAATAAAATATACATCAGATTTTTCTTTGTGTTAGTGTGTAGGTGGAGCCCTTAGTAATATTTTGTATTTATTTAGTTATATCTTACGTTATTATGAGGATAATAAACAAATAAATTAGGGTTTGACATTTCTTATAAATCCCTAATGATAAGAGATAGTGGAAAGTATATAAAAGAAATCCCAAAGGAAAGAAAGAAAAAAACGAAGTGGCCACAATAGTACATCGGACCATCAGGTTTGGGCAAAGGGAATTTGCAAATAGTTATTAATGGAGGTAAGTGCTGATCTAAATTGTTTTATTCTTCATGGTATAATCAAGTTCCATTTCCGGTTTTGGTAAAAAGGGTTCTCTTATTTTATATTCCATAAGGTATAGTCGGGGAAAGCAATTCTACATAAATGAAGACGATTGGATTCCAGAAGATCAAAGCAAGTTTATTCGGTCTCTTTGTCTAGGTAGATGTAGAAACAGAAATAAATGTCTTGTGAAATTTTGGTTGTGCATTGAATTTGTTTTCTCTGATCTACTTTTGTGATTAAACTAAATTGGTCGATTATTCATTTTTATGATAAGATGAGCATGTATGACATGGTGATCAACATGGTTACAAGTGTAACTAAATTTAGGTACTCTAGTGATTTAGTTTTCTTGTTCTTATAATTATTCACTGGTCAACCACTAGTTATTATCCAGGTTGTCTACAAATTATATACATGACTTGATGATGGATGAAACATGATGGTTAAGGGTAGTGGGAATACTGGTTCTCATCCAAATAATGTTGGTTAAGTAGCGCGATACGTATATATTGATAGTATATACTTGTGTTGGTGGAGTTTATTTTTTGTGAAGATTAACTTACATGAGCGTTGTAAGTGAAATTGTGGTGATTTTTCCTAATGTGCTACAGTTCTTTGTTATTCTTTGGCGTGCCGTCATCGTATTGCTCCATGATTATGTATTTATTATACTTGTTATGTTGTATATTGCGATAAGCTAGATAGTGCATATTTAAATTTGTTTATATCGTAAAAGAGCTCATAGCCCCTTCTAATGTAAATTATAAGTACATATTTCCTTTCTAGTGGCTGATGTTTTACAGTATTGAGCTTAAGCAGTTCTGGTGTTAGTCATCGAGTGAATGTCTGCGGGAAATTCGGTGAGAATCACATTAAACTGTGTATGAAAATTTTGGTATGTCATATTGTTGATGGTGGTTTTTAGCTTAGGGCGAAAACCGTAAAATCAGTATTAATGCTCCAGTATTCAAAATATTGTGCTTTGATGTAACTACATTCCATAAAGAATTTAAGAGATATATCAGAAACCTGGGGAGAGCTTATGCCTCTCTTCTTGTATACATGTAGCTATGTTTATGAGCTTCGCCTAGCTGAACTCAAATTATATGTATATGTATAACAGTATTCACTGCGCAATGCAGTACCCACGCCTGTAAAATTATCGGAGTAATATTGGTGCATGTTGCAATATTCCTAGGTATTCTATAATTCTATTATATTAAAACTCAAGCTCCTAGTTGAATTGTTCACTAGTTAATATAGAGCATGTTGAGTATTTATGTAATGCTATGTTCCCAGTTGAAATCTTAGTACTGACATGAAGTTTATGTTCATCTTCATTTGAGTAGCATGAATTTCCGAAGTGTCCGAATTAAGATATGCATAAATGTACACGATCAAAAGAATGCAAATTGTGCCAACAAGACCAAAGACCACGCTACTTGCAAGAGTAGCAAAATTTAATTATTTTGCGCTAACGTGCAAAATTCAATTAATTTGCTCAATTTTGTGTCGATACACAAAATTCAATTATATGGCCTAATTTTGTACCAACTCACAAAAGATGATTTTTTTTTCCCTAAAAATTGGAGCATGCACGATATCTCGATTCCTATTTGTCGAGACTAAGCCTAGGAAAACTAAAAACCGTGACTGAACTAGGCTCGGCCACGACACTTGGCCGGCCAAATTAGCATGTCACGTGTCTCCCATGACCGGTATGGCACGCCCCATGTTGGTCACCTCACATCACTCTTTTAAACCGACCAATCATATCGCTCGTAGCCTAAATGCTTCGCTCCCAGTAGCCGGCCAAAGAAGGCTAGTCGAGCTGCTTAGTTTTAATTAAAATTAGATCTTGGCCGCCCAAGTCGGTCGCAAAACGATCACGACCACTTAACTTGGACCGTCAAATTGGCAAGCCTAGCTCCTCCTACATTCGTCCAATCAAAAGCCATAGTGACCACCTGTCGCTCTTCTATTATTCTGGCCGATCGTATCACTAGTATCCTACATACTCCTCTCCCATATATTGGCCTTGTAAAGACCCTCAAGCTCGTCAACGCTATTAGACCAGTCAAGAGACGATTTAGCCGATAATTACCCGTCTAACTAAATTCATCATTAATTACATGAAATTAGTAAAATAATAATTTAAACAAACCAATAGTACCACTAGATATATCTCAAAAAGTTATGTGAAATGGACTACTCGAACGTGTCATTCAGATACCGGACGAAGAAGATATCATCAGATTAGTATGAAGGGAAAAATAGTCTTTTTGATTTAGACCGACCTGGGCTGCCTGTATACGAAATGCTGTGTTAGAGCATAGCTCGGTTGAACTCACCAAGCGTTGGTATGTAAAGTTTGGTTGTCATATTTTAGTGTGTCAAAACTCATCTAAATTCGCTTGATTAGACTAAAAAGTAAACTTCGTTTAGGTTAGACAATCATGACCTGAAATGATTAAACTAATCATGACCTAAACCATAATCTTCGTTTAGGTTAGACAATCATCTACATTTGCTTGATTATGTCGATGTCATAAACTTATCAGTTCAGGTCATGATTAGACTACTAGAGTCAACTTCGTTTAGGTTAGACTAAAAGTCTAGGAATGTTGAGACATATGAGTATTAATCCGAAGATCTGAAGAATGTGAAGAAGTAGCGAACTACAACGACGACATCATCCTTCCACTTGAGGTTAGTAATATTGACTTGAATTGTTTCATTCCTAACGTATCTTTCAAGTCGTGATATATTGAAAACATAACTGTGGAGCTGTATATACTGTACATATTGTATAATACTCTAGTGATGTGACATGATCATAATTGTATGATCATAGTATTAGGGAATTACACTATGAAGTATAACACTTATCCTTTGAACTTCGTACATATGACATCGACATAATCTTGTATATATTGTTATGATTATGTGAATGGGTTATGGTGAAGATTTCATCCTAGGAAACAATGTTTTACATTCGTTTAAAGGAAGTACATTCATGAACTTGTTTTATGAATCGAAAGGAAATCATTAGGCTTATTGGTCCGGCTATTCATTGCAAATATTTGGATGACCAATATGTGTGAGATGGTAGAACCGATCTTAACCTTGGTTATGTATCTTGGTATAACTAATCACAATACCTGATTTATGATTTGGTATGAATGGTTTTTATTAATTGGTGTAACTGATCCTAAGTAATCACCATGTGATGGTATGATCGATATTTATAATTGGT
The DNA here is from genome assembly GCA_023531295.1 of Papaver armeniacum. Lineage (NCBI taxonomy): Eukaryota > Viridiplantae > Streptophyta > Magnoliopsida > Ranunculales > Papaveraceae > Papaver > Papaver armeniacum. The sequence continues at coordinate 70,436 of JAJJWW010013913.1, forward strand.
GTGACCGATCCTAGTAATTGGTGTGACCAATCACAAAGAGTTGCATAATCGATCCTTGTAATTGGTAACCGGTCCTGGTAACTGGTATGACCGATCACAAGCAATACCATGGGAATATGGAACCTGTAACTAGTGTAACCGATCCTAGTGACTGGTGTGACCGATCACAAGTATTTCCATAAGTAGGTATAACCGATCCTAGTGATTGGTAGAACCGATTGAACCCATGTATGTGATTTGGTATTTGATCAATCGCATAGTAGTCTTGGAATACATGGAAACCAATTCTAAACTTGTTTGGAAGTGTGGTATGACCGATTCCAAGAATGTAAATCTATGTGAATATGAAATAAGGATTTATAGTGAAAAAGATGTCAACATACTTTTAATACGGACAATAACTCTCATCATTTATTGTTCAAAGATATTCCTTAGTACTCAAGGAGATCTTGTGCTGAAATAAATTAAGAATCTTTTAATTAAGGTTGTTAGTTTTATATACATTAATTATCAGCAATTATGTGTAGCTCTATAAAATAAAAGTTAGTAAATGTGCATTTACTAATTGGAGATTTTATATTGAGACATTTCGGAAATATTGGACAAGCATTTATTAGAATTACGAAAACCAAATCTTGCTATTCATTGCATATCTTGAGAATATTTTCGGTTTTGGAAATTCCTTGGTGTCCATACATCCTTGGTCTATGAATACCTAATTTTGCATTTCTAGCAAACTGTAAGGACCCTCAAGCTCGTCAACGCTATTTGACTGGTCTAGCGATGATCAAGAGACGATTAAGCCGTTAATGACTCGATTAATTAAATATGAACAAAAATAAATAGAAATTAATAAAATAATAATTTGGACAAACAAATAGTACTGTTAGATATATGTCGAAAAGTTATGCGAAATGGACTACAAGAACGCGTAAATCGAATACCGTACGAAGAAGATAGGAGACTCAGAAGATGAAGTAGAAATTAGTCAACCCACCGTTGACTTTGACCGTGGGTCTTGACGTTGACCGTACATGTTGATTGACTGGACCTTCCTTTAGTAAAAGGGTGTCCCTAGTAACTTTTAGTAGTCAGACTGTCAGTAACAATAGTTTAGTAATTAATTTAGACATAATTATTAGTAGCAAATTATGTTTAAGTTAAGGTTAATCACCTAATTATGCTAATTAATTAAATAGATATTATTTTGTTCGAAGCTTATCTTTTGTAACTTGAGAAGTAGCTGTTGTTAGTTAGTTAGTAGGTGGTGTTGATGAAACAAGTTTTGATACTATTTTAGGTTCGGTTGGCAAGGAGGAGGTGGTATACGAAAAGGGCGTAGAGTGTTTCTTAGGAGAGAACGAAAAGAGGAGAATTGATAGTGAAAGAGTTATGATTGATTAGAACCTTGAAAGATTAGAGAGAAATAGTTAGAGACTTAGAAGAAGCTTCTAATGGGGATGATAGTTATGAGAAAAGACATGGAAGAGAAAAGATGATGGAGATATTCATGAAGGTATCACAAGGAGATAAATATAGTGGAAGTGTAATTTTGTTCCCTTATTGTGATCCCTAGTTTTGTTAGTTTATTTTTGCTTTGAACTTTTGTGCTTTTAGTTGTAATCGCTTGCACACGGCTTGTGTGTTCTTCAATATTAATATCTTTGCCGAGTAAAAAAAAAAAAAAAAAAAGATATTCATGAAGGTATCTTTATGGAGAGATGATTGATAATCATGATGGAAAGTTGTTAGTGATGAAGGAACTCATTCAAGTGATCAAGGTAAACCTTATAAATGTTTGTAAACTGTTTCTGATGATTGGGTTGTTGTTATATATGAAGGTATAGCTTAGAAACAATGAAACATAAAACTTGGAATATATGATTCCATGCATGGTATTTTGTGTACTGCTTAATATGTATAGATTTAATTAGTTGCCTTAGAGATATAAATAGACTTATCTCTATAAATAGAATTTGTATTACGCCGGGAGTAGTTTGTGAGAATATAAAGTTTGTTTAATTCCGTTAAGAAACGAGTCAGATATAGTTTCCGGAAAATCAGTCGACGCAGCAAATACCAGGTGTATCAGTCATGAGTATCTATAAGTAGGAGACTTTCTAGCTGGGTTAGAGGGAGAACTGGAAAATATTCAGTAGACTAATATTGTAGAGAGTGATCCCGGAATTCTAAGCAGACATCATTTGTTCCATTTGGACTTATATTCTGTAATATAGAGACCCATGAAGATGACCTCATGAGCTGAGTGTAGTATCCAACACTTGGATTATTTTCAGAGGATAGTGAAGAAGATGACCGAGTCAGCTTCTGACTCGGTTAACCTATCTGACTCGATGTGAGTCAGACTAGTTCGGGTAGTGGACCGGGTAATCGGGTCGGGTCGTGGGTTGACCCGATGGTTCAGTAGATGGGTAGCGGGCCGGACCAGTGGGTCGTGTCGGGTTAGGCCCATGAGTTTGGGCTTAGTGCCAGAAATAGTATTTTGAGTTTTTGGACCATTTATGGTCCGAATTAGCTTTCGGTTCCTTCTACAAAGTTGTAGAGTTTTTCGAGGGCTTTCCGATGACACCCAATATGACCCTATTTGGTCAAGCAGATATCATTTTATTTCAAAATTACTTATTACTAGGTTATAGAATTATCTTATCTTATCTTATCTTATCTTATCTTATCTTATACTATTATAAAGAAAAATGGTATTTTTGGTGAATCCTTTTATAAACATGACAATAAATACCCATTAACTAAGTTAATAATCATATCAATTTTAGTTAATATTTATATATTTAGGAGGAATGCCATTGTTTTAAAAAATACATCCGATAAAAAAAATTAAAACTTAGATATTTTTAAAAAACACATCGGACTTTTGTAAAATTAATATATTTGGAAAGCTCTTTAAATTATCTAACAAACGCAATGAGTACAAACAAGAATATTAAATTTTTTATTTTAAGATTTTTTTCCATTATTATCAAATTTGGTGTTGTTAAAAGAATGACAATTCAAGCATGTGCATCGCACATGTGTCCTTACTAGTTAATAGAATTAGAGAATTTTTCATTATAAATATCTTCTTACATCATAAATATCTTAATTTAATAGATGTCTCACAATTTTCTTAATGAATATACTTTCATCATTAATATTTTATTAATGTTTCCTTATAAATGTCTTATGATTATCCTAATAAATACTTTCATTAAATAAATAATAAATTTGTTAATTATCACTTAGCTTATAACTAGAGACTTGTATGAGATTATCTTATGAGCCAATTAAACATCGGACGGGAATACCGCTGGGTAAGGGTTAACATCTAATTGTGAGCCTTATGGCTAATCTCTAAGCTTTTAGTTAATATTTATATATTTACAGGAATGCCATTGTTTTAAAAATACATCAAAAAAATTAGAGTGATTGTGTGATTAATTAGAGTTAATCTTTATTAACAATGATCGATTCAAAGGATGAACCAGTGGATTGCGGATCTCGAGGTAGGCATGGCTTGTCATCAAATCGGTGGGAACCTTGTAACCTTTTGTAATCATTAAGTTATTTTATCTGCGAGCATGATGAGTCCTTATTTTCTGTTAGCATGTTGTTTGTAATTGAATGGGTATGTTGTGTGATATGCGTTGGGTGTTTCCCCGCGAAGATTGTCTGTGATTCCCCATAGCTTTTTGCTAAGTTTAGTAGGGCAATGCTACGTTGTTTCAATATTACTTAGTAGCCCGGCTTTACCCCGGATAAATAGTATTACATTTTATTGTCTTAAGATAGTAGTCCGGCTTTACCCAGTTGATTATTACCTAGTAGTCCGGCTTTACCCCGGTTGATTATTATATATACTACGTTTTATTTTGGGAAGTCACTCTGTGCATATCATACTTGATTGTTCAGTCTTAGTAGTATGACTGGGTTACTATGATCTTGACTTAGGAAGAAATTCTAGGTTCATGACTAGATATGGTTATTATTTGGAGACTTCGGCCTACGAATAATGATTGGGCCTTTTGTGAACCTGCTGTGCGGGGTCAGATCATAGTAATCAAAACCTTATTATATTCTAGACTTAGATGGTGGCATTGAGATTTATGAGGTGTACGCATTCCATGATAATATCTTACGGTACCTGGATCCATGCTATCATTTGAGACTGGAGTTATTCCTAGCATCTTCTTCTCCATTGAGAGAGACGAGGTTGGGATAACATATGTTTAAGTTGTTTCATTCGTTTCTCATAGATCCATCCGGTGGTGGATCTTTCACGGATATTGCCACTATGGACGCAATATCTGGGGAAGTGAGTTGAAGCAATCTTCTGATCTATGTTGTGTAAATTTGTTTACTGTATTTTCTTTAGAAGAACCGTGATGCATGTTGGTTATTACATGAGGGTTATATGTTTCCATTGAGCACCCCTTTGGGATGATGTGCTCATTTTTCTTTCCCACTTCGGATTTCAGATACCAGAAGAAATGGTGCGCGCGAAGATATCCGTTTACGTTGCTTAAAGCTTTATCGAATACATACATTTTGTATATCTTTTATTTTATATTTCTTTCTTGATTCTGTAAAACAACACATTAATATATCTATATCACTTGAGAGATTTTTATATTTAAAGTATCAGAGTGTATGGGTTTTGTCTTGGGATTAGCCTATGTAGTTATGGTTCTTGAAATCAATAATCTAGTTTTGATGCTTCAATTAGGTTGTAATCCTATCATCTAAGTAGGTGATTAGGTTGGGGCATCACACAAATTATCCTAAAGAGCCAAGCAAACTTCATTTCTTGTTGTTTCTGGTGGAGCCGTCTATTCGGAGAGGAAAGTATCCTAATTAGGTGAAATCTCTTACGACCGCTCGTTTAAAGACTTTTGTGGGATCAAGAAGCTCTACGAGTATCGTTGGTGGGAAACTAGATAATTGCAGTGTTATTAGTTTTCGATTGATTTGATTGACTAACGGTTGTTGAAACTTTGATTGCACCTAGTTTGTTTATTCTTGAGAATCTTCTCTTCTGATATAAGATTCACTCAAACTAGGTCGAAGAATCGACGGGATCTTTAGAACTGTTTGTAGATCTAAAGACATCTTGTGATAATCCATTGTTAACAGACTCCGTTCTGTGTGTGATTGATCACAAGAGATTCAAGTGGTGTTGTGCAGGTTTTAATTGAAGATTAAAGAAGATTTTGAAGACGAATAAAATTTCTTATCTTTGTGTGTGCATAAACCTTGATCTTCTGGGATCCAACTAGAATCGGATTTATTTTATTGATTAGTTGCGTGAGATCGACATCAAGTAATAGTTCTCTTTGAGATCTATTTTGATTGTTGCAAATCCGAATCTTATTGTTTCGGGAATAGAGATTGGATTGATCTAACCAGGCAAAGGAGTTTATTAGATTAAACGGAAGAGCCTTTGCGTATGACTTGAGATATTTTTATCTTGAAATGAATCTAAGAGTTGTTACCAAACAGATTTGTTGTTCCTTTACTGTTTGGAATACGATCCAAAGAAATTGTACCAGTGCGTGACTCATCGAAGTCGGAAGCGCAGGGATACTGAGGAAACTGAGTGAACTAGGGGTAGTTGCTTGGTCTCAACTATACGAAGTTGGTTTAGATTTTGTATAGCGGCTTAATTATGAGAGTATTCAATTATGGACTAGGTCCCGGGGTTTTTCTGCGTTTGCAGTTTTCCTCGTTAACAAAATCTTGTTGTGCCATTTACTTTATCTTTCCGCATAATAATTTTTTTATTATAATTAAAGTAAATTGTACTTTACGTTAACTCCGATTTACTTGATATAAGTTTTAATGAAATCTAAGTATCTAACTTACACAAAATAAAAAGAAAAATATGCCCTTTTTTTGGTACATTAATTATATACCCCTAGTTTTGACACCCAACAAATATACCCTTATACAACAATAAATATACCCCTATGGTTTAAAAACCTTATCCATCTAAAATTAGTTTACCTTAATACCCTCACACATATTTATTTTTTTTAATTTCAAAATAAAACGAATTTCTATCTCCACCACTTCATCGCCACCGTCGCCGCCATCACCACCATTCCACCACCACGAGCTCCATCACATATCCACCACCACTACCACCACCAACATTCAACCACCATTCCACCACCACCACTAATATTCCACCCGCACTGCACCACCGCATGTCCACCGCCGCCACCAGTCCGCCGCCACACCACCATTAGTCCACCACCAGTCCGCCGCCGCCGCACCACCGCCACCAGTCCGCCGCCGTCACCACCAAAATTTGGGGTCAACAATCGAAGTTGATCCCAAAAATAAAAAAATAATGGTGTCTACAACCGAAGTGGATCCCAAAACCAAAAATCATGAAAAAAAAAATATGGAGTCAACAACTGAAGTAAACATAATAATATGGAGTTAACAACCGAAGTTCATCCAAAATTAAAAGTTCAATGATAGCTTTATTAGTGCATATTCTAGTTTTTTTTGTGTCAACAACGGAAGTTGATCCCAATGAATGGAGTCAACAGCCAAAGTTGACACAAATAACTAAAAAATATTCTAGTTCAGTTGTATCAACAATGGAAATTGATCCCAGTGAAAGGAGTCAACAACCAAAGTTAACACAAAAGATAACTGAAAATATTCCAGTTCAATTGTATCAACAAAGGAAGTTGATTCCGGTAAATGGAGTCAACAACCAAAATTGATAGAATAACTGAAAAAATACTCTAGTTTTTTTTGTGTCAACAATGGAAGTTGATCCCAGTGAATGGAGTCAACAACCAAAGATGACACAATAATTGAAAAAATACTCCAGCTTTTTGTGCCAACAATGGAAGTTGATCCTGGTAAATGGAGTCAACAACCAAAATTGACATAAAAAATTGACATCTACGAATGAGTGAACTTGGCGTGAGTCGCACACACATCATCTGACGTGGAGTCAGTCATGCTACCATTGCACCACAAATTCAACATTTAAAGAACTGTAAAGTTATAAATCCAACCTGATTATGACAATTTATAATAAAAAAAGACAACATCAAACATCAAAGTACCCATGCACTGGTAAAAACTCAAAAAATGATAGGGACCATTAATTAAATACACCTAGAAGTAGAAGGTTCGAATCTGATATGATAATATAGATGTCCTTCATGAATGTAAATTCATTTCTGCGTACATACAAGAGAGATGCATTGAAGTAATAAACATTTATATTTCTACAGATGCATACAAATTCACTGTCATATTATTAAGCATCTTTTGATTTTACTAAAATCTTATAAATAAGTTAATAATATGAGTAATTTGGTTGTAGTTAAATAGTTTAAGAAACGTACTCGTTTCCTTTTGAACCCACTACCGAGTCCTTAATGATTTTCTCCATCGAGGTATAACTATATACTTAAGTCCATGATCTTCTAAGATCCATCCTTAGCTCGCAATAATCATGACTGGGTATCCTTTTGTATCATATACCAGGAACAATGAAATGTTGAATTTTTAAATATTGATTATTTCAACCGATTCTTAAAAATCCAAAACATAAAATGTGTACCAACATTTGCTTTACAAAATCAATTCTAGTATCTTATAGTTGAGGATGCAAAGCGATTTACCGAGGCACATTATATTCGGGGTAAAGTTCTGCAACTTTAGCTGCAAAGTCTCCATAATGAATGTATAGCTTCAACACAAAAATGTGCTCTTGTCGTCGTTGGGTTCTCATACAACATACTATGATTTAGAGCAACATATTTCACATGAACATGTCCCATATAGAAGTTGTCATACTCTTCAGTACACCCTGTTATCAAAAACAATATCTGAATATAAGAATACGTGATAGTAATTTTAACTCCCTGCTCAGAATCTATTCGAACTACTGAAATGAAGCCAATTCTGAAGTCAAAAGCACCTTTCCTAGCACACTCACAAAACATCATTTGAACACTCTCCGTATCCAACTTACACAAGTTCGCATCGGATTCAGGACAAAATTAAACTTTGTTGGAAGGATCTGAGACTATGACTTCCATTTCCTACACAATATTAAACTACTGATTAGAATATTCAGATGCTCAAATGATAATGCATGGAACTAAAAAAAAAATTATTAAACAAGTGGAAAGTGGAAGAAACAAGTGATAATGCAAGCATGATATACATAAGTTAATTCTAATGATCCTGTCAATTTCTTACACAGTAAAATGTAACTTTAAAATCTATAATCTAAGCTCGATTTTACGAATCATCCCTAAAATGTTAAATTAAGTCTCAATCAATCAAAACAAATGGAAAATGGAGAAGATCAGTTCCGTCTTGTCTTAGGTATAGCATATGTTTCCTTGTGTCCTGCATCAATCTAGTCATCTAATTACATTATTCCTAATTAAATCTACAAGAATCAACAATAAAATCTCTAAAATATGCATCTAACCCCATTTCATTAGCAATATATGTTGTAATATCATTAAGCCGGCACGTACTACATATATGTAAAAATTTGAAATCTATTAGAGAAAGCTAGCTAAATTATACATCATACCATCACCAATTTCAATCAAACAAACCAATAACTAATCCCAATCAATGAAAATGCAATAATCCAATCACCACAAATACAATCCCAACCGCCCACCACCACTATACATGCTACACCACCACCACCAAACACTACCATAAAGAAAAATCAAGTAAAAATAAACCGTTAAATTCCACTTCTATGAGCAATATAACTGAAAATGACGAATTGAAGAGCAAGACAATCAATTACCTGAATCAATTATGGATCTGAAGAAGAATAAAATATGAAGTTAGGGTTTTGGACAAGTGAATTCTCAGATCCAGTAACTGATGACGATTTTCATCTGTTCTTCCTAAATAGATACGAAAAAATCTTTAAGAACTAACTGTTATCATCGATTTAACGTTCTTCAAGACAAATCCAATTGATATCAAAAATGGATCTCAGCTTTTAGATTCGGTTAGATAATTTAGTACAGGACGTGGTGCTGGTGGACTTGATGGAAGTACATGAGGTTGTGCTAGAACTAGTGGTGGGATTACTAGAGGTATTCATGAATATATTTGCAGTGGCGAAGGTGATGGCGGAGGAGGTGCTGGTGGCTGTCGTTGGAGAGAGAATTTTGATCTCAAAAGAAAAGAATGAAAAGGATTGATTTTTTGATTATGTATGGAGGGTAAATATGGAAAGAAGAAAAAATATTAGTGGATCCAAATGGGCTTATAAATGGAGATGAGTATATTTATTGTATGATAAGGGTATTTGTGAAGCCCATCAAAATAGGGGCATTAATTCAATGTCCACATTTTTTTGTTGTTGATAAATTAAATACTGTACAAATTTTATTGAATCAGCGGGAAATATTTTTGTCATCAAAAGACTACAAATTACTGGGGAGTATTTCTCATAACATTCTACTGCAGTAGTAGTTTCCCCAACTAATTATCATTACGACTAACAAAAGTAAAATAGCAATAACCAAAATTTGCAGCTAAATTTTGTATTTCCTTTAGTATGTTCCTACTCTCCCATTGAATAAGAAAGCAATTCTCAGTGATATATTGAATGACCACTTTAACATCAGTTTTTATGTGAATCTTTATGGGCTCCGGATCGTCTATTCCAAAAATCCCTTTTTCCTCTGTTCCACCCAGTCTCCATTCGACACGTGTCTATATTTTTACCTAACAAAACTTACGGTTTTGCAAATTAAAGATTTTCTGAAGAGGAAAAAAAGGAAACAACTTGGATTTCCCTTATATCATTTTCTACCCCTAGCATACTCCCTAATATCGCAAAGTAGTGCAGCTCCGAGATTGTAGTAAGTTTGATTTCGTCTTTTGATTTAGTCACAAGTTTATCTTTCAGTTCAGTCAATGTAGGAGTTAGTTGAGTCCATGTTCAAGTTAGTGGAATAAAAGTAGGAGAACCTTCAGGAATTTGTTAGTCGACTGGTTAGTATAAATTGAGATGTAAAGTTCAGTTGAATACACTTCACTGAAACTATTTTTTTCTGTCTTCCATTTGCTATTTCATTGAGATAATTTAATCTTTTATTTATCAGATCTCTCTGTGTTTACCACTCTATCTCTCGATCTTCATTTGTGTTATGGTATACAAGAGCTAGGTTAGTAATAGAGTGTGTGTTTTCTTTCATTGCTCACAGAGTGTTTGATTTTATTACTCTTTGAATTTTTTTAACATAGTTTTCCATTGCAGAGGTGTTGTTATAATTTCTATTGTTTTGATCAACATGGATGGTGGAAGTAATTCTCTTTCTCAGACTACTGTAGAGAAACTTGTTGGCAGTAATTACCAATATTGGAAACTATGTATGGAATCTTATCTTCAAGGACAAGATTTGTGGGAGTTGGTTTCAGGTGCAGAACGAATTCCAGCGGACAATCCACAGAATTCAGAGGCACGCCGTAAGTGGAAGGTTAAATTTGGGAAAGCTATGTATGCATTGCGAACATCGGTTGGTAGAGAACTTATTGATCAGATCCGTGATATGGATACACCTAAGAAGATATGGGATGCTCTTGCAAACTTGTTTACTAAGAAAAATACTGCAAGACTTCAATATTTGGAGAATGAACTTGCTGTGATAAGTCAAGGTAATTTCTCTATTCCAGAATACTTCTTAAAAGTTAAGAATTTGTGTTATGAAATTTCAGAATTAGAACCGGATGATCCAATTAAAGAGGCTAGACTGCGTCGTTATCTTATACGTGGTTTGAGGAAGGAGTTTATGCCGTTTATTACTTCAGTACAAGGGTCGCAAACTCAGCCCTCTGTCATTGAGCTAGAGAACTTGTTGTCCAATCAAGAAGCATTAATCAAGCAAATGTCCAGCAAGCCTACTTCTGAAGTCGAGGACGTGCTCTTCACCAGAGACAAGGGTAGAAACCAGTCTACTACAAAACCAACAGATGAAACCATATCCTGCCATAGATGTGGTAAGAATGGACATATCAAAAAGCATTGCCGGGTGAAAATTGTTTGTAAAAGGTGTGGCAAATCTGGTCACATAGAACCAAATTGTCGTGTAAAGCTTGCGGATGAAGATGTTAATGTTGTTCATGAAGAAGAGGAAGATAATCAACCTACTTGGGAGCAATGTTTTTCTATTGAAGTTGGTGAACCATCCACGAATGTAAGAAAAGGTTCTAATAATTCCATTGATTATACCAAAGACTGGATTGTCGATTCTGGGTGTTCTCATCATGCCACAGGTAATGCTTCTCTTCTCTCTGAAGTTCGTTCACACCAAGGGAGGAGAGTTATTGTTACTGCTGATAACTCGCTACACCCAGTAGTAAAAGAAGGTCAACTAAGGACAATTCTAACGTTGATGACGTTGAGTTAACGGATGTTTATCATGTTCCGGGATTAAAAAAAAATCTTGCTTAAATCATCATAAATAACTGATTCTGGGAGGTATGTTTTATTTGGTCCAAATGATGTTAAAATTCTTTCAAATTTCAAATCTGTTGATGCTGATGTTCTCTTTACTGGACAAAGAAGAGATTCTTTATATGTTTTATCTGCTGGTGAAGCTTATGTTGAAAAGACAAGCCAAAATGCAAGTATCTCACTTTGGCATGCACGACTGGGTCATGTTGGTTATCAGTTATTACAACAAATTTCCATCAAACAATTGCTTGAAGGTATGCCATTATTTCGAAAGATGCATACAAATGTTGTATGTTCTGGTTGTCAGTATGGTAAGTCTCGTCGCCTTCCTTTCCAAAGTTCAACAAATCGGTCTACTTCTTTATTTTAATTACTTCATTCGGATCTTTTGGGACCAACAAAGACACCTAGCTATGCTGGTTATCAGTATGTAATGGTAATTGTGGATGATTTTACTCGTTTTTCTTGGGTTTATTTTTTGAAACACAAAGATGAGGCTTTTTCAATCTTTGTAAAATTCAAAATACAAGTAGAAAAGGAATTTGGGAAGCTGATTAAATGTTTACGTACTAACAACGGCGGAGAATTTATGTCGGATGAGTTCTTCAAATACTGCAGAGAACATGGAATTCGTCGCCAAATGACATGTCCTGACACCCCGCAACAGAACGGAGTTTCTGAAAGAAAACTAGCTCACCTTACTGAAATGTGCTTGTCATGGTTGCATGAAAAGCAACTGCCTAGAGCTCTATGGGCAGAAGCTATTCAATGTTCTTGTCATGTGATTAATCGACTACCTCCATGGCCAGGTACTGATAAATCCCCTTTTGAAAATTTGTATGGTGTTAAACCTAATGTGAATTACTTTCGGGTTTTTGGTTCACTCTGTTATGTTCATATTCCCTAGAGTAATCGAACTAAGCTTGACCCGAAAGCTAGAAAATGTATGTTTGTTGGATATGATTCACACAGGAAGGGGTGGAGGTGTATGGATATTGAGACAAAAAAGGTTACAGTATCTCGTAACGTGGTGTTCGATGAAGTGACGCCATATGATGGTGCCGATACTACTATTTTAGATCCCTTTTCTCTTGATACTGATTCTCGAGAACAGGGGGCTGGTGATTCTACTTCTCAAGATGGAGATTCTCCTATTCATCAAGACGTTGTCCGCAGGTCTACAAGAGAACGACGAGCACCTAGTCACCTATCTGATTATGAGGTTCAAGGTAATCACTTATCTGTAACTTCTTGCTTTCTGATGGGAGTTACTTATGAAGGTGAACCAAGGCATTATAATGAAGCTGAAGGAGTTGCTGAATGGGAAGTTGCGATGCGTGAAGAAATAGATGCATTGCATAAGAATTCTACATGGGAGCTTGTACCAAAACCGAATGACGCTGACTTGGTTACTTGCAAATGGGTCTACAAGTTAAAGAAGAAGGCAGATGGCACTGTAGATCGCTACAAAGCTCGACTTGTGGCACGTGGTTTTTCTCAGCAGTATGGATTAGACTATGAAGAGACATTCAGTCCAGTTGCGAGAATGGTAACGCTGCGTACTCTTATTTCTCTTGCTGCATACGAAGGGTGGAATTTATGGCAATTGGATGTGAAGAATGCATTTCTTTATGGCGAATTAGATCGTGATATCTTTATGGAACAACCTCAAGGATTTGTTTCTAAGCAATATCCTCATCATGTATGCCGACCCAAGAAAGCATTGTACGGCCTCAAACAAGCGCCACGTGCTTGGTATGGTAAGATTGCTCAATATCTTAATTTTTGTGGCTTTAAACCATCAAACTCTGACTCAAGTTTGTTCATTAAGAAGACAAGTACAGTATGCATAATGCTTCTTTTATATGTGGATGATATGATCATCACTGGAGATGATGATACTGAAATAAATCGTCTTCGAAGTGACTTGTGTGTACGTTTTGATATGAAAAGCTTGGGCGAAGTTGGGTGTTTCCTCGGTCTGGAAGTTGAAAAAGCAGATGGTTACTTTGTGAAACAACAAGGGTACGCAACTAGTTTACTGAGTCATTTTGGCCTGGAAGATTCGAAAGAAATGGTTACACCAATGGAACCATCTCTCAAATTAACAAGGGAAGAAGGACATCTATTGGAGGATGCGACACTTTTCCGTCAACTTGTTGGAAGTTTATTTTATCTAACTATTACAAGGCCTGATATCGCTTACTCTGTAGGAGTGGTATCTCAGTTCATGAACAGGCCTTGTGTTGGCCATTTACTTGCAGCAAAGAGGATTCTTCGTTACGTGAAAGGCACTCTGAATTTTGGGTTAATGTACAGAAAGACCAAACTGTTTTCTTTAAGTGGTTTTGTTGATGCAGATTGGGCAGGTGACGTAAATGATAGACGTTCTACCACTGGTTATTGTTTTAATACTGGCTCAGCTGCAATCTCATGGTGTAGTAAGAAGCAAACTACTGTTGCTCTTTCAAGTTGTGAAGCTGAGTATGTGGCAGCTTCTATGGCAACCCAAGAATGCGTATGGGTGAAAAGACTCATTGAGGAAATGGTTACAACATTTAACTATCCAGTTTCCATTTGTTGTGATAATGAAAGTGCAATACGGCTTACTGGAAATCCCGTGTTTCATGCACGTACCAAACATATCGAAACTCGTTACCATTTTGTTCGAGAAAAGGTGTTAACTGAAGACATTCAATTGCGTGCATACAATTCGATCCAAGATCAAGTTGCTGATATATTTACAAAGGCACTTCCGGTAGCAAAGTTTAAAATATTTAGAAGGTCTCTTGGAGTGGTTGATAGGAGTCTGCACTAAGGGGGAGTATCGCAAAGTAGTGCAGCTCCGAGATTGTAGTAAGTTTGATTTCGTCTTTTGATTTAGTCACAAGTTTATCTTTCAGTTCAGTCAATGTAGGAGTTAGTTGAGTCCATGTTCAAGTTAGTGGAATAAAAGTAAGAGAACCTTCAGGAATTTGTTAGTCGACTGGTTAGTATAAATTGAGATGTAAAGTTCAGTTGAATACACTTCACTGAAACTATTTTTTTCTGTCTTCCATTTGCTATTTCATTGAGATAATTTAATCTTTTATTTATCAGATCTCTCTGTGTTTACCACTCTATCTCTCGATCTTCATTTGTGTTACCTAATACCACCGTACGTCTGCTTCACTTCTACATAAGCTCAAGGATTATCCCTTTGCAGGAGATTAAGGTTACAACTGATCGAGATTTTTTGAATGCAAGGTTTTTTTGTTTTGTCTCCTAGTCCCTTTGTTTGAGCGTTCTCTTATCTGTCACAACCACAAAATGTGGAGCAATGGTGGTATTAGTCATATATAACGCGAGCAGGGACGGAGCTGTCAAGAGACAAATGGGGGCCGTAGACCCCACAACTTTTTGAAATTTAGTTAGAGAACCCTGAGTATTTTAGTAAATATTTGGTAGTTGTGGGGGCAAATACGATTTGAAACGTTGATTTTTTTTTGGAGAGTCAAACTTATGTTTGAGAAATATCTCTCTCCAGTCGACAGCCTCACAAGTTCACTCGACCATATCCATATCACTCACTTATCAGAGAACCAAGATGAAGGAGAAGAAAGGATTGAAAAATACCAAGGTATATCTAACTATTAAAGTTCAATTAATGGTTTTTGGTCCTTAATCTTTGGTTGTCAATGAAACTAATTCTCATATTTTACTTTTCTTTATATGATTTTTGATTTGATTAGGTAAACTTCAAATTAGGTTTCTTTCAGGTGTTTTTCAAATTGGTTTAAAAATTAAAACAATGTTAGAGACTTATATTTAGAGATTCGAAAATACCCATACATCCATCTTGAAATCAGATCTTCAAGTTGTTAGGGAACTTCAAGTTTGGGTTTTTTTAATTGGGTATTTTTACAAAAAAAGAAATCATTAGTAGATTTTGGGGTTTTCAATTTATCTGGCTTGTGTATTCTTGAATTTTCAATTGGGAATGATTTTTGATTTGTTGGCTTGCATTCATGGATTATAATCCAATATGTTTTAAATTTTAGATTTCAAATTCCATTTAACATTTTTATAAATGGTTTTCTTGTAATGCTAGTTAGTGGTAAGGGAATATAGTCACTTATTTTCGTTAATTTGAAAAGGATATAATTTGAGTACTTCTAATTTCCTTGTAGTTGAAATCTCATAGTATGGAGAGATACTTCAAAAAGAAGGCAAGATTTGCTGATACATCATCAAATTCACCTTCAAAACGGCATTGTACTAGAGATGGGAATGCATCATCTTCTCAAACTAATACACCATGTTCACAAACAAATGCTGCCAGATTAGAAGAAAGTGATATAAGTGTTCAAGTTCCGCAATCAGACCCTTCCAAGTCCAGTGGTAGCAGTTCAATTTTTTTGAGTGAGGCTGAGTTGGAAAATCTTCCTTCTGACCCGGGATTGCGGAAACAAATCATAGAGTATCACCCAAATATCAGAGATCAAGTTCGAAGGGCATATCTTCAGAAGGGGACCTTGTCAGCCTAGGAATCATTCATACCCTTACAATCTTAAAGGTAGAAGGTTCAATCCTTCTTGGTTCAAGGGTCATGAATATTGGTTAGAATACAGCGTATCAAAAGATAAACTATTTTGTCTGTGTTGTTACTTATTTAAAAATAGTGGTGCTACTAACCTTGTTGATGGAGGATTTTGTACTTGGAAAAAGAAAGATAGACTGCAGGTTCATGTAGGAGATAGCAGTAAGAGTGCTCACAACACGGCTCGGAAATGTTGCGAAGACCTGTTAGATGAAAGAGTACATATTGACACATCACTTGAAAAACAAACAGATGAAACCCGAAGGAGATATAGAATTCGATTGAAGGCCTCAATCCAAGTTGTCCGGATACTTCTAAGGCTGGGACTTGCATTTCGTGGAAATGATGAAGACGAAGATTCTATTAATAGAGGTAATTTTCTCGAACTTCTAGCATGGCTTGGCGATAATAACTTAGAAGAGTTGAAACCTTATATTATGGAAAATGCACCTAAAACTCTGAAGTTGACCTCTCCGGATATTCAAAAAGATATTGCAAGTGCTTTTTCGTTTGAAATAATTTCTACAATTATTCGAGATATAGGGGATTCATTCTTTTCAATTCTTGTTGATGAATCTAAAGATATTTCAAATAAGGAGCAAATGGCTATTATGTTACGATATGTGAAAGAGGGACGTGTTATTGAGCGTTTTGTTGGGATTGAACATGTAGCCAGTACAACTGCCCGCTCGCTCAAAGAGACAATAGATAACTTCTTCTCAAGGCATAATTTAAGTTATTCCATGTTGCGGGGACAAGGTTATGATGGGGCTAACAACATGAAAGGTGAGTACAATGGCCTTAAGAAACTTATTTTGAAAGAAAATGATTGTGCATATTTCATACATTGTTTTGCCCATCAATTACAATTATCTGTTGTAAATGTAGCAAAAATTCATCCGGATATCAAGGATCTGTTTTCTTTAGTTACTTGTGTGACCAATATTGTTGGAGGATCACCTAAGCGTCTCGAAATACTTCGAGAAATTCGAGGGGCAGAATTATATGAAGCCCTCTGCAATGATGAACTTGAAACTGAACAAGGGTTAAATCAAGAATCTACCCTCAAACGTGTTGCGGATACACGATGGGGTTCGCACCATAATACCTTGATTAGTTTGATCAATTTGTTTTCTTCTGTAAGGGGGGTACTGAAGGCAGTTTCAAAGGATAAAAATTCTGACAAGAGATTTGAAGCTAAAGGTCTTTTATCCCATATGAAGTTATATAGTTTTGCTTTTCATCTTCATTTGATGAAAAACATCATGGGAATTACAAGTTCTTTGTCGGAAGCTTTACAAAGAAAAGATCAAGATATTGTGAATGCTATGAAACTAGTTCAGATTTGCAAGGCACAACTGCAAGAGATGAGGGATAATGGTTGGAATGATTTGCTTCTTCAAGTATCTTCATTTTGTGCTCAACATAAAATTAAGGTTGATTGTATGGATAATTCTGGTTCATCTCAAGGAAGACCGAAGCGCAAACCCCAGGAGAACAAAAACGAGCATAAATATCGTGTTGAAATATTTTATGAGGTCATAGATTTGCAACTACGCGAGCTGAATAATCGTTTCACTGAATCAACAACAGAGTTGCTTCTTTGTGTGGCTTGCTTGTGTCCAAGTGATTCTTTTTCAGCTTATGATAAGAACAAGTTGATGCGCCTTGCAGAATTTTATCCAAGGGATTTTTTTCGAAACCGACCTCGTGTTACTTGGTCATGAACTTGAAACTTACATTTCTGATATGAGAACAAGTGATGGTTTTTCAAGGTTGAAGGGAATTACTGATCTTGCACAAAAGATGGTCGAAACAAAGAAAAACATTGTTTATCCAAGGGTTTACTTATTGTTTACATTGGCGTTGATTTTACCGGTTGCTACTGCCTCTGTAGAAAGGCTCTTTTCTGCTATGAAGATATTGAAGACTCGGTTGCGTAATAAAATGGGTGATGAGTGGTTGAACGACTGCTTACTTGCATATGTTGAAAAAATAATTATGGATAGCATTATCGATGACATTATAATGAAGCGTTTTCAAATCATGAAGCCACGTAAGGGACGGTTGTAGAATGATACTTGTGTGTATAAAGTTAAATGGAGAACACATGATACAAGGGATTAACATTAGGTTAACTTATATGAATGACTTTTTTGCTCCATAGTTTGGGATGACTATGGATATTTTGTTTGCAGTTGATGTAATTACAAATGTATACCGTCTTTCACATGAATCAACTGTAATATCCTCTTTTTGTCAATATATATCTATATATATAAGGCTTTTTTTGGAAATGGGTTAGAATGTTGGTAATTGTCAGATCTTATGTATAATTCATATTTTCCTATATCATTCATGTTACGATGGTCGCGACGACTTCATCAAGTTCTGCAAAAACGGTAAGCTTTTTATATATTTGTTTATTGGTAAGCTTTACATATTCACTGGATTGCAATAATGACAAACACTACATTATTATTTTGCACTTCTGTTAATTATAATGATGTGTCAATGTAATTGTATATAAACCGAACTTCACTCTAGCCTGTTTTTTGTTCACAGGAGGTGACGAGAGGCTGGATTTCAAGACATTCCAGGTGCTGACACTAAACTTGGAGTAGTTTTTGTATCAACAGGTAAATACTCCAAACGATTTACGTACGGTTAAAAAAAAAATTGGTGAATCTTAGGAGTTTTGATTTCGACCCCAGGACTGAAAAGTCCTGGCTCCATCACTGAACGCGAGCCTAACCAACGATTACTATACCGAATTATGATTACATCAGACAAAATGCCAAATCATGCAAAGGGTGGACTTTGTCAGTCTCAAACACAATTAACAAACATAAATGTCTAGAAGATTGCTCACTTACTAGAACACCGCTGCCATGGTGAGAAGGGCCGACCGAAGAGTACCTTGCGGTCGTTTTACAATGCTATTGTGATTCTCTTGTCTTTCTCTTTTTTTTTTTGCACGAAAGGTGAGCAATATGTGTTATCTGGTGTCCACAATTATACCACCATCCGCTTATAAAAAAATAAATTACACCACAATCCCATAACTTTGGTATTCGGTTCCTGTTCAAATCCGGTACGTTCAAAACATCAAACTCGATGCGCCAATTTTTCTTGTGCTCCACCTGTTACAATACATTTGACGCATGAAACACAGGTGTAAAACTGTAAATGAAACCCAACAATAAATAAGGGTAATATTGTAGTTTACGTTAGAAAAAAAAAAAAAAACTACCGAAAAGAAAAAGAAGAAAGAAAATAACCTCATCTCCTCTCCTCTTTCCAACTCTTTAACTGTCTCTTCTTCTTCATCTTTTTTCAGCTCAGCTTCCGTTTGTTAAAACAAAATCGTAATACTTTGTTACAATTTGTTCTATTTTTGGATCATTTTTATTTGGTTTAGATCTTAACGTTTTTTGTATTTTGATTTTTTTCGGTTCGATTTGGAGTGGAAATGAAACTGGGGATGGATTAAACAATCAAATAAAGAGAAGATAGGAGACTGAATAACTAAAGATTCCATCAATTATCTCGACGTGGTCGTTGGTATGGGTCAGATCCAGACATACCGGACATGGTGAATCCTTGTATGTTCTTCTTAATGAAACTGAAGCAGATTTCAGTGAACTTTTTTGTTTTGTTTTTTTATAAATTGAAGCTGGTGGCGGCGGCGGCGGTGGTGCTGATGGTGTTTCCGGTGGTTGTAATGGTTAGAGTTATGGTGGTGGCGTTCGTTCAAGTTATGGTACTTCTGCTGGTGTGGTAGTAGTGGTGGCGGCGCTGCTGATACCGGTGGTTGTGTAGCTGACGGTGGTGGTAGGTGAAGAAATGAGGATGTGGTAGTGGCGGCGGCGGCAGCGCTGCTAGGGAAGGAGGTGCTACTGATAGAGGTGGCGGTATTGTGGGTGTTGGTGGTGTCGGCAAGGGTGATGCTGTCGGAGACAGTGGTAGTGGTGAAAATAAATAGAGACGAGGACAATGGAGGAAGTGGTTTTTAGTTAGAAGGGTATCCTGGTCTTTTCACTGGAAACGGGAGAAATCTTGGACGGGAGAAAATCAAATCTTTTTCAATTTCTTTTCAATTTAGTTAGAAGGGTATCCTGGTCTTTTCACTGGAAACGGTTTCATTTGACAAAAAAATGGCCATAAAAGGGACTCCCTCCCTTCGGGCCCGTTGGGCCCTCCGATCGGTCGGCCCAATTAAACATCATATCATATCTGAGTTTGGTGCTTGGGATGTTAAAATTATACAACTCCGATGTTATAATACATTAGTGTCTGCTCTCTGTAGTTGGTATCCTCTACAGTTTCAAATTCCATCCCAATTACTGGAACTTTTTCCTTCGAATTTTAGAGTTAACTAGAATTACAGATTTTCATTATAGGTCTCTGTTTATGGGTGAAAACTATTTATGTCGGTTTTGGTAATTTGGGGTGTGTGGATGAGAAATGAGTCTAAACCTTAAACAAATGCACTACGCGGTGAGTGCTTGTAGATTCGAGAGATCAATCTATGCAATTCGGGCCTAAACCAAGAAATGGCCGTTCCAGACTTGTTTCGGTCACAAAGTGAAGGAGATGGGGTTGATCTTAGGGAGGGAAGTGAAGAAGGTGTTGAGAATGTGAAGGTGTTGGCTATGAATGACTTGTATCAGAAAGCTGAACTGGCTTGAAGGGTGTAAGCTATCAGTTCCGGTTTTTGAATACGATTGTATCAACACTTGCCTCTGTTGTCTGGACTTGTTTCCTTGTTTTTTCTTGTGTGTTTGGAAAATAAGGAGGAGAACCTATTTATACAAGTCTTTTAGCCTAACCTTCGTATCTCGTGGGAAGTGGAGAAAGTGGAGTGATGGAGTAGTGGAGTCGTGTGTTAGTGTCACACGACCAGTCTTGCCCACTTCTCCCATCATCATTAACCGTCCATGACTTCCTGACACGTTCTTGTGATGGCGCATTGCGTAAACCGCTGCGCCGTAAACCGTCCGTTTACACAGGATAATAGACCAATACCCCGCATGTATCCCCCTTTATTTTTTGTGACATGATTGATGTCTCGAGTGTGTGGATCGTGGAACCGTAAAGTAGCATGTAATGCTAAATTGAGTAACTGTCGTTATTCAGGAAGTCGATACTTGTGAAGTATCGTGTGTATTTTATGCATGTATTGCATCATGGTGTGGTAAAGTGACGGGTGATGATCACCAAGACGCCTTACTGACCAATTAACTCCCGACTGTGGTTGTACAACCAATCCGGTGAAGTTGGACGGACGAGATGATCTTTGAGACACTCAACTGATCAAGAACCTTCGTTGATGAAATTAGGATTTTAGAGGAGGTGCGCAATCTGAGATGCATCCCTCTTCATTGGTCGAATCCAAGCTTGGGATACGATTTTGGCTTTTTGTGCCGATCGTACATGCGTGTAGACGGCATGACGGTGTAGGCGCCTATACCCCATTACCTAGCTTCCCGGATCTTTTCCACACAAGCACGGTGAGGCATCTTAATTGGGGCACTCCATGGTTATATTGCCTTCTGGGCCCACCGTAAGTTTCTGCACATTCTAGCCTTTGACACGTTCTTGTGATGGCGCATTTAGCATTCGTTTGTGCCGAATTCATTTCACGCTGTAAACCGCCGAAAAGAGACCAATACCCAACCCGTCCCGCCATTTCGTATGTATCCCCCGCCAACCCTTTGTTTGTGACATAATTGATGTCTCGAGTGTGTGGATCGTGGAACCCACATAATTTAGCGTGAAAAAGTAGCATGTAATGCTAAATTGAGTTCGCACGCCATTATAACTTGTCGTTATCCGGTTGTCATGGAAGTCGATACTTGTGAAGTATCGTGTGTATTTTATGCATGTATTGCATCATGGTGTGGTAAAGTGACGGGTGATGATCATTCCAAAGACCTTCTAGTGTCTCTCTTGACCAATTAACTCTGACCGGGGTTGTACAACCAAGCCGCAGGTGAAGTTGGACGGACGAGATGATCTTTGAGACACTCAACTGCGATTTTGCTTAATTAATTCCGTTGATGAAATTAGGATTTTAGAGGAGGTGCGCAAGCATCCCTCTTCACGGTCGAATCCAAGCTTGGGATACGATTTTGGCTGTGCCGATCGTACATGCGTGTAGACGGCATGACGGTGTAGGCGCCTATACCCCCATTACCATTACCTCACGAAAGTATGATCCGGGCCACTCAATTCGTCCGGTGAAGTTGAGTGGTCGAGATCAATTTGTGACAGAAAACTAGTGCCGCAAGAGCCGCACATCATGCCATTTTCAGGCGCGCGTTCCAAGATAACTGATTCTTGGTCGGTCTTGGCCGATCGGTCTGGAGTGTAGGTGATAGGCTGGTGTTCACGCCTATACCTGACTGTCCCATGAAAACGTGATCTAATCCACTCAAATCGTCCGGTGAAGTTGAGTGGTCGAGATCAGTTTGCAGTTTGGGAAGTGTGACCACGCTAGTTTGGACGCGCGTTTTGGGATAGCCAGGCATGATATGCCTTGGCCGATCAGGGTGAGGGGATAGACGGTCCCACGGTGGTCATGCTTTGGTATGGCCGGACTCGCTTAATCTAATCTCGAACCTTTCATTCGTCTTAGGAGAAAATGGACGCTCGTGATGTTTAAAATCCTAATTTTTGAGTTTCACGGCCGTGCGTCATGCTCTGTTCGGGCGCACGGTGGGATGACCAACCATGGTTGGTCCCGACCGATTGGTCGGGTATGTAGGCGGGCCCTCGGTGATTGTGTTGACATGCTCCGGGCCCTTTGAATCTACATCTACACCCTCCGTCTATACCTGCGAAGATGGATGGTTGAGACTGTTTTGCGACACATGTAATATGCCGCAAACCCTAATTTAGGGTTTCCGTCCATACTGCTCTGGTTTGGACGTTTTGGCAAGCTATGCCAATCTTTTGGGGAGGCCGACCATGCGGGGTCCGCGTTGGTTGGCAGATGAATATTCCATACTTGCTTGGGGGTTATGGAATTGATCCTGGGCCATCCAATCATCTTTGGTGAGGTTGGTCGAACGAGATTATATCCAGCCCGATACGGACAGTCCGGATGCTCAATCGGGCTAGTATAACACACCGAGAGTTCTCAATCGGGCTAGTATAACACACCGAGAGTTGCGGCACTAACTGTACGGGTATTTCGTACATGCTTTCATTATAATGCTTGGAGGTTCGTGTTGCTCTGCTGAGAGCAACACTCGCCTCGTCATGCCGCACTGATAATGAGTACAGGAAATACAAGGCTGCTCACGCATTAATTAATAATGCTATAAATTCACAGGGTATATGGGATTGTTGCTACATGCTCCAACCTGGATGAATTTCATGTGTTTAATTCACAGAATGGGATTGTTGCCACATGCTCCATTCTAGGTGAATTAGAAAAGTGATGAAGCATTCAACACTTATTAATGGCTTTATCTTTTACAAGATGTTAGCGCATAATTTTCTGGTTTTTTATAATTTTAACCTTAAATGAAAATTCACCATCAACAGTTTCCTCTTGTGTAGGAAAATTTAGATTTGTACCGCTGTCAGAATCCAATTTAAGACCTGTGTGATCCAATTTCAACATATTCATCTTCAGAGATTGTATACAAAAAAATAAAATTAAGAAACTAAGATTAGGTAAAGTTTAGTACGAGTGAGCTATTCACTTTGTGTATGTATTAATCCCTTCATGTGTGTCTTTAGTATAGTTTACCTGAGACAGGTATTACAGGTTATATTCGTGCAGTTCCGTACGATTCTTGCTTGCCTGTCAGTCAAGTCCAGCTGTCTTTGACAGCCTGTCCTGTAAACAATCTCAGCCTTCTATATAAGGCTTGAGTATCTGTTGTTTAGTGTGTGTGTTAGCAAGTGTGATAATTCTCATCCACACAATTTCTCTATGGTATCAGAGCCGATCTGGGCCTGATCACCTTTTTCTTTGCTTCCGCCATTAAACCTGCAACACAAAGCTTCTGAAAATCTCAATTTTTCTACTGATTCGATATGGAATCAAGTATTACTAAGGTTCCTCTAAACACAATCTCTAGTATAGTGCCATCTAAACTTCAAGATCACAATTTTCTCACCTGGAAAGCTCTGCTTCTTCCCTTATTCAAACGATACAACGTTCTTGGTTACATTGATGGATCAAAAAGGTGTCCAAATAAGTTTGTCTATGCTCAAAGAAATGCTGCTCCTGAAGAAACTATCAATCATGCGTGGATCAAGTGGAATGAAGAAGATCAAACTCTCATTCTATGGATTCAGTCGACTATTTCAGAAAGTGTAATATCATATGTTGCTGGTCCTACTACATCATATGATCTTTGAAAATCTATTGAACAGAGATTTGCTGCAATCTCGTCTATACACATCATTCAACTCAGAACAAAACTCTCATCCATCAAGCAAGGGAACAACACTATGATCAATTACCTAAATGATATCAAGAAAATATATGATTCTTTATCTGCTGCTGGATCACCAATATGTGAATCTGAAATGATGGTAAGTGTTCTTAATGGTCTTGGATCTGCCTTTGATTCTTTCTCTACATCAATTCGAGTTAGAAATCCACAAGTATCTTTAGGAGAATTACACAATCTTTTACTCAGTGAAGACATTGTATTATCTAAAAGGTCTAAGAATATCATTAACTCCGAAGAAACAAAAGCTTTTGCAGCCTTTCGAGAACATATCTTATTCTCATTATAACTCAAAACCTAACTACTCATCATGACCACAATTCAGACCTCATTATTCATATCCTTCTACATCTTCAACATCTCACTTCCCTGTGAGAAACTATGCTTCAAATCCTTTTACTCCACCACCACCACCACCACCACCAAATCCATCTCCATTACCAGCTTCTTCTGGCTCTTCTACAACTGGTGCGAGACCTCATAGACCAACTTGTAAAATCTGCTTCAAGTTTGGTCATTCTTCTATTGAATGTAACCCGCGCATGAACTTTTCTTATCAAGGCCGGCCAATTCCACCAAATATTCATGATATGATGGCTTCAACTGATGTTCTTGGAGACAATCCTTGGTACTGTGACTCCAGAGCCACTGCTCATATTAACTCAGATGCATCAGATTTACAAGATTTTCATTCATATACAGGGAGTGAACAGATCACTACAGCTAATGGTGAAGGTATGCCAATTGCAGAAATAGGTAATTCTACCAAATTTTTACACTGTAATTCTGTTAAACTACCAATAATTTTTCATGTTCCATCTACATCTCATAGATTACTGTCAGTTCACAAATTTACAAGAGACAATAACTACAGTATAAAATTTGAGGGTGACAACTTCTTTGTGAAGGATCTTAAATCTGGGAGGAATATTTTCCAAGGGCAGAGTAGTAATGGATTATATCCTATTCACTTAGCATCTACAACAACTCAATCTTCAACTTCAGTGGACACAACTCATCTATTTACAACTCTATCTGCAGTGCAAGTTTCACCACAACTTCTTCACATGAGGCTTGGCCATCCATCATTTAAGTCCATGCATAGAATTAGTCATAAATTCCCTATTAGTTCTATGTCTATCTCTAAATCTTTTGTGTGCAAAGACTGTCAGTTAAGAAGAGCTCATAAGCTACCATTTTTTATTTCTAGTTCAGAATCTACACACCCATTGCAATTATTGCACATGGATCTTTGGGGACCTTGTCCTGTGACTTCTTGTAAAGGTTTTACTTACTATTGTAACATCATTGATGATTACAGCAAGTATTGTTGGGTATTTCCTTTAACGAGAAAGTTATATTTTATCACTATCTTCAATACCTTTAAATTACAAGTTGAGAACTTCTTTGAATTGAAGATCAAAGTTATTAGAACTGATGGAGGAGGAGAATTCATTAACAATGAAATTAGCAAATATTTAGCTATGCATGGTGTTGAGCATCAATATTGTTGTGCATACACTCCTGAGCAGAATGGAGTTGCTGAAAGTAAACACAAACATTTGTTGGGAATTTGCAGAACTTTGCTCATTCAGTCTAATTTGCAAGATTGTTACTGGGTAGATGCACTACAGACAGCTAACTACCTAATCAACAGACTACCAACAGCTGCAATCTCTTTTCAGTCACCTTATGAGAAACTTTATGGGACTGCTCCAAATTACACTGCATTGAGAGCCTTTGGATGTGCCTGCTATCCATGGCTTAAGCCTTATACACATTCCAAATTGGAGCCTATAAGCAAATTGTGTATTTTCATTGGATATTCATCTTCTCAGAAAGGTTATAGGTGTCTTGAACCTTGCTCTGGCAGAGTGTTTACCTCAAGACATGTTACCTTCAATGAAACACACTTTTCTGCTCTCACTCAAAGAATTACTAATGTATCAAATACTACTTCTCAGAGTTCTCAGCTGCATTCCCAAGATTTCACTAATAATTCCCAAGATATTTCTACTACTTCAATTGCTACAAGTATTGTTTCCACTCCAGAGAATCTCTCAACCACAGATGCTCCTTCCATTGCTACTACAACAGTCTCAGCACCAATTACTAGCTCAGCTAAAGAACAAGTTTCTAATATGGATACTTCTTCTTCATCACCCATACAATCATTGCCAAAAGATCCTGTCATTAATTCTCATTCAATGACTACAAGGGGCAAAAGAGGTATTTTTAAACCTAAACCACCAAAAGCTTTATTTTCAACAAAATATCCATTGTCTGCTTGTTTTCTTGCTCCGACAGAAGATTTTGTTCCCAAATCAGTTGCTCAGGCCAAGAGACATTCTAAATGGCTTAACTCTTTAGTTACTGAATGCACATCCCTCAAAAATGCTGGTACTTGGACACTTGAACCTCCACATCCTTCTCAAAACTTAGTTGGCTGCAAATGGGTGTCAAAATAAAACATAATCCTGATGGTACTATTGATAGACTTAAATCAAGACTTGTTGCCAAAGGTTATCATCAACAAGAGGGAATAGACTATGAAGAAACTTTTAGTCCAGTTGCTAAACCAACTACTATTAGATTAGCTTTAGCTTTTGCTGTTCATAACACTGGCCTGTTAAGCAGCTTGACATTAGCAATGCTTTTCTTAATGGGGATCTCAAAGAGGTAGTGTACATGACTCAGCCTCCAGGTTTTCAAGATCCTGACAAACCAGATTATGTATGCAGACTTCATAAATCCATATATGGTCTTAAACAAGCTCCAAGATCTTGGTATGAAAAGCTCATGGAGTGCTTTCTTTCTCTTGGTTTTGAAGCTTCACAGGCAGATACTTCTCTATTTACCTTCAAGCATGGCTCAGTTATCATCATCATTCTTATCTATGTTGATGATATACTCATCACTGGTTCCTCAGCTGCTGCTTGTGATCAGGTTATCTACAAGCTTTCTGATTCATTTCCAGTTAAGGATTTAGGCAACATTCACTATTTCTTGGGCTTAGAAATTAAGAGAAGTACAACTGCAATGCATCTATCTCAGACCAAGTACATTCTTGATCTTTTAAAAAGAACAAATATGCTAGATGCTAAGCCTTGTTCATCTCCATCCATTGCTGACACTAAAATGAGCAAACATGATGGTGAACCCTTAGTTGATGCCTCAGATTCTAGATCTCTTGTTGGTGCTCTCCAGAGATTTGTTATGCTGTGAATCAGGTTTGTCAACACATGAGTCAACCTACTACAGTTCATCTTGTAGCTGCAAAGAGAATTCTGAGATATCTCAAAGGCACTTTGGATTTTGGTATTGTGCTTCAACAAGGTTTAAAAACTTTATCATCCTACTCTGACTCTGACTGGGCTGGTAATCCAGATGATAGACGATCTACCAGTGGCTTTTGTGTGTTTTTTGGTGGTTCTCCCATTTCATGGTCTTCTAAGAAGCAACCTACTGTTGCTCGGAGCTCCACAAAAGCAGAATATCGCTTCATGGCTCATACAGCTGCTGAAGTTCTCTGGGTCTGTCAGCTACTTAAAGATTTTAATGTCTTTCTCTCCTCATCACCCACTCTTGGTTGTGACAACAAAAGCTTAATTACTGTGGCTTCAAATCCAACAATGCACAATCGTATGAAGCATGTTGCAATCGATTTTCACTTCGTCAGGGAGTTAGTTCAATCCAAAGCTCTGCGTATTCACTATGTTTCAACTACTCAGTCGGTGGCTGATGTCTTTACTAAGGGACTCTCTGCAGAGAAATTTGAGTTTTTACGTAACAAGCTTTGTGTTCGGCCGTCTCCACAGCTTGAGGGGGGATAGTACGAGTGAGCTATTCACTCTGTGTCTGTATTAATCCCTTCATGTGTGTCTTTAGTATAGTTTACCCGAGACAGGTATTACAGGTTATATCCTTACAGTTCCGTACGATTCTTGCTTGCCTGTCAGTCAAGTCCAGCTGTCTTTGATAGCCTGTCCTGTAAACAATCTCAGCCTTCTATATAAGGCTTGAGTATATGTTGTTTAGTGTGTGTGTTAGCAAGTGTGATAATTCTCATCCACACAATTTCTCTAAAGTTAATATAATTCTGTAGAGATTATCTTCAATTATATACAAATCAAAATTATATAACCGGATTCCAAAAATTAACTATAGTTTTCATTTACAAATGATGAAATTATAATTCTATACAAGCAAAAAATTATAGAAAAAAATTATAGGCAAGAAACGTTACCTGCTGATGCTCCATGAACAGAAACGAAAAGCAAATAATTGATGGGCTGCAAAAAACACGATGGTATTAGGGAGTATGCTAGTGGTAGAAAAATGATATAAGGGAAATCTACATTGTTTCCTTTTTTTCTCTTCAAAAAATCGTTCAATTAGTCAACAATATATTTTGCAAAACCGTAAGTTTTGTTAGTTAAAATCATAGACACATGTCGAATGGAGATTGGGTGGAATAGAGGAACATGGATTTTTGAGAACAGACGATCCGGAGTCATCTTTGTGAGGTGCTTCTCTTTTCCCATATCAAAGCTTCACGAACAGCCATGCGCTTCCCAACTTCTGGATTCAATATTCCATTAGTGTAGCCTCCTCTGAATTCTTTGCAGACACCTACATGATCCGGAAGGACAATACCAGTCCAAAGTTTGTTAGTATGAATGTATGATGGTCAGACGATGAAATGCACCCTTGTTAATTTTACTAGTTTGTCACCCGTGCTATGCACGGGTCAGTTTTTCGTTTATGGAATATTAGATCCATGTTTTAGAACTAATTTCATTAGAAAATAAAATGATACGTTAAAGAGTCAATAACCTCATGACTCTATAAACTAATAAAATATTTTAATAAACTAATAAAAACACAATTCAATTAAAAAACACGTTAAATAGTCAATGGTTTGCATTGCAAATTTGCAACATCTTGGGAGCCTATGGTATTTATTTTAGCTTTATAAATTGATTAAAATTTATGTCGTCCCAATCTTTCTGTAAATTTTGATATTCTTTAAAATTCTGGAGTCCATGCCTATCTTATTATTATATAGTCTTATCCTTTTCAGTCAACCCAATCATCCATGTTTTTACATTACATCAAAAGTGTCATCGAGCACAATATACCGTAATTTCAATGAAAATCTCATTCAGTTGTTTGATTTTTTTGATCGTTTTATGAATTCATTCACCCCGATTATGTCATGTGGTTCTTTTGGTATTTTATTAGGGTATAATAGATTTCTAGCCGTGATTTGCTTCGATAACATATAATAAATTGGAATTACAAAAAGATAGAGAAATTAGAATTAACATCGATATTTTACCGGGTCTTAATATTTTATGTTTGTTTTTATATGTTATTATTATGTTATTTTCATATGTCATGCATCAGTAGTTTTGTATTGAGTTGTATGGTGCGAATCATTGTATGTGTACTCCTAAGTTCTTATTTATTTATGTATATATTATCAACGGTCAGTTGAAAATCGGTCAATGTTCAACGTAGTAGATGATAGCATTATACATCCCGAAATATGTTCATTTCTAGTAGGAACTTAGATCTTTGTAAGAGCAAAATATCCCCCAAATCTCAATCTCAAATCCATTACCATTAAAACTTTATTAAGAAAAATATCGCTCAAAGACCAAAATGGTAATGCAAGTAAAGTTACATTATAACGAATATTATCCACTAAATAATTATGTCATGTATAAGTCAAATTAGCTAATTATATAAGATAATTGTAGAAAAGACTTAAAATTCCTTGAGTCACCTTTTAAATTGCTACCGTATGTGCCAATCCCACACCACGATCCCCATTCTTGTTATTCATCATATATTAGTGAGAACTGCCTGATTTTTATCTTTTTTTTTTTCCTAATGGAAAAGACCGACGATTTCGCTCCATAAAACTCATACGTCATTCCAGCAATAAGGCCAAGCACAATGGCAAGCGATTTCGCTTCGATATAGCTTAATTGTAGCGAAATCCTCAATTAATGGTCTTTCGTGCCGCTTAAATGTAGCAAAACTCCTTAGCTACACTTTAAGGCCAAGCACTATGGTGAAGGATTTCCCTTCGCTATAAATTATTTGTAGCGAAATCCAACTACCAAGGTCTTCCACATCGCTTTAGAGTAGCAATATCCCTTAGCTACATTTCAAAGTTGGTCACATCTGATAAGCTTTTTAGAGTAGGGATATAGAGTACCCATTTCTGGTTTTCCCAGTTTTACACTAAAACTTCTGTTTTTCACTTTTTTTTTTTTGGCTAAAAATCTTTTTTTACCTAATTATATCTCTTTTTTTTTCCTCTTAATAATTATCTTTTAACCTATACAAATACTCATATGGAAAAAAAAATTGGAAAAAAAGAAAAATAAAAAAACACGGAAACTTAACCGTATAACTAAGGGATGGCACAACACCGTAGTGAGGTTTCCTTGAGATCCATTTCCCA
Source organism: Papaver armeniacum (assembly GCA_023531295.1). Lineage (NCBI taxonomy): Eukaryota > Viridiplantae > Streptophyta > Magnoliopsida > Ranunculales > Papaveraceae > Papaver > Papaver armeniacum. The sequence goes on from JAJJWW010013913.1 coordinate 101,455, forward strand.
TAGCTTCAAATAAGCTATAGCTAAGGGAATATGCACACCATAGTGCTTGACCTAAGGTTGATCAGATATGATGCATCATGTAGTTTAGCGCAATCACATGGAAACCGAGTTTCCGTTAAAAAACTACTTTTAAGGATACTTAGTCTCCGTGTATTATTAAACAAATTGTGAATATCTGTTTTTTTTTTCACTTTTTTATACTAATACTTCTCTTTTTCACTCTTTTTATTTACCAAAACCTTTTGTTTTTTTCCTATACAGATACTCAATATCTGTCTTACACTATTTGCACAGATACACCGTTAAGCTAAGAGATGCCCCAAACCTATAGTGTGGTGTCCTTCATACTTATTTCGCATAGCCCTAATTAAGGTATAGCTAAGGGAAATGCACATCCACCGTGCTTGGCCTAGCCCTAATTAAGCTATAGCTAAGGGAAATGCACGACCGTTGTGCTAGGCCTAACGGTCCGTATAAGCGGCTCTTGACTAATGAGCTTTGAGAAGGAATCTATTCAGTTTTATTTGTTCTGCATGTAATAATACTAATAATACCATCTCCGTTTAAGTGGGAGTATAATGCTCGCAAGCTCTCCATGAGCTAAGGTAATTAATATGCTTGATAAATTATAATTAATCAAGCAATTTTAAATGATAAATAGGAGCGACCATTTTAACATCTTCACTTATACAACTCAAAATATATTATATTGGAAAATGAATAGTAATAAGGCACTTTAGAACTTGGCCGCGCATTCGGCTCGTTGGATGTTCTGGAATTTATTCTTTTAGTTATTTTGGAAGCTGACAAAAGATTTCAAATGACTCTTCATAAAAATAAATTGAATTATTACAGAAAATGCTTTTAATGAAAAACTTAAATATGCTCATAATTTACCAGTGAGCTTAAAATGTTTAGAGATTCCATTTGATTACAAATGGTTAGAAAGTGCTTAGTTATTTGGTAATTAACAAAAGATTAGAAATTTCTGTGTACATAGAAATTATTAATCTGATGATTAAGAGGGGAAACATAAGAAAAAAAATGCTAAGCAAACCATCACCAAGTCAACATGATCCGGTGTCCATATCGCCTTGATAGAGTTTCGTGTTTCTGGTTTGTAGGGAGTCGACCATTGCAAAAAATAATTTTGCAGATTAATTTTCCATCCGCAACTATACCTTAATGTTTTTCTCTTGACGCGGTCTATCAGTTCTTCAAGTTATGTCAATGCCGCCCATGCATTGATATATTTGTTGACATGCTCTAGTAGATATCTTTCTCAGCATGGATACTGAGAGCCTCGCGTGCTTACAAAGGCGTTGCACGAACAACATAATTAACTGAGATGAAAAAAGATCCAGTCTGCACAATAAGAGAGTTGTCTTACAAACCTTAATGAGATCCTCATTTACTCCACTCTTTGTCCTATTTGAACAAATCATTTATAGAAAGATAATTAAGATCATGGAAAGAATAAGGAAAAGTACTACTACCTCATATCAACACTCATGAGCTCCTATTGCCGCAACCATCATCACCAATCGAATGCATTTTCAAGTGTACATCTGAATAAAACAATAACGCCAAAGGTATCACCAACATCTAAAAAAAAGGGAAAAAAATAACAACAAATTAATAAAGTGTTTCACCATTATATACCTTGCATGAGTTTATCATTATGGTCATAAAGTTCCAGATACGCCGAGCTCCTCTACTCGCATGACCATTGATAATATCTTCGAGGTTTTATGCAAGACACCTTCGAGGTTTATGCAAAACAAACAACGAATGGATTAGACAATAAATCCCTAAACGGGGAGAAATATAAGAACAAAAAAAAAACAACAAAACCCTAGAAAAAGAAAAAGCAACATGCAAGATTTGGCCTCTGCTTGAGTGCGTTTTATAGAGGGTCCAAAAAGAAGAAAAAAAATGATAATTTCGAAATAATATCAACTAATATCTCCAAATTTACATAATTATGGATAGCAATTTACATAGTCTCTTACGGTCTAATAATATAAATATTTTTGTCGCGGGATTGATAGTCGGTAAACCTATCATTACATGAGAAAATTATCAGACACGCACAATGAACTGGAAGATGTAGAGAGAGACACTTCAAAAGCTTCTTTGAAATAGGGAATATGTTACCTGTGAAATTATAATCGAACAAAAATATCAGATTTTATTAATTCCCTTGAAACCCAAGATTTTATTACAGCTTATGAGAGACTAACCTCTACCAGTACTCGCGATCATCGCATGCTTTGATCTATTGTATGAGAGACTAACCTCTACCAGTACTCGCGATCATCACATGCTTTGATCTATTGTCAATATAGCGAGAAGAGGCACAACAACATCTCTGCAAATCAAAAATCACCATTATGTTTCCAAAAAAACTGAGAATTAATTAGAAAAGTAATACCCTGAAAGAAAAAACATCCCGAAAAGGAAACGATGAGACCTTACATTTGCTCGAGTGCTTTATATAGAGAGCATCCAAGCCCAGGATTTCAGGAAAAAAATCTAGGTACTGGAAAATATCCCTAATTTAGGAAATAAAGTTAGGAAACTTGTATAATTTTGGATAGCTACATTATTCTCGTATCACCATGATTAATGGTTGCATATTTTTGTACAAAATATATTTTACATATCAAGACATGACAAAAACGACTTTATTTAAAAAATTATTTTAGAAGTATTTTATTTTTAATTAAGGTTGCAAATATTTTTCTATGGAAAATATATTACAAATCAAAAGATAACAAAATAAGAAATCGGCATTATTTTTTTTTTTTAGTTATGGTACGAACCAAATTAAGAAAAGTAATATGAAAGTGAGGTTTATTATTTTGTTGTTGCTTTGATTATTGTATGCATATCTCAATTTTTGCTTCAATTTTTTGTTTCAGATTCTAATAGTTGTTTAATTTTTACATTTGGACAGGATCATCAAAAAATTTATTTGCAAGAAAGACACAACATCGGATTCAAAGGTCAGTAACCACAATCAATTTGATCAGTTTTATCTTTTTTAATTTTCATCGGAAGTGTAATCTTATTCTCAAGTTTTAATAATCGATAGAAAAAAGTTGTAATTAGGAAAAGAATGATTCTCAGAACTGTAAACGGACATTAAACTTTGAACATTTTTTTTTATTTATTGATTCGGTGATTGATGCAAGATTGATTTAATTTTAATTTTTACAATGAAATTGTGAATGTATGATTGATTTTTGATTGGATGTATTTTTGATAATATTGCATTTTTCGAGATAATTGTTTTAGGCAACAAAAAATACGTTTTCCATTTAAAAAAATCTTGTGGGACCAGAAAACATTTTCTACTTTTTTCAATAGGCCACGACAAATAAATTTCCTTTAAAAAAATTTGGTAGGACCGGAATCAACCAGAAGCTCCGATTAACCACGTGGCTCGAAAAAACTCTTTATTAACTTTCTCATTTTTTAATAGTTTACCATTTTAATAAGACGTGGGATTAGTCGATAATATCAAGGTTACACTGTCACTTACCAAAAAAATAAATAAAGTTGGACCTTTCCTTTTATTACCACAGAAAGATCATGATGGTTTTATAACATTTTCATTCCCGCCTATGCTAATTTCAACTTTTTTATTTCTATTAGTGCGCAATTTGGCAGAGAAATACTATCGTGCGCAGGTAGCGTGTATTGTACCATTCATCAGTCATATCACTTCTGACATTCTCAGTGTCTGACCACCACCATCAGTACAGCTCCCGCCAAACGTTTCCTCTTCTGCAGTCAAGCTGTAGAGCGTTCATTTTCTTCGCTCTACTTCCCTTATGAAATAAAATCCTAGATTCAGAATAAACTAGGGTTTTGTTTTCCTCTCGTCACTGAAAATGGCGGATTCGGAGAAAATCATGAGAAGATCTCCAAGAAATCACTTGGTCTCTCCTTCTTCTCCAAATCCGTCGAGTTCTGCATGTAAGAATTCTTCTTCTTCAGCTTCTAGAAGATCTCCAAGATTTTCTTTAACCCCAAATGGCGATTCTTCTTCGGTGAAAAAACCTTCCAAGAAGAAATTAAAGCTTTCTCATGACGTGGATTTGAAATCAAAGAAACAAAAAAAGAATGTAGCTAACTATTCTTTCTTTATCGGTGACCCGATTCCTCTTGATGAAGCTACGAAAAGATGGCCCTGGAGATACCATGCAGATGAGGTAACATTTACGGGTACCAATGTTCTTTCAATTACCAAGTAAATTGCATCTGTAACTACTAGTTGTTGATTCTTTTGCTTTCATGTTGATACATTATTGATGCGTTGTGGAAAAAAAATTGTTTTATGCGTCTTCAATAGAAATAATTTTAGTTTTGAAAAGTCGGAAAGATTTAGAAAAATCTCAAGAAAATGATACAAATCGTAGTGAAGGACTCACTTGTCATCTGATAGCATTCTATGTGTTTGAGAACTAGGAAAATTAGTGTGGTACATCTGTATAATGTCCACATCTCCATGGAATTTAACCTGGAGTTCTGAATCAGGTATTACAATCTGCCTTTTGTTTATGAAGTTTTGATTAAAATTACGGAAATATGGCATATTGCTGAAAAGGAGAAGCTTATACTTTTTAAACAAAGTAAAAAAAAAATGGACACTAACCCTGATTCCATTTCTTCCTTTAGATTTGACACCTTTTTATTCCAAAATTATGAAATTAATTTTTATTATGTTTGACTATTTAGTGTCTGGTTATGTTTTCAGAAGATATCATTACTTGCACATGTTTTCGACATTTGTCACCCTAGTCTGTAATATTGTCTTTACATCTTATACAACATACAATCGCAGTTTTTTTCCTTTCTTTTTAATATCTATAAGTTTATTTATTTTCCATTTTAGTCACTGGGATCCATCTTGCTGACTTAGATTCACTTTAAGGTTAAGGATGCCTGGATTTCCTTCTCTTCAACACAGTCACCAGACAATTTTTTTTTTATTGGTGTTAGGGTAATTTACTCTGGTTGTCCTGTTCTTTCCTGAGGCTATCCTTAAAAGAATTGGGGACCTCTTCAAGTCCATTACTGATTTATGTCCTGGATTTTGCAGGGTAGAGAGACTAATGATAGAAGGTTTACATCTGAGTAATAATCCTTAAACTTATCCGCAGTGGAGTTCATTGTTTTTCGATTATATATATTTTTTTTAAATCTTTGCCTGCTTGATATGGTGCATGCTGCAGTGATGATGACGAAGACAAAGTGATGTTGAACGTGAAATGCCATTATACCCAAGCTGAAGTTGATCAGTGTATTTTCGATATTGGAGATTGTGCATATGTGAAGGTACACCGTTTCCTTTTTTATATTTTGTGCTGTTTGGTTGTTAACAATGGTCACATATATCAAAATTCTAAGTTCAACTGAGATTAAAATATTCCATAGTTGAGGAGATTATCTTTAGGCGGTTGTGAAACTTGTTGAATTATTTGGTTCTTGTATGGGAAACGAAGCATTATGCTTACCAACCATGGAAATCTGAACAGAAGAGATGATGAATATACAAGATAAAGCAAAATTTCAAATCTTGTTTTATCGATGGTTTAAGTTATATCACCTAATTAGTTCATTAACAAGTCCCTGTCCATGGGTCACCATTTAACCTTAACTAAGCATGTCTATGTTCTTGCTTTTATTTGTCAACTTACTGAACGATTCTTAGTTGATGAAGTTGAATAAAAATGATATGGCTTCCTATCTGTACATTTGAAGTCATCATGAGCAATGGATACTTAATGGATGATTTAGCTGATGAATTGCATGAATTTCGACTTCCTAGGCCTATCTAGACTAAGATCGTACAATTATTGTGGGATTGTTTGATTCGAATCAGGTAGGATGCTAGTTAAAAACTTATACTGTTTCACACTGTTTCTAGTTGGTCACTGCAATTTACTCGCTGGAACCATCGGAAACAGAATGCCACTGTTGACATTTCATTAATTAGCATTCATTAATGTCCGCTATAATGGTAGCAGTCGTCTTCTGTCACCATTTCCTTTTGTTACTCCATTTTTTTTTAATGAAAAAAATCACAGGTATGAAATTGAGACACATGGGAAAGATGTTGTTAGTACTTCTTTTGATATATTATAGTGATTCATTTCGTCAGGCCTGTCGTGTTACGATGATATGCCGGTGCAAGGACTGTTATGTCGTTGTAGTGACCACCTAAACCTTGGTATAAAATATTCGTAAAACTGCCACTTCTGGATTTATAGCTGAACTGAACTTACTTTGTTGGCAATTTGTTTCATATATCTTTCTTCTTTAGGCAAAGCAAGTATTTTAATCAGATATATAATATAAGTAGGAATTCAGAGTTGCGCCTAAATATATAGTGCATTTATCAGTTCTCATATTTGAGGGTCTTTGAGGACTCACATAAAGTTATTCATGCAGTTGCACCAACTCTAGAAAAACTGTGACATATTAAATATGTTTTTCAGGGCGAGAAAGGAGGACAAAATTACATCGGCAGGATCTTAGAGTTTTTTAAAACAGAGGAAGATGAAGATTATGTTAGGGTTCAGTGGTTCTACAGAGCTGAAGATACTGTAATACTGCTGATACTTTCAAGTTTTATTGAACAGCTCGATCTTGTGTAATCATCTTCTGATTATTGCTTACAATTTTCCATGTTTCAGGTTATCAAAGATCAAGCTTCTTTTCATGACAAAAAGCGTGTATTTTGCTCTAATTTAGTGAATGACAATTTACTTGATTGCCTTGTTTCTAAACTTGAGATCGCGCAGCTACCTCCTAATGTAAGAATTCTTAGTGTTTTTAGGTTTAGTGAATTAATAGCTCTTAATGAACTTTTGTTATTAGTTAATGTTATCATTGGTTGTGCAAAAGAAGTTGGTTAGGCTGTCATTGCTAATAACCGCATCACATGTTACTTTGGTCATTTTACATTTTCTGGTAACTAACATGATTCCACTTTGTGGCAGGTAAACTTGAGATCATCAAGATCTGTTGCATCATGTGACTATTTCTATGATATGAACTATTACTTGGAATATGCAACTTTTTGTAATACGATGACTGGTAAGTATGTGATAGTAATTTTAATATCGCTTGACTTGGAAGTTTCATGTCATTTTTCTTCACCACACATCACCATGCCCCAGTGGGAATTTAGTTTAGAAGAAAATTCGACATCCAAGGAGAAGCTTTCTCCGCGGAGAGTCGTAAGATCAAGTGTCTATTTTGATCCAGCACTATACTTAAATATTACAATAAGCTTCAAAATAATTATAAAATGTTGACTCCATCAGACAACTATCATACAGTACATGAATTATAAAGGAAGTGATAGTAGTTAGTCTGTGATTGATATTAATATATTATTATAACAATATTATTATTATTATTGTTATTAATATCATTAGAACTATTATTGTAATCACTTTTGGATTTTGTAGTTGCTTACAAGTGTATGCTCAAACATGTTGTGTTCTTTAATTTGATATTTTCAGAGGTGGAATGGCAGGAAATCTTAATATAGTTATACATGCTAAGTATTGTCTGGGATTTTAAGTGGCAATATGCTCAATATTCCTTGGTACATGAACTTGTGCGCGACTGATTGCATGCATCTCTATTCTTTCAGATAGCATCACAAAGTCTAATGACTTAGCCCAATGTACTGACATTCAGACAGTCTGTAACAACGACCACCTTAATCTTGGCAAAGTAGATGTAGCCGTATTAGACCTTTACTCTGGTTGCGGCGGAATGTCAACTGGACTCTGCCTCGGTTCCAAGCTCTCTTCTGTTAATCTTGTCACGGTAATTTTTTTAATCAATTATAGGTTCTAGTTCAGATCGTTAGTCTAAGAAACTCACCCTTGCAATTAAGCCTCATAGAAGAGAGTCTATACAAATGGCATTTATGCCAATTTCATGGTCTGACCAACTTTTTTGTACATATTTTTTTTTTCTTTTTTTCTTTTAAATGTAGAAATGGGCTGTTGATACTGATGAAGCTGCCTGTGAGAGTTTCAGACTGAATCATCCCGAAACAAAGGTAACTAAGTTTTGTTTCCTGATCTGCGATATGTTGGTAAGCCAGAAAATGTTTTAGTTTAATGTTATATTTTCTCTTTGAACAGATTAGGAATGAATCGGCAGCTGATTACCTTGATTTATTAAAGGAATGGGAAAAACTCTGCAAACTTTATAGGATTGACTGTGCAGAGATTTCACCAAGCTCTAATTCTAGAACTTCAAGAATCAAGACAAGATCAAATGCTGATAATGAGATTTCACATGATGAATTTGAAGTTTCAGAACTACTAGATATCTGTTATGGTGATCCTAATGAAACAGGGAAGCGTGAGTTGACATTTAAGGTATAAATCATATCCCAAGCTTTGGACGATTCTTAAGTTGAAACACTAGGACCTTTTAGTACAAAAATGGAAGACCTAGGTTTCAGTTCATTTTTCTGTTTTTAGGTGCGCTGGAAAGGTTACGGTTCGAGCGACGATACCTGGGAGCCAAGTAAAGGATTGAGGTATGCCACTTTGAAGTTAACATGAAGCCTACTGTGTTTACTGTGTATACATTTTTAGACGTTGTTCTTCCCTTTTTTCCTCGCAGTAACTGCCAAGATAAGATACGAGATTTCGTAAGAGAGGGATTTAAAAAGAAGATACTGCCACTTCCTGTGAGTGTCATTTGTGTTGCTTGTATGCTGATATATATGCAAACTTTGTTTCTTAGTAAGTTTGTAATTTCAGGGAGATGTTGACGTTGTATGTGGGGGTCCACCATGCCAAGGGATTAGTGGCTATAATCGCTTTCGGAATGTTGACGCGCCTCTTGATGATGAAAAAAACCAGCAAATAATCATTTTCATGGACATAGTAAAGTTTTTGAAGCCTAAGTATGTGCTGATGGAAAATGTTGCCGACATATTGAGGTTTGCCGATGGCGTGCTTGGACGCTATGCTTTGAGTCGTTTGGTTCATATGAATTACCAAGCGAGAGTTGGGATTATTGCTGCTGGTTGTTATGGTCTTCCACAATTTCGGCTGCGTACATTCTTGTGGGGTGCTCATCCATCTGTGGTAAATTAATTCACATTTTTTGTAATGTTACGATCTGAATTCATCAGAACTTCTTCTGATACTGTTTGCTGGTTTGCAGAAACTGCCACAGTTTCCACTTCCTACTCATGATGTCATTGTGAGATATGGTGGTCCAAGGGAGTTTGAGGTGCAGACTGGTTATCCATTCATCATATCAATTCTTATCACTGCATTTCTTAAGCTTGCAAATGATACAGGTTTGGGTCGACCCTATCAGGGCTGGCGTGTAAAGATTGCTCAACACACCTGCTTTTAAAAGCAGTATTTTAAAAAAACAGCTGTCATGACGGTTACAACCACTTGGTGTTATGATGTTAAGGGCCATAGACCGTCATACCATTATAATGGCTGTTTCCTGACATTGCTTTTAGTTCCAAGTTACTCTGACCATAAGTAGTAGACATGATTCAAGAGTGCTCAATGTTAACATGATTTGTTAAGCTTAAATGTACGTTTAATCACACGTTAGGGTCAAGTTTTGCCAGTTCTGACCATAAATAATTGCCTATATTCTTGCAGCGTTGTATAGTCGCATATGATGAAGGCCAACCACGAAGTCTAGAAAAAGCACTTGTTCTTCGGGATGCTCTATCCGATCTTCCAGAAGTATGTACCTAACTATGTTTCAGTTGTCTGACTTGATGTTTATGATGTTAGACAATATCCTTTTTTAACGTTTTCAGTAATTTTAGGTGACAACTCATGAAACTCGTGATGAGATGCCTTACAAAGAGGATCCACTAACAGAGTTTCAAAAGTACATTAGATCATGTAAATCTGGTACGTTTCTAATGCTTTCAAACAAAGATGGTAGAGCTCATTTTGAAATTACTTTAAATCCAAAAACATGGTCAATTTAATAGGAACGAACCATTATTAAGTGATGTCTTGCGAGCTAAAAGCCAGCTAAGCAATATATTCGAATCATCTTGCCTTGCATTATTCCTCATACTCATCATATGTTTCTAGCGCCTTACCTTCATATCTGGCGATTTTTCTAACATTTCATAGCAATGAAGGTAAGAATTTTGGTCATTTACCACTTGGTGATCTAACTCGATTTTCTAAGAGATCCTTCTGTCAATGAGCAATATTTTTTATGCAAATGTATCTGCTTTTTGCATTTGCTATTCTACTTAATCTCTGTATCCATTTTTTGTTTTTGTTTTGCTATCTTATTATGTAGCTACGTGTCATGTACATTTTTGAGACAGCTAGCTGTGTGATACTCTATCCTTATCTATATGTATTTATCAATTATTATGCAGAGATGCTATGCTCTGGTTTGAAGGATGAAGTTAAGTTAGAAAGGTCCATGCTGTATGATCATTGTCCTAATCCATTATCTGAGGATGATTTTTTGCGTGTTTGTCAAATCCCTCGGAAAAAGGTTAGTGGCTGGCTAGACGGAAGGAACTGTTTTTTTTGTGTTTGATTCGTTCGGTATATCTTACTGTTGCAAATTACAGGGAGCAAATTTTAGGGACCTCCCTGGTGTAATCGTAGGATCTGACAATGTTGCTATATTGGATCCAAAAAGGGAGCGAATACTATTAGCATCAGGAAAGCCATTGGTGAGCAGTCTAATTTTGTGCACACTTCTGTAACTAGTGTATATTTGACATGTTAATTTGACTGGTTGAATAGTTAACGGATGGCCTCGTTACCATCCATGTTTAGAATCTCGACCCTCGTTACATAACTCCCAAAATTAAATCAGCGGTGTACATTAAAATGTCATGTGCACACTCGTTAGAGAGTGTGCACAAAATCTAACTCGTGAGGGATTTGGTTTTACTTCTCTTGGCTTTTGGTTCACATGTATTGTGTCCCATGGTACTGTACACTACAATTACTATCTTTTTACAGGTGTGTTGCTTTGCAAGTAAAAATGCATTTGTACATTTGAGTATATTTAAGATTGTTTGTGCTCTTGCAGATGGCTATGTTATTTTGTTATCAGTGATGTTTTCATTCCATTAATCTTCTGTTTGGGTTACATATAGGTACCGGACTATGCCCTGACATTAGGCCAAGGAAAGTCTAGAAGGTAGTGCATTTCCCTTGTTTGGTTTGAAGTATAATTTTGAGAAATGTAGGGAAGGCTCTAAAGGACTTAAGTGTTCAACTCAATGTAAACTGTGACTACATGCGATTGAAATTGTTGCTTCCTAATCTTGTAGACCTTTTGCACGGTTATGGTGGGACGAGACAGTGCCGACTGTAATTACTACGCCAAATTGTCACTCCCTGGTACGAATTATTTGCTCAAGTGTTTATGTTTATCTGTAGAAACTTATTCTGAATCGTCATACCTTAATCTTGCAGGCAGTGTTGCATCCTGAGCAAAACCGGATTATTAGTATACGGGAGTCTGCAAGGTTGCAAGGCTTTCCTGATTATTACAGGTTTCACGGGAATGTGAAGGAAAAGTACGTTTTCTTCTTCATTGTTCATTTAGTTGTTCTGTTTTTCTTTTCATATTTCTTTTCATCTAACGTTTTAAAGTTTCTGTCAATGTTGACGGATTGTTATTTCCTGAACATTAATGTGGCATACTCATATGGGGATACTTGAGTAGAAGAGATAGAAAGTATGATTGAAAACTCTCTTTTTTATTATTTGTATCTTACCCCGATGAACACTATAAGTTTAGAAATTGAAACTGAGTGTGCCCACCTGCCTAAATGGATGTGGATTCTGTCGTATTGCTCATATGCACTAAACAAGCTATTAAATTACAGTGAGCCGCTAAAATCTTAATCCCGGACATTCAAGGGCCATATTTTTGCTCAGTTATCACTTGGCAATAATTTGACTTGCAGTACTCATACTCATCCAACCTTTTTCCTTACTTTCAACCATATACAATTCAAATCATTGTTGTTTTACTTTGGCAGATATCGTCAGGTGGGCAATGCAGTTGCTGTTTCTGTTTCGCGCGCATTAGGGTACGCATTAGGAACTGCATGGCTGAGACTAAGTGGGGATGAACCACTTATGATGCTTCCGCCCAAATTTTCCCTCTCCAACACTAATCAGTTGTTTCATTCATTATCATCACCTTCTGAAATTGAACAGCAGAAGACTGAAGAGTAGATAGACATAATTCTGTGTATACTTACTGCTCATTGTACTGCGTAATTTTGAATACTTCGGTAAGAATAAGCTGTAAGCTCTAGTCAATATAGGCCGGTGAAAGTGTAACTCTGAATTCTTGATGTGAATCTAACCTCAATTTTTTATGTTCTTAATATGGATCTAACTTCACATTGTGATGTGTTCTGAACATGAGTTATGATTCTACAGCGTACGGAATTGAATCTAAAAACGTGGTTCTAAAGATAAGTGAATTGTTTTCGAGAGTTCTAAAGATATTTTGAGTGGTCGACATTGATGACTCTCTCTTCAATGAGCAAGAAACAAGATGATTGAACTTATTTGGAAAATCTGGGCATTGCATTCAGAAGAATATTTTAATCTTCATTGCAGGCTCTGCACAAGGGACGGCACTGGCGTTCCCTTCTTTTGATGTGTCAATCTTTTACGTTAGACTCTGGAAGTGCCATAACTAAACCTTATGTGAGGTTTGGCTGAAAAAAGAGATCACATCCGAAGATGTGAAGCTAGTCAAGCCGCGAGGACTAGTCAGCCGTCAAACTTCCTGCACCCAACTTATGCCTTATATAAGTTTAGATGGTGTGTGTTAGAATATCATACAACTAAACACGATTACTATGGGATAAGCATGATTCATACTTCACTTAACATGTTCAGAAAATTTTACTTTATGCTGATAATTACTTAATATTTACTGGTATTTAGGATCCTAAATTCTTTAGCTAGATAGTTAGTTCACATTTGTCCTTAGTTTGAAGGACATATTTATGACGTTATACAGAAGTCAGTAAATCTTGTAGTACCAAGGTCCAGGGTATTTCATACTTTGGTAAACTGCCAATTCGAAACCATAGATGGAATTGAGATCTCATTTATAGAGAAAAATACCAAATATCTGGAGTTTCTTTTTGTATCCTATACGGATGATCCGATCTCTCCCCATGTCAATGAATGATGGTATAAACTTTATTTAAACAAGAGGCTAGAACGAAGCCCACCACATGCTTCACAAGGACAAGTGTCCTTCGACCTGCCATCGTCAGTCGAAGAACAACCCCTTAACAATACATACTAACTTGTATGCCACCTGTAATAGCAAAAGAGATATTAATTCCACATATTCCCTTCAACATCTTTCATACATAACCTAAACCTTAAACCAAAACATTAATTCAACTTAGGATTAATTTGTTGATTAGGATTACATTAATTCAACTTAGTTAAATCAAAACATAATTTGTTGTTAAACTAAAATAAAGATAACATTCCCGTGCTTTGGTCACCAACAAATTCTTTTTGAATTTTGAAACATTTTAGTAAAAGAGTTTGGATTAGATAGTAATAAAAGAACTATAGGTGGCCACCTTTTTGATTTTAGAAAATTTCAATCGCAATCAGTGAGGTAAAGATCATGAAGAACCTTATGCTTAAGTCGAACAACACGCTAGAAAAACGAATATAGAGACATAAGCACCACTTAAATGATGTATACGCCATATCTATAATCAGAAAACTAGACGGTCCATTGTCCTTAAGTTAATATTGTTAGCTGGCATAAACCTTTAGTATTGTTATCTGCGAAAACAAAATCTTTATCATGTCTCGTTTAAGAGACTAAACAAAAGCATATGTTAAGAGCATATGAAACAAGAACATGTTGATATGCAAAACTGAAGTAGCTAATCACATAACACATAATCAAAAGCAAACAAATTTCAGAAAACTTAAAAGATATCAACAATACCTATAAACGACACGTGCTCTTTAGCACTTTAGGACTCAAACCTTTCGTCATCGGATATGCAAGTATACAATCAGATGAAACATGAGAAATAATAATTTTTCGATCCTTGATTTTTTCTTTTACCAGGAAATACTTAACATAAATATGTTTCCCTCTTCATGTTCCTTGATTAATTATCTTTCGCAAAACTGACTACCGCTTGGTTATCACAGTAAACTTCATTGGTCTAGATACATAATCTATTACTTGAAGACCCTTCACAAAGTTCTTTAACCAAACAACTTGAGTAGTCGCCTTATAACAAACAAGATACCCTGCCTCCATTATAGATTGTGCCTGAATAGATTGTTTCACACTTTTTCATACAACATTAGCGAACATAAAAACATAACTTGAAGTAGATTTCAGGCTATCTGAACCCCGAAAATTCAAAAATACATTCAACTTCTAACTCTTTCGATCTTCTGTAAATAAGCTAAAAATGCTTTGCTCGCTGCAAGTATCGAAACACTTTCTTTACTGCCTTCCAATGAGATTCACCTAGATTGTGCTGAGAGCTTCCCAATATACCAACAACAAAACTCAAGTCTGAACATGTGTAAATCATGGCATACATTTAGCTACCGACTGCTGATGCATACCGTTTTGAGTCGATTTGACTCCTTTCCAGTTATGATCTTGGACACTTTAGATTATTAATAGTGTCACCTTCAACAATAAGTGCTTCACCCGTTGTGCAATTATGCATTTCAAACCTTTAAATAATCTTCTTCACATAAGCTTCTTGAGATAAGCCTAATAAACGTCTATTTTAGTCATGGGTTATCTTCATACCTAGGAAATAAGATGCTTCTCCTAAGTCTTTTAATTCAAAAATTGGTTTAGAGAAATTTCCTAGTATCATGTATCATATGAAGATTATTAGTAGCAAAAAAGATATCATCAACGTATAAAATCAAAAAAATAAACTTGCCCACTTGTTTTCAGATATATACACATATCAATTGTATTTATAACAAAACCAAGTGAGGATACCACTTGTTCAAACTTCAAATACCATTTCCTAGAGGCATGTTTCAACCCAAATAAAGACTTCTTCAAGCAACAAACTTTTATGTCTTGTTTTTCAAATGTTAAGCCTTTCGATTGTAGCATATAAATCTTCTTATCTAGTTCACCATTCCAAAATGTTGTTTTCACATCCATTTGAAACAATTTTAGATCAAACTACGTGGGATATTATTATTCTCAGAGATTCCTTATCCGAAACTGGAGAGAAGGTTTTTTCGAAGTCGATACCTTCTTCTTTCGTATAACCCTTTGCTACAAGTCTGGCCTTGTATTTTTCGGTACTCCCATCAAAAAAATTCTTGATTTAAAAAACTCATTTACAACCAACTGCTGTCACACCTTCGGGAAGATCTATGATATCCCATACTCCATTCTTTTTCATTGATTACAACTCGGAATCTATGAAAGGAAGACAAAAATGAGAATTCTTCTCATTTACTACTTGTGAATATGTTAAATGTTCATCTTTATCATCAGTTGTACAATCTGATTCAATCATGAATGTATTGGAACCTGGTTTCACAACCGTCTTTCTTGGTCTAGATGATCTTTGCAGAACTGATCCACATTCTTTAGCATATTTAGAATACTCTGGAATACCAAATTCAGATTGCTTGTGGACTAAATTTAAATTATGTTTAGTAGGAGTATCTTCTTATTCTTTTTCTTCTTCAAATACATGTTCTTGGTTCTGAACTCCCACTAGTTTCATCATCCTTTAGAAATTTGGCATTGTTAGTTTCAATAATTTCGAAAGGCTTAGATGGACAATAAACCTGTAACCTTTTGATTTATTTGGATAACCAACAAAGAAACAACTTGTAGTGTGAGAATCAAGTGCCTTTTCAAACGGATTATGAACTTTTGTTTCGGTCGGACAACCCCATACATGAAAATGATTTAGTCTAGGCTTTCTACTTTTCCATGCACAATTCAAAAAGAGTCATGGGTAATGCTTTACTAGGAACCCAATTTGGTATGTATGCCCCTGTTGAAATGACAAGCGTACCAAGTACACCACAATATTTTCGATATCAACCTATAAGTCTGATACCTTGCTTGATCTAATATAGACAAAGACTTTCAAGAAGATAGCAAACCATAAGGTATACACTTGGTATAGTTTTAGTTCGAAACCGAACACAACTATATGGATCAACCCAAGTGTTGGATTGACGTACAATGTATTCACTTTTAATTATAATTAAAACAGTATTTAAAACTACATAAAGTAAAAGGAAAGACACAACAAGATTTTTTAAACGAGGAAACCGCAAATGCATAAAAATCCTGGGACCTAGTCCAGTTTTGAATACTCTCAAAATTAAGCCGATATACAAAGACTACTACCAACTTCGTATAGTTGAGACAAAGTAAACTACCCCTAGTTACCTAGTTTCCTTAGTATCCCTGCGCCTACAACCAATCTGGCCAACGCAACGCGAATCCTAAGATAGAGTCTACTATCTTAAGTTGTTTCAGCCGTTGTGAAGACTTCAAGCACTCAACTCCTTTGGATCGTCTTCCAAACAGTAAAGGACTAATATGTATGGTTACCGCTCTATCAATCTCAATAAGTAAATCAAAGATTATTGTTGAGTACGACATAGGCTCTTATGTTTAAATAAATAAACTCTTTTGTCCGGCTTAGATCAATATGGATTACCGAAATAATCAGATCTAGATTTACAAGTTATCCGATTCGGATATTAAAGAATACCACCAAATGATAACTTTCCGATCTACTATGACTGTTCGGATCCCGGCCGATCAATTTTATGCACGAAGCAAATCACAAAGATACGAAACTAATAAGAAATCTTCTTGTCTTTAAATCTTCAATGTCTTCTTCTGTACCTGCACAACCAAAATTAATTCCAATTATTGATCGATCATGCACAAAACAAAATATGTTAATTATGGATGATCACAAGTCAATGTCAGATATGAACTACAGCTAATCTCTTGATCTACTTTGAGTGACCTTATGTCAGAAGAAAGGCTCTGAAGAATAATCAAACTAGGTGCAATCAAGAGTTAACAACCATTAGTCAATAAAAATCAACAATTGAAAACTAAAATAACAATACAAATTATAGTTTCCCACCAACGGTAATAGTAGACACTTCTTTATCCCAAAGAAGTCTTTAAAATAACAGACGCAAGAGATTTTGCTTAATTATGTTACTCTCCTCTTCAAGATAGTATTGCGAATAATACTATTAATTAGCTACAGAAGTGACTACAAAATGAAGTGTCTGCCTCAGGATAAGTTTGTAAGAAGAAAACTTCACTATTTATAGACCAAGGTAGTGTTTGGACACTGATAGATACATTTTTGTGTCTGATTTGATCTCAATTGTCTGATTTGTTAGTGCCGACTTTTGTACTTTTTTTGCTATTTTGTGTATTTGTAGATGTTTTTGGAGAAATAAACTTTTGTGCAAAAAATGGCTCGAAAAAGTGTTAAAGGCACCCAGAAAATTTGATAAAGGAACATGCACTTTGGATAGGAGCACCCCCTTCATTATCATTTTCATACAAAGTTTTAGCGAGAAATTTTGGTTTCAACAGTGAAGGATTTTTGGATGAGAGTTTGTAGGACATTTTAGATTTTTTAAGATAAGAATTTCATTTTGCCTTATAAACATGAAATCTACGAGTATTAACTACAGGAGTTTTGAAAAAAAAGGAAGTTATCTTGTATTAAACATGAAAGATATCCTTGGAGGGTTTTCTCCTGGAGCGGATTTTATTCTGCGAATTAAAGAAGATTTGGGTTTAATAAAGAAATATAGAAAATAAAAGAAGGAAAAAATTCCCAATATATTTTTAATTAAAAAAAAAGAATATTTTGAGAAAATATTTGAATAATGGGTTGGTGTGTATAAAATAGTATTTTAATGGGACCAAACAGGGACATCTTTTGGGAGCCGAGAGAACTTAGTTTCTTTCTGGTAGTTTTAGTATATTAGTGGAATAACATTTGAGGAAGATCATTTCAGTTTTGTAACTCATATTTTATCAATAAAAATGAATTCCTCATATATGATAGTGCATGTAATTTTTATTATGGGTAACTAATGCTTTAAACTAAGGCAATGTAGGAAACTATTACAACATGGTTGATGTGTAATAATTTTTAATTGTTCTATTTACTCTAGTTTTATTATTTATTCACTTAATCACTGCTTCTGCAGAGTTTTAATTTGATTACATGATTTTTTTTAATTATTTGTCATTCAATTTGATAGGTTATGCTTTATTAAATCACTAGGATATAACCTGTGCCGTAACGGCACGGGTATTGAGTTGTTCTGTTAATTGCCGAATGTCTTGTTAACATATTTAAGGCACGTGATTTGCTGCTTTGGGTTGGCACTGCCCCATGTTAACATAACATATTCAGCATATGTCTAGTGTTTATGCATTTGTTCCGAAGTGATCTATAAAAATCTGAAGTGATATAAATTCGGAGCCTGGCTATATAGAAACCTAGGTGATCTATAAAAATCCGGAGTGAGGATAGAACATAAATAGCGACAAATTTAGATTCTTCTAAAACAAAAATGTCAGGTCTAAGAAGAAACATAAAGACACTCAAGAATGGGTTGAAAAGTTACTAATGGCGCAAAGAGTTAACAAAATATCATAACAATAATGAAGGTTGTTAAGCCGACACCAATTATATAACCCCAGTAAACTTGAAATAAGTGGTCATAGTTGAATATTACACAACCCAATATAGGTATGACAGGAACAATCTCAACACTCAGACCAAAGTTGCAGGAAACATTAGGATCTCTTTGGTCTGCTACAATTCTATCCCACCGACCACTCCAGAAACACTGACCTAGCCAGAAGATTAGTTGCTTATTTATGACCCCAGAGATAAGAGAGAAATTGAAACCATGCTTACTCTTTACCTTCGACCTCGGTATCAGCTTCAAGCAGGCATAGCAAATCACCCACTGAGTCACCAATAAACAGTCACGTTCAGCTTGCCATTTGCACTTTCGTACTGCTGAAATATTTTCTTGTAAGATTTAACTTTTTATATAGTAAACTGTAAACAACATTACCCTGAGAATTTCTCCTGTAGGAACACATCTTCATAATCAAACTCATTTTCTTGTATAGTAGACCCACTGTTCAAAAGCATTGAACATAAAAAGATAATCGCTTACAAAATAAATTAGAATGACTAAATAGTCAAAACATGAGATGGGATAATTCATCGCAGTTTAGGTGAAGTGACAGTAGGGCCATCCAAAGACCCACAACCTCTAGGAACGGATGGCTTCATAGCTAATTAGAGCAACGCAAGTGTCTCACTCGGAGGCTAGTTCATTTCAAACTAAGTCAAAGAGTAAGCTTATAAGTGGCCTTTGACATAGGGCAAAGCATAACGAAGTAATCACATTGAAGTATATGGCATGACAACCTTAGTACATCGAAATAGTTAACGTATTTGCACACCCATGCCTAAGCTAAGTGTCTCACTCGGAGGCTAGTTCATTTCAAACTAAGTCAAAGAGTAAGCTTATAAGTGGCCTTTGACATAGGGCAAAGCATAACAAAGTAATCACATTGAAGTATATGGCATGACAACCTTAGTACATCGAAATAGTTAACGTATTTGCACACCCATGCCTAAGCTACATGAAGGTCGTCATATAGATGTAAATCTGATTAATCTCAACAAAATATATACAGATCATGCACATTGATATTGAAGCCCTATTTTTTGTGGTTCTTTTATGGTGATAAATATGCAAGGAAATTTCAGTTACATAAACAGATGGATGTATAAATTCAAAGTAATTTTTAGCCGAAAATGTTCAATCTCCTTTGAGTACATGATGATAGCCATTAAATCTTTGTTAGTGTCTGAGAAGTTGGTTTTGAACACTAAATAAGAGGCAGAATTAACACCTACATTGGAGTTTCTATTCAACTGACATACTACTTGTCCGGATGCTGTGATATACATCATGCACAACAATCAAATTGGAAAAAGGGAACCCTAAGCATCTGTTTATGATCACAAATAGCTACTATAGCCACATTTGATACACTTAAGTAGCAGCAAATATCTGTTTAAAAACACAGTAATGTGAAATTGTTTACCTTTACAAAATTCCGATGAAGAATTTCTTGTCGGAACCTATTTGTAACCGTACATCTGTGATAGGAAATATTCGTATAAGTTCCAAAAAACAATTAACCAACCATTTCGATTTTTTATCAGAGTAGAATCTTTTAACAAAAAAATGGAGAGAAAATAAACACAGATTTACCTTTCATCCAAATTTAATGGCTCTAATTTAAATCTTGTATTAAAGAAGTCTTAATGCAAAAACTTTACGCTCACCATAAATAGATATACTGGCAACAATATAATTAGTTCAACTGGTGATCAAAGAAAACATAAGGACTCCAAAACATATCCTTGATGAATATGTACATCAATTTATAGGCAACTCTTGCTTGGGAGGATTTATAGAATCCACCAACTATGAGCTCAAGTGTAACTTGCTTTGGTGGCTTCAATTTCCTTATTGGCCCAGGGTTTAAGAAGCAATCATACTAAAGATGAAGACAACATTCTCTTAAGATCATATGAAAAACAAATCGAGATAGGAAAGAAAAATACAGCGAGAGACATGCATTACATCAGGATCAGTAGAACCATCATTTTTGAGTATTTTAACGACGACCTCTGTCACATTCCATTTAGCGACTTGGTGATGTCCTGCAAGGAAATTTTTATCTGTAGATAACGTCTCTTAAAAAATACCAAAGATACTTATTAAATTTTATATTTTTTTGCTCTTTGGGAAATACCAAAGCTAAAAAAAATATGTCTATAGACAACATTCTCTTTAGATCATATGAAAAACAAATTGAGTCGAGATAAGAAAGAAAAAATACAGCGAGAGGCATACATTACATCAATAGAACCATCTTTTTGAGTATTTTAACGACGACCTTTGTCACATTCCATTTAGCCACTTGGTGATGTCCTGCAAGGAAATGTATGTGTATACAGACAACGTCTCTTAAAAAATGCCAAATCCACTTATTGAATTTTATTAGGTATCATCGGGGCCTTACGGCCCCGGCTCAACCTCTCCTTGTAGTTTTATAAGTGTACATATATTAAAAAAGACCATAACTGGACTCGGTATCCACTTAATAAGTTATATTCCATATTTATTCCTAGTTAATTTTAAACCAATCATCGTTACTGGAGATAGAAATAGATAAGTCAAAAGGACAGATGGATTCATGTTGGAAACTCTAAATTAGTTTAGTTTAGTATGTGATGGTGATAATGATGAGAGAGCAACAACTAAAGTGATCTTTTTCTCTATATAACATATTTCAATATACTTAGAGAATGATACAGAACAAAAGTGCTCAAATTAGGTCAACTCTTTTAGGGCTTAGAATGGGAACCTTGTATGTGAATCATACAACAAAATTTAGAAAATTGAATTTTTGAAGCTCGTATTTTTGACATGTATCTAACTTTATCTTCTTGTACAGATGATCTTCACATATACATTTCACCATGCGAGCCATTGTTCGGATTTTTGTATGCATCTTGTCCATGAAATATTCCATTTTAATTGTTTGAAGTGTGGGATTTCAACTATCTTTTTTGAACCCAGATTCCATCCACGTTGACATTGTATTTCGATGTATATGTTCTTTTAATTTTAACAACATAGGTTTTGTCGTGTTCTTAGTTTCCTTTCATCCGCATAGATATACTCTCCATTTTTTTTTCTCTTCAGATCCATGTTTTAGAAAAAACACACCTTAATATATATTCTATGTATACTTGCTCAGTTACTTGTTTTCTTACGAATGAAATCACTTCTTTGTCTTTTTCTTTAAGTATTTTTTTTTTTCAAAACAATATTTGGAAAACAGAAATTGTTTACTTATTTAGTGTTGTCGATATGTTTCTTTAGTTTTTTTTTCATGACACACATTATCAGATTCTTACATCTTCTTTGAACTCCTTATTCATTAAATCAACTTCAAGCATTTTACTATCACGCTCAAGTTTTCTGGTGTTGAATTACTATCTTTTTTGTTGATGTCTTCGATGTTTCCCAAGCTAAGAATTTATCAAATATAATACCATTGCAATCTTTGTCTAATTTTAGATATTGTATAAAGTTTTTCAACTTGTGTTTCTGTGTTCTCTTTCATTAACAAAATGTCTCCCACGTTGGTGGTATTTTATCTATTTTACGTTGGTGGTATCCATACTTCTATAATATCAGTAAACACCTAGTAACATCAGTACTAATGGAATCAATTTACATTTAGACATACAGTTCCATCAAAAATATATCTTGACGAAAAAATATCAATCACTTGATTTAATTGAATCAATATTTATCCCTGATTACTTTTAAAACCAATCGTTGTTACTGAAGACCGGAATAGAGAAATCAAAAGAACATATGGATCCATGTTGGCAACCATAAATTAGTTTAGCTAGTACGTAATGGTGATAACGATGGGAGAGAAACAAATGAGGTGACCATTTTCTCTACAAAACATATTTCAGTATACCTAGAGAATGATACACAACAAAAGTGCTTTGGATCATGTCTGTGAAAAATTAAATTGTCGGTGTTTTACTTCGAAAGTTCAGTACGGTAGCTTTGTTAGCATAACATATATGATTTAGTTAATTAAGATGTAAATGTGACCTAATTGATTGGTTGTTTGGCTCTTGAGTTGAGATTGTGGTTTTCCCACCAATACGCCATCACATTTCATACATATTATTGTGATTAAACTAATTAGTTGAGAGAATCCAGTTGAAGACATAATAAGAAATAAAATAAAAATACTTTTTTTTTTTGATAAATCGCCCAGTGATGAGCAACGTCACCAATTCTTTTGTTAAGTTCTTCTAGCTTAGTTAGCATGAATTTATAAATTGGAATCTTATCATGATCCATTTTTTATGGTTGTATTGTACGATCTTTGAAATGCAATCTTATATTTTTTGGAGAAAGTCTCAATTCACCATTGAATTGAAAGCGGCAATCGTAAAGTTTGACATGGTTACTTCCTCCTAAAATTTTATTAAATCCAGATTTCTTACTAAAAACCTATCACCTTTTCTTAGTGCTTCTTCTTTCCTTATGTGAATAATAATATGATTGACATTTCAATTTTAAGTTTAATTTTATGGCTTGGATAATTTTCAAATTATTATTCGTTCAAAATTTGTTCATAGTTATTGCACTCAGTTCCATTTAAGAATCTTATAAACTCTCCACCATTTGAATCATCTGCTAAATATTTAATATATCGATGCACGGCGTGTGGGACATTATGTCAAGGTAGATTTTGTTAACATTTTAAATGGTGGGATCCAAGAAATTTTTTTCTCTAAATACCCTCGCCATCCCGTTCTTTGCGTAAGTTTGAATAACTGATGTCGACGTTTCTATCTAGATTTATTTCCCCAGTTCTCATTTTATTTCTCTTGCTTGTATAATTGCATGAGATCTTTTGGTGCCATTGCTATGTATAGTGAAAGTGTGCTTTTCAGCATAAATCGTGATTTTTTCGTTCCGTGATATTTACCTAAGCAAATAGTAAAAATCAAATTCAATAAGTATAACTATTGTTCTATACATTTTGAATTTGAATTATACATCTTCTACATGTATGATTATAATGTGAACTGAAACATGAAGAGGAATACCATATAAAATGTGTTATGTATAAATTAGAAAAACAAAATTTGTCTTACTTGATCTATATGGCAATCATGTTTATAAATTTCAATAGTGGTTCATGATACTGCTAAACTTTCTTCTCAGATTTGATTGGTGTTTACGGCTTATGATGTTGCATTCATTAATTTGAATATCCTTAGTATATAAACATAATAGAATATGACCTAATATTGTATCATTTCATTAATTATTGACTCTGATGTAATCTTCTTACCTTTTGTATCATGTCGAAGTTATATTTATCCTTTAGATAACGATCGATGTGATATATATGTTGCACAGTGAAACTTATGTACCCGAATATTATTCAGTTATTTTAACTACATTCTTTGCGAGGTTATCCTACAATTAATTTTTTTTAGTTGATGGCACATATTTGCTAGTAAAGTATGGTGTGCATCTGTGTAGGTTGCCATTCAATACCTCTCATTTAAGTAAAAATATCAATTCTCGTGATTTCGAAAACCCTCGCATTATTATCAAGTATAACTGCTTTTATAACAATTATTGTTTTGATCCTAAAATATTCATGCACTTTGAAATCTAGTTTGTACCTATATAACTAAATCTGTCCGCTTAAAATAGTTAATCATAGAGTGTCACAATCAAACCATTACCTTTGCACAAATATTCTAAATCTGCAAGTCATATATAATATCACGTGAAACACCATTTCACTTAACTTAAGTTTTTCATTCCTAGAAGTGCACTTCATTTAAGTCATATATAATATCATGTTGAACCCTTATACATTTTTTTTTCCCGGTTACTATTGATAATCATTGTTGGCTAGTATTTAATTTGCGCACCCATTTAGTTAGACACTATCATTAGTCATTCTTGTAAATACAATACATATACAAAGGCTTTACAATACACCTCTTAGTTTTAGTTAAACAACACTTTTTTCTCGTGTCCACAACTTCTGGCATATGGAAGTCTACAAATATTTTTGTGGCCTTTGTAGAAGCTAAAAAATTCCAACATAATACATTCAACAAAATTATCAATTTCTGAACAAATTATTGCTATAATTTAAAAATAATAATTAGTCACACCTTACTATTAAAGCTCCACCTCTGCTGAGGATATTATAAGATTTACTTGTTTTCATTTTTATTTTTCAAAATTTTGTTCCTAGCATCTCCACAAAGTGTAATTCTGGTCTAGTAATCATATTCATTTTGTATCAAAATATCTCTTTTCGTTGTTCCTTGATTAGATATTTGGAACCTAGGTTCGGGTTTTAATATGCCAACCAATATACACATTACATTTTCATACATAGTATTGTAGTTTGCGTTAATAAATGAGAGAATCTAGTTAGAGACAAAATAAAAATAAAATACAAAGATTATTATTTTTTTGATAAGTTATCCATGGAATTTAGGACGTGACAAACTCTTTGCTAAGTTCTTCAATCTAAGTTAGAATAAGCTTATGGATTGGATTATCTTCGTAAAATGTTATCTCCATGGTTAGGCATGTATTATCATTGAAGTTTAATCTCAGATTTTTTTTGGAACATGTCTTCATTTATCATGGAAAGTGGAAATAGTGAGATTATCGTGGTCATATCTCCCCGTGATGTTTTGTTACATCCAACTTTCTTACTAATATCCTAGCACCTATTTTAAAGCTTCTTCCTTCTTTATAGTTAACAATAATATGATTGCAACCCCAATTCAAATTTTTTATCTTATAAATTGGATATTCTTTAAATTCTAATTTATTTAGACTTTACTAATAATTATCCAAATCAATCATTTTGAAGCTTCATTTAGACATCTGAATTCCTTGCTTCAATGTATAATGTGATCAACACACGAAGCGAGGGACATCATGTTATAGCAGATCTTGTTCACACTTTCAGTGGTATGTGTCACGGTGACTCTTTCTTTAATTAACCTTGTTCTTCTATGTTTTGATTCGACGACTCTGATTAAAATTATTTATTTTGGTTCTTCATTCTATCACGCTTGCTTCTATAACCGCGTGAGCTTCTTAGGTGTCAATGTTTGGTGTTGAAAAGGTGTGTTTCCAGCCTAAATCGCATATTTTCCTGAGCAAGTAAAAACAAAATTGGAAAAATAAAATTAATATTTTAGATGTTTGAATTTTAAATTATACAACTTCTATTTATATGATTATAGTGTGAAAACTTGAGAAAAAATAATTTATATAAAACATTAGTACTAATTTTTTTTTTTTACAAAAGGTTATCTTACTTGATCTGTTATCTTACTTGATGTGTTATCTTACTTGATCTCTATGGAAATTAACATAATTAGTAGTTCATGGCACTGCACAACGTACTTATTAGATTTGGATGGTGTTAGTGGCTGATGATGTTGCCTTTCCAAATTATTTAACATCATAAATATACAAATGCTGGAGAACCATACCTAGCGTTGTAGCAGCATTTCGTTAATTCTTGACCCCTCAGTGTCTGCTAACCTTTTATAGACCGTCGAAGTTACATCTAACATCTAGTTCATCATCGAGTCGATATTTATGTTGCATAACGAAACTCCTATAGCTAGATAGCATCTTGATGATTTTATAATTCAAAAGATGCATATAATGCCTAAAAGATTCAGCAATCCCACAATTATTATTTCTCATTTTGTTAGTAAAATTGGTGAACTAGTTTGGATTTGCATTTCGTACCTCTCCTATATGTGAATCAAATTAAATGAGTTTGGACACTTTTGCATTATCACCAAATATACCACAAGAAAAGAAGCACCAGAAATAAATTTATCCCATCAAGTGTTTGTATAATTCGGCTAAATACCGACTATTGGACCTGACGTGAATCGAACACGTAACCTTCTGACTTGAAGTCAGATGCGCCACCATTGCGCCAGAGTTCCATAGTTTAAAGAAAGTCAAAAACCTTGCAGCAGTGCGTGAGCAAGTGAGGCAGCGATAGGATTTATAAGGCGTCATATCCTTTGTGGGGGCTCAACCCATCTAGTTTCATCAGACGTGTAAATTCCATAGCAAGTAAGAGAGTCGCCTGCCATAATAGCCAAAACACAAATGACTGAACTACGGATACATATAGTAGACTTGTTGATGGTGGATTTTCGTTTAAGGTTAAAATTGTAAAAAACCAGAAAATCATGCGCTGACATCTTGTAAAAGATAAAGCCATTAATAAGTGTTGGATACTCCTTCACTTTACTAATTCACCTAGAATGGAGCATGTGGCAACAATCCCATTCTGTGAATACATGAAATTCATCCAGGTTGGAGCATGTAGCAACAATCCCATATACCCTGTGAATTTATAGCATTATTAATTAATGCGTGAGCAGCCTTGTATTTCCTGTACTCATTATAAGTGCGGCATGACGACTGAGTGTTGCTCTCAGCAGAGCAACACGAACCTCCAAGCATTATAATGAAAGCATGTACGAAATACCCGTACAGGTTGCAACTCTCGGTGTGTTATACTAGCCCGATTGAGAACTCTCGGTGTGTTATACTAGCCCGATTGAGAACTCTCGGACTGTCCGTATCAGCCGGGATATGATCTCGTTCATCCAACCTCACCAAAAGCGTGATTGGATGGCCCAGATTAATTCCATAACCCCCAGCGGGTATGGAATATTCACCACAATAGAACCAACGCGGACCCCGCATGGTCGGCCTCCCTAAAATATTGGCATAGCTTGCCAAAACGTCCAAACCAGAGCATATGGACGGAAAACCCTAAATTAGGGTTTGCGGCATATTACATGTGTCGCAAAACAGTCTCAACCATCCATCTTCGCAGGTATAAATGGAGGGTGTAGATGTAGATTCAAAGGGCCCAGAGCATGTCAACACAATCCCCGTGGGCCCGCCTACATACACGACCAATCGGTCAGGACCAACCATGGTTGGTTATCCCAATTCGTACGCCGAATAAAGCATGGTCGCACGGCCGTGAAACCCAAAATTAGGGTTTTGAGCATCACGAGCGTCCATCTTCTCCCGGCACGAATGGAGGGTCCCAGATTAGATTAAGCGAGTCCCGGTCATACCAAAGCATGACCACCGTGGGCCCGTCTATCCCCTTACCGATCGGCCAAGGCATATCATGCCCGGCTATCCCAAAACGCGCGTCCAAACTTGCGTGGTCACACTTCCCAAATTGCAACCGATCTCGCCCACTCAACTTCACCGGGACGATTTGAGTGGCTTAGATCACGTTTTCATGGGATAGTCAGGTATAGGCATGAACACCAGCCTACCACCTACACTCCAGAGCGATCGACCAAGACCGACCAATAATTGGTTGTCTTGGAACGCGCGCCTGAAGATGGCGTGATGTGCGGCTCTTGCGGCACTAGTTTTCTGTCACAAATTGATCTCGACCACTCAACTTCATAGGACTAATTGAGTGGCCCGGATCATACTTTCGTGAGGTAATGGGGTATGGGCGCCGCACCGTCATGCCGTCTACACGCATGTACGATCGGCCTGGCCAAAATCGTCTCCCAAGCTTGGATTCGACCAAGTCAAGAATGATGCCTGCGCACCTCTTCAAAACCCTAATTCCATCAACGGTCGCAGATGAGTGTCTCAAAGATCATATCGTCCGTCCAACTTCACCGACTTGGTTATACAACCACGGTCAGGAGTTAATTGGTCAGTGAGGCGTCATGGTAATCACCACCCATCACTCTACCACACCATGATGCAGTACCTGCATAAAATACACATGATACTTCACAAGTATCAACTTCCTGAATAACGCATTTATTCAATTTAGTATTACATGCTACCTTTTGTGGGTCCCACGATCCACACATTCCAGACATCAATCATGTCACAAACTGGGGATACATCTCGGGGTATTGGTCTCCGGGCGGTTTACGGCGTGCAACACGCCATCACAAGAACGTGTTAGGAAGTCATGGACGGTTAGAGATGACAGGAGAAGTGGGCAAGACTGGTCGTGTAACACCAACACACACCTCCACTACTCCATCACTCCACTTCCTCCACTTCCCACGAGAGACGTGAATAAGTCTCAAATGACTTGTATAAATAGGTTCTCCTCCCTATTTTCCAGACAGGAGGAAAAACAACACAAGTCCAGACGAGACAGAAACCAAGTGTTAATACAAAACGTATTCAAACACCCAGAGCCTGCTTGCATCAATCGTAAGCCTGATCACCTTTCTTTTACAAGTCATAAGCAAGCCAACACCTTCACAATCTCAACACCTTCTTCGCTTCCCTCCCTAAGATCAACCCCATCTCCTTCACTTTGTGACCGAAACAAGTCTGGAACGGCCATTTCTTGGTTTAGGCGGACTTGCATGATTGATTTCCGAATCTACAAGCACTCACCACGCAAAGTGCATTTGTTTAGGGTTTAGATTCATTCCTCATCCACACACCCCAAATTACCAAATCCGGCGCAGAATAGTTTTCACCCATAAACAATTGGCGACCACGGTGGTAGGTTAATCTCTCGGTTGTAAAGTCAATTTCTTCAAATTCGATTCAATTTTATCAATTTCAAAAAGGGTAGATATTAGGTCCAATGCAATCAACAGTTCATTTTTGGAACTCGTGTCCGGATCAGCAATCAATTACGATGGAGCTAGTATTGATAACACTCCGGTGTCGATGTACCGTCGGTGGAGCTACCGTAGTCAATACATCTCTAGGAGCCGTTACTTCTATCACCAACACTAGTGGAGCAGGAGACATTCCAGTGGGTGTAACGCCTTCCATCACTAGAGCCAGAGCAGCCGCAAATCCCGTCGTCTCTTCAAGTGTAACGCCTCCAGTGGTCACCAGAACAACAACTTTAACTGGAGGTACTCACATTCCTTAAAACTTTAACTGAACGATTGCCACAAGATTCACGGCAACCCTTAGAGCCAGCAAGAGATGCCTTCAATACACCCGGAGCAGGCGTTTCCACTCAGACCCACATGAGTGAAGAAGCTCGTGTTGTTCCCGAACACCCAAGGGAAAGGAACCAACCGTCCAATTTCATCACACGCGAAGACTGGAACGACTTCTCCAAAATCGAGGAAAAGGAGACCGAACGGATGTACACCAACACCAGCCACCATACCCTCAAGATGTGCAACGGATTCCTCTTCCAAGGGGTTACGCCCTCCCCGGTTCTCCCTCTACGACGGCATCTTGGTAATGCTCATGAACACGTTTCTTGATTCTTGGAATCCTTGGGGAACATGAATACAATCATGTTCTACGCCTAAGAGAATTCTCGAAATCACTTACGGGGGAGGGTGTACACTGGTACAACAACATCGCGCCTAACAAAGATATCCAATTAGAGCGAGATGGTCGGTGCTTTCTACAGGAAGTATTTCTTCGTATCTGAACAAATCACCTTTTCAGATCCGGGAAGAATTCTCCAGCGGAATAACGAACATCCCAATGACTTCGTTAAAAGGTTCGTAACCCAAGCGCTAGATTGTCACGACCCGAATGTCACCGAACGACAATTGGTGGAATTATGCATCAATGGGATGATACCCATATACCGCGCTCTGTTAGAGAATCTGGGCTTTCAAACGTTCTCTGAACTCCATGAAGCTGCCAAACGTTCAACAAAAACTGCACCAGCGTTGCTAGAAAGAACCAGAGTTGTTCGAAGTGAAGATTCACGTGAAAGTCGAGGAAGCAGGTGCCTCACGAACAAGCAATACAACACTGGTCCTTCTGTGAGTGTAGTGGGCGGAGGAGAAAAAAGGAAAGCTTCAGTGACGGAACAACAAACCAAGGGGGCATCCCCGGCACACAAGACTTCGTCTCGGAAAGGAGCGGACAAAACTCCTGCACAAGACACCGAAGATACAGGTTTTCCTTTCCCCATGAATGAAGTGATAGAACTCTTGGAAGTGTGGATCCAAGACGATGCCGTCAAGCTGCCTCCTATCAGGCGTCCTCCAACTGAGAAAGACATGGCAGATCCCAAATACTGTTGCTACCACAGATTCGTACATCATCCAACCAAAGATTGTAACAGATTGAAACAAATATTCAGGGAAAAGATAGAGACAGGGGAACTCCAGCTTGGAAACGAAGGTGTTCGTAGAGATCCTCTCCCCATCGGGAACCGCATGATTTTCGGGGATTAGTTCGCAAGACTGTACAATCTGTGATGGAGCACTTGTGTGAAATCTTGTACTTCTCCAAAGGGCAGCGTCAAGACATATTTACGGCCCTCAACCACGTTGTGTCGGGCAGGCGATTGTATCCGTAGCGAGTCCAGAACCCCAGTCTTTCCTGAAGGACGTGAGCAAGGGAGACTGGGGACTCCTAACTGTCACTCGTTTGAGAGACATTGAGTTCGATAGCGCGTTGATTGATACGGATTCCGAATTTAACATCATTACTGTCAAGACCTTGAGAGCGACCAAGATTTCAAAGCAGGAAGCTACTCGTCACCCAACTGTGGTTAAAGATTCAGAAGGAGAACTCAGATATGCATATGGATACGTCGATCTTGAAGTCAAATTGGGTGATGCCTCGACGCAAGCAAAGTTCTACATAGTCAAAGATCATCCCAACTACGACATGATCCTAGGACGCTCTTGGATGCATGACAACAAAGCAATACTAGAAGTATGTCCTCTGCCGGTTTCGATACCTGAAAGAATCTCCAACACACCTTCTCGGACCGATGGCTGTCTGGTGCCGCACCAGTAACTTGCCAATGTGACACAAATTCCCGGAGAGAGCCTGCTAGCGTACATTGAAAGGTTCCGATCTCAAGTAAGTCTCATCACGCAACCCTCTTCACAACTTACCGCCCTCCATTCTGAAAAGTCATGGGGACTGGCTCCAACCGACAAACCAACCTTGGCTAAGAGATGCGAATGGGAGGATGGCCCCTTCAAACAGTTCATCAGGAGTCTAGAAGCTGTCTCGATCAAAGACGACAAAACCAAGACCCCGATGTCTACACGCCCAAACCCGTTTGGAATTGGGGACCTAGTAACGAAGACAACCGCATTCATGGTCGGAAGTATTATGGTGAGAATGGCTACCTCACCCGATTCAACCACCGAGAAGGAGGATGAACCATACCTGGTAGCAGATGTCATCCTAGGCGGCTACTGCAAACTCATCAACGCTGACAAGTTAGAAGGCGTAACAATTCACTCGCGATGGCTTAAACCCTACTGTACTTAAGACGCCGTGCTATCACTTTCCAGCATCCTACACGCTTTAAGACGTTGTGCTACTTCCTCCGGCGTATTTCCCTTTACAATTTCACATCATATTTGTAATTCCTCTAGAGAATGATTGCAATACTTGCATTCATAATTAGGGTTTCAATTTTCGATTTTCAAATTAATTGAAGTGTTATTTCCACCTGAGAACCTCTTTACCCCTAAAGACACAAAACCCATCCTAAATCAATCCACTAGAGCAGGTCAGAAAGAAACCCTAGACAAAAACATCCCGAAAAGAGTTGAGGGAAAAGACATGCGCGGGAAGGGAAGAAGCTTTGAGCCACTCACCCCACAAGGTCGGGAAAATCTTGCATCAGAACACAGTCCGTAGGCATTCCATTATGGCATTATTTCTTTTATCACAAAGAATTACGTGTGAAGGCGCACCCTTGCACCCGAGAAGGTTCGATTGCGGAGTCTTGACAAAGGGTTATAAAAAAAAAAAAAAAAAAAAAAAAAAAACTTTATTCAAACAATCAAATAGAAGAAAACCTTGAACTCGGCTGCCACTGAGTACAAGGAAGATGTTCAAATATACGGAATATACTTGGAAAGCGGAAAAAGAAGAAAAGAGGTTTTAGTCGCCAAGAGGGTCGACATCGCTCGCACCACCGTTAGGTTCCCCGCTTCGGCGCCATCACCGTTGATGCTCCTCCTTCGGATCTACCTCAACACGCATCGAGACATCTCCACAAAGAACGCGCTCCATCCCAACATCATCGGCGGGAGCATCAAAGGGCACAACAACATTAGGAGTCGTGCCGATTGCTTTCAAATATTCGAGGTTCGTGCGTGTCCGAGTCAAGAATTATCACGCCGTCCTGGATTGGGTAATCGCACTTATCTTCATTCAGAGGTCGTTTATGCTCAACCCTCCGCCTCTTCAACCGCGCTGCATACCTCTCTGCCCTTGCGCTTACTAGTGCTTGCAACGTCTCCTCGCGCCTCCACCGCTCCTCCATGTCAATCGCAGCTGAAAGAGCACAGATGCGTCCCCTGGCAATACGCAGGTGCAGAATAGACATCCCCTGTATATGATGCGTGTCGTAGGTGCAATCAAATTAATTAATGTTTCCACTCAATTAAAAATAATATAATGGAAGTCAAGTTCGTTCCCACGAGGAGCAAGAGATCTTAGTTGTAAAAGTTGTCACGAAAGGGGGGTGTAAAAAGCAAAAGAAAAATAAACAAAGCAATTAAAATCGAAAGTTGAAAGATGAAAGCAATAAGAGAGACAAGATCAAGGAATTCTTCTTCGTTGCAAAACAATGATTAAAGTTATGTTCTTTTCTACTTGTTATTAGTCATGATTATCACCAACCGTAGGATAGGAGTCCGCTTAGCTAGCCCCAAAATCCCTAATTTCACCGAGTAACAGTCCGCTTAGTTATCGATTCTATTCAAAAGAACCACCTTGAGGTTCGCTTACAAGATGTAATTCCCAGAATGCATTAAGATTTATGAATTTAGGTTTAGTACTAGTAGTTAAACTCGGTTCGCTTGGTCCACTTTCTAGCGTTGTTTCTACACACAATTGCTCCACGGAATCCCTCCGCAAGGTCTCGTGTTTTCTACTTGTGTAAAGTGTCGAAGAACGATTACGTATTCCCTAACTTATACTAGATATAGATCAATTAACAAATCAATTTAGCGTGCACTCCAAACAATCTATCAATCAATCATGAATGAATAAACATTCCTATTAGTAAAAACAATCGATAATCATGTGAAAAACTTCAAGATAGAATTGAAAACAAAAACTCAAATCATGTTAAGAACTAGGAATTCATCCTCAATCAATAAGAAAATTAGTTACTCATGTTTTTGAAATTCACACAAATAATAATAATTAAAAGGAGAATTTTCAAGTTCACACAAATAATTAAAAAGAAAAATCTTAGAAAAGCAAGCAAAAACACAAGTGATGTGATGTGTAGAAGTTGTAGAAAACTTCTCTATTTATAGGCTTCAATATTCTCCAAATCTTCTAAGGAATAGAATCCTTTTCCTTTTGCAACTCAATTTCCAAATCCAAGCTTTTCTCAACTCTTCCACCTTCTCTTTCCAAATTTGAGTCCGATTCTCCATCCAATCCCTAGCCCAAGTCTTCACACCCATGAGAGCCATAGAAAATTCTGGAATTTTTTTTTGCTCGCCGGAAACTGGGATTGTGGCGGAATTATTGCCACGGTCGCCTGAAAGTCGTCGCCGTCCATGGAATATTCCGTTTAGATTCTGTTATATATAACGGTTGACTAACGGTCGTTAACTGTTGACCGGTCAAAGTCTAAGTCACCGAGTCGGAACCGAGTCGATTCGAGTGGCCGATTGGTCCTAGCCAGGCCACTTTGCACAGGCCAAACTTGTTGCAGCACCATCATTGTGCTTCATTACTTCACTGCCAGCCATCATGGCCCTGGCTACCAAAGCATCACTATTTCAATTCCTCCTCCCTGAACCATAACTGCTTCCCTGTATCTCCGATGCTGTAGCTTCAAACCACCGATCAACACCTGCAACTTGACACCAATTAAGACCCTGCTCAGTTCCTAGCATTCGTCTCAGCAACTCCACCAATTATAGCTCTGTCTCAATCCATTTGCAGCACAAACAAACACAAATGCCAGCCACTAGCCCAGCAAAATGCACCATCAGTGTACAGCTCCAACCATTCCAATTCTTCACTCCATCTGCCCGCTCTGCCGGTCAAGTCATCTCAGCAACCTCAATCCCTCGGTCATCAAGCCATTGCGAGATCACATTCCTTTTCAGCTCAAGGTCACCTGCAACTGCAAATTGAGCCATTGCAATCCTTGCCATCTCCTGCAGCTTCTCAGCTCCACATATTCCAACCATTCTCCTTGTGCACCTGAATCCAGCTGAACCAGCTTGCCTCAACTTCAACAGCCATCAGCTCCAGTCCTCCCTGCAACATCACACTGCAACTTCACAGCAAGCCATACAGCCCTGCAGCTCTGTAATTCAGCTTCATCAGTTGCTTCCAACAACTCCAGCTGATATTTCCTGTGACACTTACAAGCTCACCTGAACTGCAAACCTAAACATTCATCTAACAACAATCACTCGGTTCGAGCAAACACATTCCTAGTTCCGATTTGAACCAAACCATCAACTGAATCTCAATACCACCTCCACAAATCCATCGCAAGAATGCAGCTCTTGGCAAAACAAAATCATACATCACCACCTTCCAGGCAACAGTTCCACTAGCTCTGAAGTCCCACTAGCTCAGTACCCATTTAATCACAGCAGCAATCCTTAGCAATCCCCCAAGAACAAATACCAGTACCATCATATTCATCTTAACTGGATCCAACACAAACAACATCAACCAACCTTCTTCTCATAGCCCATCTCTATCACAGACTCATCAAATTGACAGAAACAACTTCATTCTTTCAATTATTGAAACCCTAGCTCCCAATTGCATCAGGTTCTTCTTCACTGCTCAACAATAACAACCCCATTGCCACTGACCCATTCAACTAACTTGCAGCTTCTTGCAATTCCACTCGACAGTAGCTCCAATCACAGACTCCCTTTTCACCGAGCTTCAACAGCGCCTTTAACACCTCAATCACTGAAATTTCAACCCCAAATTTGCAGCAGCTCTTTCTCCTTCTTCCCAGATTCGAACCCATTTTAACAGAACCCAGTTCCTTCAATTCCTCTACCATTTGCTCTTGCTCTTCTCGTGCCCATCAGTTCTTCAAGACAAATCTAGAGCTCATCGATTTAGCAATTCCCAGATCCATTTCTGGATTCAACAGCAAAGCACCAATCACCTCTCATAAAGTCTGTGTTGAACAACAACAGTGATTTCCATCTCGATCTTCCCTGAATCTCTCGTTCTCGATCTCAGGATCACATCACCTCTACTTCTAGCCGCCTCTCAGGTGCCTCACATTTTCTCTCGATTTCAGGTGAAAATAAGAACTTCTCTGAAATATTGGTTTTGTTGTAAGAGATGTAAAAGGATATAACTACTCAAGTGAAATGGATACGGGGTATCATGATACTTAAGACACCCCAAGATTAGGATAAGGGCCACCAATAAATCTCTTTGTATTGTCATTCCTTGGGAACCGACAAGCTTAATTGTTGACTTTGCTTACAACCTTCTCATACGGACCCGGAATGGCCTCGTTCTTTCGTCGATAGCTTCGCCTTTTTGCTCCAATTGGGATGATTTCGCTTCTTTTCCTCCGTGCGACTCCAGTACCTAATAACTCAAAAACACGCGTGAAGTACATAATTCACACGAAAAATAGCAAAGAAAGCATAAACAATAGATAATAAATAGGATGTATTCTACACCCTATCAAATTTCCCCACACTTAGACTTTGCTAGTCCTCGAGCAAATCAAACTAAAAACTCACAACTTCAAAGCGTTCAAGCGTCCCAATCATCCAAAGAGTTATGAGGACATAGAGTTTCGCATGCTAGTAATAAGAAGTTAGAAATACTAAAGAACATATTCTCATTCTTAAATGTTGAGTGAGAAATAACCACACCATAATGAGAGAACGCGTGTTTGAGAAACGATCAATAAGCATTTCGCCTCGACTTTCGCCTCACCAAAAAGGATTTTATGATAATTGCACTCAAAAAGA
Source organism: Papaver armeniacum (assembly GCA_023531295.1). NCBI lineage: Eukaryota > Viridiplantae > Streptophyta > Magnoliopsida > Ranunculales > Papaveraceae > Papaver > Papaver armeniacum. The sequence continues at coordinate 138,185 of JAJJWW010013913.1, forward strand.
CGGTTTTTTTATGGTTCTCACATGTGTGCAGGTAGGAATGAAGAAAGAATTCCTGCGACACGTTGAAAGGTGGGAAGGATAACTTCCGAAATATTTTTAAAAACCCACATCTTTTAATATTTTGAAAAACCATTTTTTCTGACGATCTCTACGAAAGGAAATCAACCATTTATTATCGAGGATGAGATTACTTACTCACCTTCACATCCGATCGCCAATTATGATAACACCACTCTCACGGCATCCAATAGAAACGTCTTCCGCTCCTCGTCTTTAACTTCTTGGTCTTCGTCTTCGGTTTCAACTATTGATGATAAACCCTTGAATTTCATAAATCCTTAACAATTCTTAACTCTTTTTACCTTAAAATCCTTGTCGCTTGAAACTTCCTTATATATTTTCCTTCCCCACGGCTCATTCAATAAAAATAAGAACAAATATTTCTCTTGTGTTTTTTCTTTTTTTTTTTTTTTTTTTTTTTTTTTTTTTTGAAACAAGAGAAATTAAATACAAAAATAAACCATGGCCGTGGAAGAAGTATTTTACCGCTTGATTCTTCACAACTTGTATCGTCTTGAAATCATAAACTTCAAAAATTCTCACCTTTTAATTTTCTTCGCTTTCATGAATAAGTCTTCATACTTGAATATAAAATTATGCTCATTGTACTGTAAGTCCTCAACACCTATATAAAAATCCGCTCATTTGTATGTTGCTTTACTTGAATTTGAAATTTGCTCTTTTTCTCGTTAGTTGCTTGTAAACCTTAAACTTTTCCAACTTTCCTTGTAGATTTTGATGTCGCTCCTTGTTGATGATGAATGTGTTTCTATGGATCCGTTGTTGTCGAGAGAGAGAATGGTGCTAACTGCAAATCGAACTACAAGAAGGAGGCTTTCATCTATAGACGTCACCCTCATGATTGACAAAATTAGCACTCAAGAGATCAAAGAGTAGTGCTTCTATTGGTGGGAGGTTGGGTAGCTCACCATTCTACCCGGAATTTACTTACGGTGACACACACTCAAAAGAAAGCTCTTTAGTAGATGGAAAATTCTGGTCGGTGCCTCTCATGATATGAATACGGGTAGTCTCCACTAATGATTGATCAGCAACTCTAATAACGCATTTCTCCCTGCACCAAATTCGCATCACCGGCATGATTAAATCCATTATTTAACACTCAAACAAGCAAGAAATCCGAATGTAGTTCTCTAACACTTCCAAGTTCAATTATGTCGGTCAAAATCTCTATGTAAACATACCTAGAAGTATGCTAGTGACTCTAAAATCTTTAAAAGTTGGAGTTTTTATGTAAAACCTTTTTTTTTTTTTAAATTTTTTCATTTTTTTTTTTGTAATTTTTGTTTTAAAAACATGCTTAACCACTCCCCCACACTTAAACCTTACATTGTCCTCAATGTAATTGAATCCTCCTAGTAAAGTCAAGGTGGGAAATTTTAACATGATAAGAAACAAGAAAAAGAAATAACAAATAAAAAGCAAAAGGATAGAAATACAAAACCTATGGGTTGCCTCCCATTAAGCGCTTGTTTTAAAGTCGACGGCCCGACTTAGCTCTTGCGGCACATTACTCCTCCAGAAGGAGTGCATCTTGAAGTCCAATTACGTCCACATGCTCCGTTGGAAAGTTTTCATAATATGGCTTTAACCTATGGCCATTGACTTTCAATTGTTGTCCTGTTTTTTCGCTAACAATATCAACTGCACCATGAGCATAAACATTAGTAACAACAAATGGTCCCACCCAACGGGACTTAAGCTTTCAGGAAATAAACGTAAACGAGTATTAAATAAAAGGACTTTTTGCCCCACAACAAAACTTTTCCGCGAAATCATCTTGTCATGAAAAAGCTTAGTCTTTTCCTTGTAAATCCGGGCACTCTCGTAAGCATCATTACGTATCTCCTCTAGCTCATGTAGTTGTAACTTCCTTTGTTTCCCCGCCTCATCATACTCCATGTTGAATTTCTTTATCGCCCAATAAGCCTTGTGTTCAAGTTCAACCGGAAGATGGCAAGCCTTGCCATAAACCAACCTATATGGAGACATACCAATCGGTGTCTTATACGCCGTTCTATACGCCCAAAGTGCATCATTGAGCTTAAAGCTCCAATCTTTCCTTGTGGTATTCACCGTTTTCTCAAGAATGGACTTGATCTCACGATTTGAAATTTCCGCTTGTCCACTAGTTTGTGGATGATAAGGCGTACCAATTTTGTGTGTTATGTTGTACTTCTTGAGGAGAGCGTGGAAAGCCTTCTTGAAATGTGAGCCTCCATCGCTTATCACCACTCTTGGTGTACCATGCCTATTGAAAATGTTTTCCCTTACAAAATCACAAACAACTTGAGAGTCATTAGTTTTGGTGGCTCTAGCTTCCACCCATTTCGAAACATAATCAACGGCAAGAAGTATATAAAAGTTCCCATTCGAATTGACAAAAGGGCCCATAAAATCAATACCCCACACATCAAAAATCTCAACGGCAAGAATTGGTGTGAGTGGCATTTGATTTCGAGCACCTAGATTGCCCGTTCGTTGACATCTATCACACGATTTACAAAAACATATGAATCTTCAAACAAGGTGGGCCAATAAAATCCACTCTCGAGAACTTTGAGAGCGGTACGCTTAGAACCAAAGTGGCCACCACATGCAAAAGTGTGGCAAAAGGAGAGAATGGATTGAAATTCGGAATTAGGCACGCACCTTCGCATTATTTGATCAACGCCATATTTCCATAAGTATGGTTCATCCCACACATATTGCTTAGCTACCTTCTTAAGTTTCATCTTTTGGAAATTAGACATTGTACTAGATACTTTCCTTGTCGCCAAGTAATTCACTATATCCGCATACCAAGGTGTTGATTCGTCCATGGAGAAAAGTTGTTCGTCCGGAAAGCGGTCATGTAATGGAAGTTCCTCTTGAGACATAACAAGTCTACTAAGATGATCCGCAACGGTATTCTCCACACCCCTCTTATCACGAATTTCTATGTCGAACTCTTGTAACAATAGGATCCACCGGATTAATCTTGGCTTAGCTTCTTTCTTCTTTATTAAGTGTCTTAGTGCGGCATGATCGGAATACACAATAACCTTTGTACCCACCAAGTATGATCGAAATTTTTCCAACGCAAAAACTATAGCCAATAACTCCTTTTCCATGGTAGAATAATTGATTTGTGCATCATTAAGGGTCCTAGATGCATAATAGATAACATGGGACAACTTGTCCACCCTTTGACCCAAAACGGCTCCAACCGCATAATCACTAGCATCACACATTAATTCAAATGGAAGATTCCAATCCGGTGATTTGATAATTGGTGCACTCGTCAACATCTCCTTTAATTTGTCAAAAGCATCCTCGCATTCCTTGTTGAAGTCGAAAGGTACCTCCTTTTGTAATAACTTGCACATCGGCATGGAGATTTTGGAGAAATCCTTGATAAACCGCCTATAGAAACCTGCATGACCAAGAAAAGAACGGATTTCCCTCACCGAAGTGGGATATTGTAAGTTTCTTATTAAATCTATCTTTGACTTGTCCACTTCGAGCCCTCGAGAGGACACAATGTGACCAAGTACTATGCCATGGTTTACCATAAAGTGACATTTCTCCCAATTAAGGACAAGGTTTGTGTCTATGCATTGTTTAAGAATTAGTTCAAGGTTATTTAAACAACCATCAAAAGAATTGCCATAAACACTAAAGTCATCCATAAATACCTCGATGATGTGCTCCACATAATCCGAGAATATACTCACCATGCATCTTTGAAAAGTAGCCGGCGCATTGCAAAGGCCGAACGACATCCGTCTATATGCAAACGTTCCAAATGGACAAGTGAAAGTGGTCTTCTCTTGGTCCTCCGGTGCAATAACAATTTGGTTGTATCCCGAATAACCATCCAAGAAGCAATAATAAGAATGCCCCGCTAACCGCTCCAACATTTGATCAATGAAAGGTAAAGGAAAGTGATCCTTTCGGGTTGCGGAATTAAGCTTTCTATAATCAATGCACACTCTCCAACCGGTTTGAACTCTTGTAGGAACAAGTTCATCGTCTTGATTTCGAACAACCGTGACTCCGGACTTCTTTGGTACCACTTGTACCGGACTTACCCACTTGCTATCGGAAATTGGGTAGATTACCCCCACACTTAGCAATTTGAGTATCTCTTTTTTCACAACCTCCATCATGGGAGGATTAAGCCGACGTTAAGCATCACGTACCGGCTTCACGTTCTCTTCCATTAGAATCCTATGCATGCACATGGATGGACTAATGCCTTTGATGTCCGCAATTGTCCACCCAATAGCCGTTTTGTGCTCTCTCAAGACTCTAAGCAAACGGTCTTCTTGTACCGGTGTGAGGTTCTTAGAAATAATCACCGGAAGCTCATCTCCATCTCCCAAGAAAGCATACTTCAAATGGTCCGGAAGCGGCTTCAATTCTAGTTTGGGCGCCTTCACAATAGATGGTACAAGTATTTCATCATTCACGGGTAAAGAAATATATGAAACATTACCCTTTTTAGCCTCTTGCAATGTCGCCAAAGCACCACACATCTCTACTAATTCCTTGGAGATTTCAACATCCAAGTTAGACAAGCCATGGACGTCCAATTCAATGCTCTTTTGCAACACCACATCAAGTTCATCCTCTTGGTTCAATTCCACCATTTGTTGCGCTAATGAATCAACCACATCAATGGAGTAAACGGAATGCACATCACTTGGGTAGCGCATGGCTTCAAATATGTTAAAGTGTATTATCTCCTTGTCGAATTCCATAGTGAGTGTACCCTTATCAACATCAATCTTCGTCTTTGCGGTCTTCATGAACGGCCTCCCAAGAAGTAAAGAAGTAGATGATCGGTTCTCATTGTTGTCCATATCCACCACAAAGAAGTCCACCGGAAAAATAAGCTCATTTACTTGCACTAGCACGTCTTCTACAAGCCCCTTAGGATATATGTTAGACTTGTTTGCCAATTGGATAATAACTCGTCTCTTTCAAAGGTCCAAGATTCAAGGAGTCATATATTTCGGCCGACATCACACTAATGGAAGCTCCCAAATCAAGTAAAGCATGTTCAAACCTTTGTTTACCAATAGTAATTGGCACCGTGAAACCACCGGGATCCGTGCACTTTGTAGGCATCTTCTTCAATAGCATAGCCGACGCACTCTCGCCAACTTTAGTAATTTCATTATCAAGCAACCTATCCTTCTTGATGCATAATTCCTTCATGAACTTGGCATACCTTGGAATTGTCTTGATAGCCTCAATGAATGGGATGTTGATTTCAATCTTCTTGAAGATGTCCATAAGTGCCTTGTCTTGAGCTTCTTTCTTGGATTTAGCAAAACGACTAGGAAAAGGAGGTGGAGTAGTGAAAGTAGAAACCGGTTCCTTGGATTGATCGTTTGGTGTGGAATTCTCCTTGGTGCGGTTTCCTCCTTGTCATTGACTACCTCTTCAATAACTTCTTCATGATGACTTGGACCCTCCACTTGTCTTCCACTTCTTAGAGTAACCGCATTAACATTCTCTCTTGGATTCACAAATGGTTGTGAAGGAAGTTTTGTGGATGCTTGAGATTTTAATAGGTTCACATCGGTCGCCAATTGTCCCATTTGAGTTTGTAAATCCTTGATAGCCGAATCGGTCTTTTGTTGATTTTGTTGAAACAATGACGTAATACCTTGCATCATGACATTAAGCTTATCATCAATTGAAGAATCACGTTCCTTGACTTGTTGTGGTTGGAATTGTTGAGAACCACCTTGTTGTTGAGGTTGGAAACGTGATTGTTGAAAACCTCCTTGTTGCGCATATGGATTAGGAGCCGCCGCTTGCGTGTTTGCATAACTAAAGTTGGGATGATCCTTCCAACCGGGATTATAGGTATTGGAGTATGGATCGTACCTTGGCCTTTGATTTGGATATAAAGCATTCACTTGTTCGGTCTCACCATCCGGAATAAGTACCGCGGCAATCCTTTGCATCATTATCTCCATGTTACTCATCCTTTGATCAAGATGTGATGAAGAATCACTAACTTCATGCACTCGCCTAACCATTGGTTCATCCCTTGTGTAGAATTGTTGCGAGTTTGCCGCCATACTTTCAATCAACTCTCTAGCTTCGGTCAAAGTCTTGTTCATTAGTGCACCACCACCAGCGGCGTCAAGAAGAGACCTATCACTTGGGTGAAGAGCTTCATAGAAGTATTGGAGTATCATAACGTCACTAAATTGATGGTGTGGACAGCTTGCCACCAACCTCTTGTATCGCTCCCAACATTCATACAATGATTCTCCCACTTGTTGTTTCAATCCACAAATCTCCTTGCGAATTTGAGTAGCTTTGGATGCGGGAAAATATCTCTCGAGGAAAAGTTTCTTCATCCCATTCCATGTTGTGATACTTCCGGAAGGCAAATAATATAACCATTCCTTAGCATTGCCCGCCAAAGAAAACGGGAAAGCTTTCAACAATGCTCCATCCGCATTAGTCTCCGGTGGAAGCATGGCCATAACTATGGCATAGAAGTCCATAAGATGTTTGTTTGGGTCCTCATTCACCATGCCATGGAACTTTGGTAACTCTCTAATCAACCCCGGCTTGATCTCGAAGGTTGAATTAGTTTGGATACACCATTGTTGTGTATCAAGCTTGTGAGAAGCTAGGTCCTTTAGTGTACGATCAGCCATTGTTTCTTCCTCTTTGTCCGAATCACTTGATGAAGAAGGAGAAAGTGGAGTGTTAATCGCACGAATGAAATCCTTTAGTTGAGTGCCGGATCGAAGACGTATTGGACTCGGTCTACCCCCTTTAAGCATTCACCAAAGGTATAACACCTGAAACAAGATTCTCAAAAACTAAGTTAGATACGGTAAAGAATCTAACAAAGCAAGAATAAAGCAAAAATAAAAATAAAAACAACTAAAAATCGCGTTGCTCCCTACACAACGGCGCCCAAAATTTGATGCGTGTCGTAGGTGCAATCAAATTAATTAATGTTTCCACTCAATTAAAAATAATATAATGGAAGTCAAGTTCGTTCCCACGAGGAGCAAGAGATCTTAGTTGTAAAAGTTGTCACGAAAGGGGGGTGTAAAAAGCAAAAGAAAAATAAACAAAGCAATTAAAATCGAAAGTTGAAAGATGAAAGCAATAAGAGAGACAAGATCAAGGAATTCTTCTTCGTTGCAAAACAATGATTAAAGTTATGTTCTTTTCTACTTGTTATTAGTCACAGATTATCACCAACCGTAGGATAGCAGGTCCGCTTAGCTAGCCCCAAAATCCCTAATTTCACTGAGTAACAGGTCCGCTTAGTTATCAGATTCTATTCAAAAGAACCACCTTGAGGTTCGCTTACAAGATGTAATTCCCAGAATGCATTAAGATTTATGAATTTAGGTTTAGTACTAGTAGTTAAACTCGGTTCGCTTGGTCCACTTTCTAGCGTTGTTTCTACACACAATTGCTCCACGGAATCCCTCCGCAAGGTCTCGTGTTTTCTACTTGTGTAAAGTGTCGAGAACGATTACGTATTCCCTAACTTATACTAGATATAGATCAATTAACAAATCAATTTAGCGTGCACTCCAAACAATCTATCAATCAATCATGAATGAATAAACATTCCTATTAGTAAAAACAATCGATAATCATGTGAAAAACTTCAAGATAGAATTGAAAACAAAAACTCAAATCATGTTAAGAACTAGGAATTCATCCTCAATCAATAAGAAAATTAGTTACTCATTTTTTTGAAATTCACACAAATAATAATAATTAAAAGGAGAATTTTCAAGTTCACACAAATAATTAAAAAGAAAAATCTTAGAAAAGCAAGCAAAAACACAAGTGATGTGTGTGTAGAGATGTGTGTAGAAGTTGTAGAAAACTTCTCTATTTATAGGCTTCAATATTCTCCAAATCTTCTAAGGAATAGAATCCTTTTCCTTTTGCAACTCAATTTCCAAATCCAAGCTTTTCTCAACTCTTCCACCTTCTCTTTCCAAATTTGAGTCCAATTCTCCATCCAATCCCTAGCCCAAGTCTTCACACCCATGAGAGAAGTCCATAGAAAATTCTGGAATTTTTTTTTTTTGCTCGCCGGAAAACTGGGATTGTGGCCGGAATCCGGCCGGAATTGTTGCCGCCGGTCGCCTGAAAGTCGTCGCCGTCCATGGAATATTCCGTTTAGATTCTGTTATATATAACGGTTGACTAACGGTCGTTAACTGTTGACCGGGTCAAAGTCTAAGTCACTGAGTCAGAACCGAGTCAGTTGCTGAGTCGGCTGACTGGTCCTAGCCAGGCCACTTTGCACAGGCCAAACTTGTTGCAGCACCATCATTGTGCTTCATTACTTCACTGCCAGCCATCATGGCCCTGGCTACCAAAGCATCACTATTTCAATTCCTCCTCCCTGAACCATAACTGCTTCCCTGTATCTCCGATGCTGTAGCTTCAAACCACCGATCAACACCTACAACTTGACACCAATTAAGACCCTGCTCAGTTCCTAGCATTCGTCTCAGCAACTCCACCAATTATAGCTCTGTCTCAATCCATTTGCAGCACAAACAAACACAAATGCCAGCCACTAGCCCAGCAAACTGCACCATCAGTGTACAGCTCCAACCATTCCAATTCTTCACTCCATCTGCCAGCTCTGCCAGTGCAAGTCATCTCAGGCAACCTCAATCCCTGGTCATCAAGCCATTGCCAGATCACATTCCTTTTCAGCTCAAGGTCACCTGCAACTGCAAATTGAGCCATTGCAACCCTTGCCATCTCCTGCAGCTTCTCAGCTCCACATATTCCAACCATTCTCCTTGTGCACCTGAATCCAGCTGAACCAGCTTGCCTCAACTTCAACAGCCATCAGCTCCAGTCCTCCCTGCAACATCACACTGCAACTTCACAGCAAGCCATACAGCCCTGCAGCTCTGTAATTCAGCTTCATCAGTTGCTTCCAACAACTCCAGCTGATATTTCCTGTGACACTTACAAGCTCACCTGAACTGCAAACCTAAACATTCATCTAACAACAATCACTCAGTTCAGAGCAAACACATTCCTAGTTCCGCATTTGAACCAAACCATCAACTGAATCTCAATACCACCTCCACAAATCCACCGCAACTGCGACTCTTGGTAAAACAAAATCATACATCACCACCTTCGTGCAACAGTTCCACTAGCTCAAGTCCCACTAGCTCGGTACCCATTTAATCACAAAGAAGAATCCTTAGCAATCCCCAAGAACAAATACCGGTACCATCATATTCATCTTAACTGGATCCAACACAAACTACATCAACCAACCTTCTTCTCATAGCCCATCTCCATCACGAGACTCATCAAATTGTGAAACAACTTCATTCTTTCAATTATTGAAACCCTAGCTCCCAATTGCATCGGGTTCTTCTTCACCGCTCAACAATAACAACCCCATTGCCACCGACCCATTCAACTAACTTGCGGCTTCTTGCAATTCCACTCGACAAGTAGCTCCAATCACGAGACTCCCTTTTCACCGAGCTTCAACAGGCGCCTTTAACACCTCAATCACCGAAATTTCAACCCCAAATTTGCGGCGGCTCTTTCTCCTTCTTTCCAGATTCGAACCCATTTTAATGAACCCAGTTCCTTGATTCCTCTACCATTTGCTCTTGCTCTTCTCGTGCCCATCGAGTTCTTCAAGACAAATCCAGAGCTCATCGATTTAGCAATTCCAGATCCATTTCGGATTCAACAAAGACACCAATCACCTCTCATAAAGTCCGTGTTGAACAACAACAAAGTGATTTCCATCTCGATCTTCCCTAAATCTCTCGTTTCGATCTCGGGATCACATCACCTCTACTTCTAGCCGCCTCTCGGGTGCCTCACATTTTCTCTCGATTTCGGTGAAAATAAGAACTTCTCCGAAATATTGGTTTTGTTGTAAGAGATGTAAAAGGATATAACTACTCAAGTGAAATGGATACGGGGTATCATGATACTTAAGACACCCCAAGATTAGGATAAGGGCCACCAATAAATCTCTTTGTATTGTCGGTCCTTGGGAACCGACAAGCTTAATTGTTGACTTTGCTTACAACCTTCTCATACGGACCGGAATGGCCTCGTTCTTTCGCCGATAGCTTCGCCTTTTTGCTCCAATTGGGATGATTTCCGCTTCTTTTCCTCCGTGCGACTCCAGAGTACCTAATAACTCAAAAACACGCGTGAAGTACATAATTCACACGAAAAATAGCAAAGAAAGCATAAACAATAGATAATAAATAGGATGTATTCTACACCCTATCAGTATATCACGGCCGACTTCACGAAGTGGAAGATCGATCTTAGCCATTACTTCTTCATGCGCATGGGCTTCAGGCTTGTCAACTTCGAAGCTTCTTTCTGGAGAAGCGACAAAATGATCGTCCACCACTTCCATGATAAACTGCAAAGGAGAAGAGATTATGAGCACACACACACAAAAAAAAAAAAAAAAATCAACCAATCGATCAGTCAATCAGGAGATCAGATAAGTGCGGAGCAATACCTGAGATATTGAGATGATTCTTTATAATCTCACAAGTCGACGGAATCCCAGGAGAAAAGAAGTCTTTACTTACCTGATAGGTGTAGAATACACCTAATTTACTATCTAGTAGTTTATGCTTTCTTTGCTATTTCTTTTGTAAATTATGTATTTTACGCTTGTTTTGAGTTTTATAGCTACTTTGGAGTCGCACGGAGGAAAAGAAGAAGAAATCACTCAATTTGAGCAAAAGGGTAAAATTGTCATTTCACGAAGGAGGGAATACTATATGGAGCCCAGCCAAGGTTAAGGGGAGGTCAAAGAGGTGTCCCTTATCCAAAAGAAGGGAGTGAGAATAGCACATTTGGGGTGTACTTATGGTGGGTGTCTGAATCCACCCACACCCTAAACCCATAGACCCAAACCCGAAACCAGGATCCAAACCCACTTCACTATCCTACCCTAAATCGAGAAGAAATTTCTTTTCTTTCTCAATCAGTTTACTTGTTTTTTCCAACACCTGAGAGAGAGAGAGCTGCTGTTAATCGATGAGACCCAGAGACTCAGGAGGAATTGAAGTTTTGAGAGAGCAGAATCGAGGGAGAATCACAGAGGGTGTCGATGTTCAACCAAGGGGACGAGGAAGAATGAATAAGAACTGGGTATCGATTGGAAGGAGGGATTGAAGTCTGCATTAAATACGAGATGTAGAAATGGGTTTTTGAAGAACACAGAGATGATGAATTAGATCCGTAAGAATTAGGGTTTGAAGTCATTGCTTTATCAAGAGGATTTAAAACGGGTGATTTTCATGGGTTGGTGCAAACCGATGGATGAATCTGCTGTTGTTGAGAAGAGAAGAAATTGGTTGGATTTAAATGATAACCTCACCTTAGGGTTTGAATTCGTGAAACTCAGAGCTACCGAGAGGAAATTCATGGGGTTTAGGCTTGATTCTATTGTCTGAGGCTGGAGTTTAGATTGATACCAGATTGAGGAAGGAACTGGTGGTATTTGAGATGAAATTAGAGACGGGGTTGCTATTTCAAGAAGTGAATGGGTCTCGAATTGATGGCCAGAACATCAGATGGAAGAAATTAAAATGGGAAATGGAGCAGCTGCATTGCAGGATTGAAGTGCAATGGAGTGGAGTTGGATTTGCTGTAAATGGCTGTTTTGGTGTTGATGAAGGTGCAGATGTTGATTGCAGTTGCAGCTGGTGAAGCTGTTTCGTGGAATGGTAGGATGATGGAGATAGATGGGGTTGATGCAATGGCTAGGCAGTGAGGAGTTGGTATTAGGACTGATGCTGTTATTGAATGGCTGTTGGAAGGAATTTGTGGAGATATTCATGGGTGGCTGCTGTTGATTCAAACATGGGAGAAGGTGGCAACTGGATGTTAACTGAGATGATTCTGGTGATGGAATTGAGACCAAGAGTTGTAGAGCTGGAGCTTAGCAAAGTGAGTTGGAGCCGAGTCGTTCTTGAACTCAGGAGATGAATCTGGTAGTGAGAAAATGGGTCGTGAACTATTGAATTGTAGGAGTGATATCAGGGTGCAGTTGCAGGTGAGATGTGGTTGCCATTGTGGGTTATGTGATGATGTTTGCTGCTGATGAGCAAAGGTGATGGAACTGAACTCAGGGAATGTAGATGGTGTTGCATTGGTTGCAATTGGAGGTTTTTGGTGGAGTGTCGTATTGGCGATAAATGAGAATGTGCAGGGATGGAGTTATAGGCTAAGATTGGTGGTTTGTAGCTTATATGCTTATGGGTTTTAACTGAATTTGATGATGGTGCACGAGAAGATCGAGTCGATCTTTGTTCGGCAGAGATGAATTCGAAAGTTGCAATGGGAGTTGGTGTCTTTGGTCATGACAAAGGTGTGGAGTTAAAGCGAGATGGATGAGTCGTAGGTTCTGTGGAGCTGCATAAAAAGGGTTTGAAATGGTTGCATTATGTGAATTATTTCGTGCACGGAGTTGGAAGTAGAGATTACAGGAAGGCAGCCATCATGGCCGAGCACAATCATTGTGCATCGCAAGATATGGCTCGTGCAAGGTTGCAATGGCACTCAGGTGACCGACCTGACACGACGACTTAGACTTGGTCTCGACCCGACTTAGAACCAGGACATTGATCCCTCCGACTCGGTTTGCTTGACTTGGGCTAGGAATTGGATGGAGAATTGGACTCAAATTTGGAAAGAGAAGATGAAGAGTTGAGTGATAGGTCGACCGATGGCTTTTGTTTGAGGCATCGTTTGTTAAAGGACCCCATCCCGCATTTTCTTCTTCACTTTCAAACAAAGATTTTGGGCGGGAGAAATAAGCTATATTTCTAGGACCAATCGTATATTTAGGTTGGGATGGACTTGACTTTGCCGGTTGGCTACGGTTTGACTTTGCGGTGCGAAAGATATTTCTGGATTTCTTGCTAGTTCATATAGTTTTCCGGCGACTATTCCGATCTCGGGATTCCGGATTAGGCCACAATCCAAAGTTTTCCGCCGAGCAAAAATTCCAGAATTTTCTATGGACTTCTCTCATGGGTGTGAAGACTTGGGCTAGGAATTGGATGGAGAATTGGACTCAAATTTGGAAAGAGAAGATGAAGAGTTGAGAAAAGCTTGGATTTGGAAATTGAATTGCAAAAAGAAAAAGGATTCTATTCCTTGGAAGATTTGGAGAATATTGAAGCCTATAAATAATCTTCCAAGGATTCTATTCCTTGGAAGATTTGGAGAATATTGAAGCCTATAAATAAAGAAGTTCTTACAGCATCTTTTTACACACCTCTCTACATACATATCTCTACACACACAACACTTTTCTTTTCTTAATCTTTGTGTGAACTCTTTAACATGAGTAGTTAATTTTATTGATTGAGGATGAATTCCTAGTTCTTAATATGATTTGAGTTTTTGTTTTTAATTCTATCTTGAAGTTTTTCACATGATTATCGTTTGTTTTTACTAATAGGAATGATCTTAAAGACATACATGATTGATTGATAGATTGTTTAGAATGCATGCTAAATTGATTTGTTAATTTGATCTAAAGCTAGTGAAAGTTAGGAGATAAGTAATCGTTTCTTGACTCTTTACATAAGTAGCAAACACGAGACCTTGCGGAGGGATTCCGTGGAGCAATTGTGTGTAGAAACAACGCTAGAAAGTGGACCAAGCGAACCGAGTTTAACTACTAGTACTAAACCTAAATTCATAAATCTTAATGCATTCAGGGAATTACATCTTGTAAGCGAACCTCAGGGTGGTTCTTTTGAATAGAATCTGATAACTAAGCGGACCTGTTACTCAGTGAAATTAGGGATTTTGGGGCTAGCTAAGCGTACCTGCTATCCTACGGTTGGTGATAATCTGTGACTAATAACAAGTAGAAAAGAACATAACTTGATTCATTGTTTCGCAACGAAGAAGGATTCCTCGATCTTGTCTCTCTTATTGCTTTCATCTTTCAACTCTCGATTTTAATTGTTTTGTTTATTTTCTTTTGCTTTTTACACCCCCTTTTTGTGACAATTCTTACAACTAGAATCTCGTGCTCCTCGTGGGATCGACCTTGACTACCCTATATTACTAGTTAATTAGGTAGTAAAGTATTAATTAATTTGTTGTGGTTACGACACGCATCAAATTTTGGCGCCGATTCTTAGGGAGCAGCGGATGATTTTAGTTGTTTTTATTTTTCTTTTTGCTTTATTCTTGCTTTGTTGGATTCTATTAGTATCTAACTTGGTTTTGAATCTTATTTCAGGTATCGGTTTTCCATGTACGGTGGACAAGAGCAAGCATATTACAACAATCAATACGGTTTTCAACCTCAACATTATGGCAACTTCCAACCATCCTTAGGATACAATCAAAACCAACCTTTTGGCTATGATCAAATTCCTACAGAACATTATGGATATTCTCATACATATCAACAACCTTATGACGGGTATGTAAGTGGACAATCACAAGGATGGGAGGATAGTTTTGTTTATGATCAGAAATTCTCTAGTTTTGCGAGATAAGATGTTGGCCATGATTGGGGATCTTCAACAAAAGATGCAAGAATCACATCGAGAAATTCAAAGGAATTCGGAGAAAATATACGAACAAATTAACAAACCTTTGGAGACTTTTGATGATGCTAGTGTAGATTACTCGAGCCTTGATCTTAATAATGATCAATCACCTATTCAAAAGGAAGAGCATGAGGAAGATGCATTTATTTCTTGGCAAAAATTTCTTAGGGAAAGATGGGAGTCCGCGGAAGTGTATGAGTGTTTCGACAATGAGGAAGTTATTCCAACTCCGGATCATAATAACGATCCTTCACCTATTCAAAAGGAGGAGATTGGGTGTGACTTACCTATTGTTGTAAACGGTGTAACACCCGCACATGAAGATCTTACAATCTATACCGATGAAAATCATTTTAGTGAATGGCCCGATTCCGATGATGAGAATGTTGAAGAGATGATGCTAGAGGATGAAACCACATTCATTGATTTTGTGGAAGACCCAATTGAACTTGCCAATGATTTTAATGATGCCGAAACTTTGGTTAAGGTAGAAAACGACGAAGAATGGTTGCAAGGTTTAATAGAGGACCACGATATACAAGAGGTAAGTGATTCACTTGAATTTTTTAAGGATGAAGAGGATTCTATAATACAAGAGATTGTGCAAGGTTTGTCTAACCCTTTGCCTATTGATTCTTCTCCTTTACCTCTTATTGGTTTGAATGTATGTGCTTCGAAAGTATTTTTGGATGATTTTGTTTCTAGATATCCACCATTGGAAACACTTGATGCTAACACTATGCAGGTTTGCCAAGAGGAACACATGGAAATTCCCAAATTCTATGTTCTTTATACACTTCCGAGTGTGGACGAGAATAAGTGTGGGGGAAATTTCTATCGAGCGATAATTTCACTATTGTTTTCTTGTGCTAATATTTGTATGGAGTTATTATTTGCAAAACAGGTATTATGGGTGGATCCTCAAATTTTCCGATTGTTAGTATATGGGGAGTGAATCTTACAAGAGCCAAGTCGGGCCGTCGACTTTAAAACAAGCGCTTAATGGGAGGCAACCCATAGGTTTTGTATTTCTTATTCTTTTTATTTTTGTTATTTCTTTTTCTTGTTTCTTATCATGTTAAAATTTCCCACCTTGACTTTACTAGGAGGATTCAATTACATTGAGGACAATGTAAGGTTTAAGTGTGGGGGAGTGGTTAAGCATGTTTTTAAAACAAAAATTACAAAAAAATTAAAAAAATTTGAAAAAAAAAAAAAGTTTTACATAAAAATTCCAACTTTTAAAGATTTTAGAGTCACTAGCATACTTCTAGGTATGTTTACATAGAGATTTTGACCGACATAATTGAACTTGGAAATGTTAGAGACCTACATTCGGATTTCTTGTTTGTTAGAGTGTTAAATAATGGATTTAATCATGCCGGTGATGCGAATTTGGTGCAGGGAGAAGGGCATTATTAGAGTTGCTGATCAATCATTAGTGGAGACTACCCGTATTCATATCATGTCAGGCCACCGACCAGAAATTTTCCATCTACTAAAGAGCTTCTTTTGAGTGTGTGTCACCGTACGTTAATTCCGGGTAGAATGGTGAGCTACCCAACCTCCCACCAATAGAAGCACTACTCTTTGATCTCTTGAGTGCTAATTTTTTCAATCATGAGGGTGACGTCCATGGATGAAAGCTTCCTTCTTGTAGTTCGATTTGCAGTTAGCACCATTCTCTCTCTCGACAACAACGGATCCATAGAAACACTCTCATCATCAACAAGGAGCGACACCAAAATCTACAAGGAAAGTTGAAAAAAAAAAGTTTAAGGTTTACAAGCAACGGAACGAGAAAAAGAGCAAATTTCATATTCAAGTAAAGCAACATACAAAGAGCGGATTTTTACATATATGTTGAAGACTTACACTACAATGAGGTAATTTTATATTCAAGTATGAAGACTTATTCATGAAAGCGAAGAAAAATTAAAAGGTGAGAATTTTTGAAAGTTTATGATTTCAAGACGATACAAGTTGTGAAGAATCAAGTGGTAAAATACTTCTTCCACGGCCATGGTTTATTTTTGTATTTAATTTCTCTTGTTTCAAAAAAAAAAAAAAAAAAAAAATTGAAAAAAAAAAAAAAAAAAAAAAAAAAAAAAAAAAAACAAGAGAAATATTTGTTTTGTTAATAAGCCGTGGGGAAGGAAAATAGATAAGGAAGTTTCAAGCGACAAGAATGTAAGGTAAAAAGGGTTACAAATTGTCAAGGATTTATGAAATTCGAGGGTTTATCATCAATAGTTGAAACCGAAACCGAAGACCATGAAGATCAAGACGAGGAGCGGAAGACGTTTCTATTGGATGCCGTGAGAGTGGTGTTATCATAATTGGCGATCGGATGTGAAGGTGAGTAAGTAATCTCATCCTTGATAATAGTGGTTGATTTCCTTTCTTAGAGATCGTCAGAAAAATGGTTTTTCAAAATATTAAAAGATGTGGGTTTTTAAAAATCTTTCGGAAGTTATTCTTCCCACCATTCAACGTGTCGCGGGATTTTCTCTTCATTCCTACCTGCACACATGTGAGAACCATAAAAAAGTTGTCTTTTTGAGTGCAATTATCATAAAATCCTTTTTGGTGAGGCAGGAGTCGAGGCGAAATGCTTATTGATCGTTTCTCAAACACGCATTCTCTCATTATGGTGTGGTTATTTCTCACTCAACAATTAAGAACGAGAATATGTTCTTTAGTATTTCTAACTTCTTATTACTAGAATGCAGAAACTCTATGTCCTCATAGCTTTTTGGATGCTTGGGACGCTTGAACGCTTTGAAGTTGTGAGTTTTTAGTTTGATTTGCTCGAGGACTAGCAAAGTCTAAGTGTGGGGGAATTTGATAGGTGTAGAATACACCTAATTTACTATCTAGTAGTTTATGCTTTCTTTGCTATTTCTTTTGTAAATTATGTATTTTACGCTTGTTTTGAGTTTTATAGCTACTTTGGAGTCGCACGGAGGAAAAGAAGAAGAAATCACTCAATTTGAGCAAAAGGGTAAAATTGTCATTTCACGAAGGAGGGAATACTATATGGAGCCCAGCCAAGGTTAAGGGGAGGTCAAAGAGGTGTCCCTTATCCAAAAGAAGGGAGTGAGAATAGCACATTTGGGGTGTACTTATGGTGGGTGTCTGAATCCACCCACACCCTAAACCCATAGACCCAAACCCGAAACCGGATCCAAACCCACTTCACTATCCTACCCTAAATCGAGAAGAAATTTCTTTTCTTTCTCAATCAGTTTACTTGTTTTTTCCAACACCTGAGAGAGAGAGAGAGCTGCTGTTAATCGATGAGACCCAGAGACTCAGGAGGAATTGAAGTTTTGAGAGAGCAGAATCGAGGGAGAATCACAGAGGGTGTCGATGTTCAACCAAGGGGACGAGGAAGAATGAATAAGAACTGGGTATCGATTGGAAGGAGGGATTGAAGCTGCTTGTTAAATCTGAGATGTAGAAATGGGTTTTTGAAGAACACAGAGATGATGAATTAGATCCGGAAGAATTAGGGTTTGAAGTCATTTGCTATCAAGAGGATTTAAAACGGGTGATTTTCATGGGTTGGTGCAAAATTGATGGATGAATCTGCTTTGTTGTTGAGAAGAGAAGAAATTGGTTGGATTTAAATGATAACCTCACCTTAGGGTTTGAATTCGTGAAACTCGAGCTACCGGAGGAAATTCATGGGGTTTAGGCTTGATTCTATTGTCTCGAGGGTGGAGTTTAGATTGATGCAGTTGAGGAAGGGCTGGTGGTATTTGAGATGAAATTAGAGACGGGGTTGCTATTTCAAGAAGTGAATGGGTCTCGAATTGATGGCGGAACATCGAGATGGAAGAAATTAAAATGGGAAATGGAGCAGTTTGCATTAGGATTGAAGTGCAATGGAGTGGAGTTGGATTTGCTGTAAATGGCTGTTTTGGTGTTGATGAAGGTGCAGATGTTGATTGCAGTTGCAGCTGGTGAAGCGGTTTCCAGGGAATGGTAGGATGATGGAGATAGATGGGGTTGATGCAATGGCTAGGCGGTGAGGAGTTGGTATTAGGGACCGATCTTTGTTATTGAATGGTGTTGGAAGGAATTTGTGGAGATATTCATGGGTGGTTTGCTTGTTGATTCAAACATGGGAGAAGGTGGCAGCTGGATGTTAACCGAGATGATTCTGGTGATGGAATTGAGACCAAGAGTTGTAGAGCTGGAGCTTAGCGGTGAGTTGGAGTGAGTCTTTTCTTGAACTCGGGAGATGAATCGGTAGTGAGAAAATGGGTCGTGAACTATTGAATTGTAGGAGTGATATCGGGGTGCGGTTGCGGGTGAGATGTGGTTGCCATTGTGGGTTATGTGATGATGTTTGCTGCTGATGAGCAAAGGTGATGGAACTGAACTCAGGGAATGTAGATGGTGTTGCATTGGTTGCAATTGGAGGTTTTTGGTGGAGTGTCGTATTGGCGATAAATGAGAATGTGCAGGGATGGAGTTATAGGCTAAGATTGGTGGTTTGTAGCTTATATGATTATGGGTTTTAAGCTGAATTTGATGATGGTGCACGAGAAGACCGAGTCGATCTTTGTTCGGCGAGATGAATTCGAAAGTTGCAATGGGAGTTGGTCTTTGGTCATGACAAAGTGTGGAGTTAAAGCGAGATGGATGAGTTTGTAGGTTACGGGGAGCTGCATAAAAGGGTTTGAAATGGTTGCATTATGTGAATTGATTGTGTACTGGAGTTGGAAGTAGAGAAGTTCGGGGAAGGCGACCATCATGGCCGAGCACAATCATTGTGCATCGCGACATCTCGGCACGTGCAAGGTTGCAATGGCACATGCAAGGCTGACTGGCCACAGGTGACTTGGTCGACCACGACTCGGAACAGGACTGAATCCCTCGACTCGGTTTGACTCGGTCGACCGAGTTGACCATCGCCGATTGACCCGTTGCGGTGACCGGTTTGACTTTGCCGGTCACCTGAGCTAGTTTTCCGACGACTATTCCGGCCGGATTCCGGCCACAATCCCAGTTTTCCGGCGAGCAAAAATTCCAGAATTTTCTATGGACTTCTCTCATGGGTGTGAAGACTTGGGCTAGGAATTGGATGGAGAATTGGACTCAAATTTGGAAAGAGAAGATGAAGAGTTGAGAAAAGCTTGGATTTGGAAATTGAATTGCAAAAGAAAAAGGATTCTATTCCTTGGAAGATTTGGAGAATATTGAAGCCTATAAATAAAGAAGTTCTACACATCTTTTTACACACCTCTCTACATACATATCTCTACACACACAACACTTTTCTTTTCTTATTCTTTGTGTGAACTCTTTAACATGAGTAGTTAATTTTATTGATTGAGGATGAATTCCTAGTTCTTAATATGATTTGAGTTTTTGTTTTTAATTCTATCTTGAAGTTATTCACATGATTATCGTTTGTTTTTACTAATAGGAATGATCTTAAAGACATTCATGATTGATTGATAGATTGTTTAGAATGCATGCTAAATTGATTTGTTAATTTGATCTAAAGCTAGTGAAAGTTAGGAGATAAGTAATCGTTTCTTGACTCTTTACATAAGTAGCAAACACGAGACCTTTCGGAGGGATTAGTGGAGCAATTGTGTGTAGAAACAACGCTAGAAAGTGGACCAAGCGAACCGAGTTTAACTACTAGTACTAAACCTAAATTCATAAATCTTAATGCATTCGGGAATTACATCTTGTAAGCGAACCTCGGGGTGGTTCTTTTGAATAGAATCGATAACTAAGCGGACTGTTACTCGGTGAAATTAGGGATTTTGGGGCTAGCTAAGCGTACCTGCTATCCTACGGTTGGTGATAATCTGTGACTAATAACAAGTAGAAAAGAACATAACTTGATTCATTGTTTCGCAACGAAGAAGGATTCCTCGATCTTGTCTCTCTTATTGCTTTCATCTTTCAACTCTCGATTTTAATTGTTTTGTTTATTTTCTTTTGCTTTTTACACCCCCTTTTTGTGACAATTCTTACAACTAGAATCTCGTGCTCCTCGTGGGATCGACCTTGACTACCCTATATTACTAGTTAATTAGGTAGTAAAGTATTAATTAATTTGTTGTGGTTACGACACGCATCATTACCACCTATAAAGGCTACCAATTCGGGATAGCAATCAACGATGCTTATCCGATACATCTGAGGAAAGCTGTGTGTGATGAAAGGGAATACACCTGACCCAAGGAGGGACCAAGCTTGGATATACACAAGGGGAACCAAAGCGACTCACCAGGTCAAGTCCTGCTTCCTTCACAACCTTGATCGGGACCAACCGGTTCCGGGCAACGCCTGACGATGTCGGCCTATCCGGTAAATATATATTCACCTTAGCTTGGTCATTTCAATGTACAAATTTGTCACCATCTCATGCCTACCCCACAATAGTGTAACCATTATGTGCTAGGCAGGGGACTTAATGTTGATGGTGGATTTTCGTTTAAGGTTAAAATTGTAAAAAACCAGAAAATCATGCGTTGACATCTTGTAAAAGATAAAGCCATTAATAAGTGTTGGATACTCCTTCACTTTACTAATTCACCTAGAATGGAGCATGTGGCAACAATCCCATTATGTGAATACATGAAATTCATCCGAGGTTGGAGCATGTAGCAACAATCCCATATACCACTGTGAATTTATAGCATTATTAATTAATGCGTGAGCAGCCTTGTATTTCTGTACTCATTATCGGTGCGGCATGACGGTTGAGTGTTGCTCTTAGAAGACAAACACGAACCTCCAAGCATTATAATGAAAGCATGTACGAAATACCCGTACAGGTTGCAACTCTCGGTGTGTTATACTAGACCGATTGAGCATCCGGACTGTCCGTATCAGTATGGATATGGTCTCGTTCATCCAACCTCACCAGCGTGATTGGATGGCCCAGGTCAATTCCATAACCCCAAGCAGGTATGGAATATTCAGCTGCTTAGAACCAACGCGGACCCCGCATGGTCGGCCTCCCCAAAATATTGGCATAGCTTGCCAAAAACGTCCAAACCAGAGCATATGGACGGAAAACTCTAAATTAGGGTTTGCGGCATATTACATGTGTCGCAAAACAGTCTCAACCATCCATCTTCGCAGGTATAGATGGAGGGTGTAGATGTATATTCAAAGGGCCCAGAGCATGTCAACACACTCACCGTGGGCCCGCCTACATACCTGACCAATCGGTCAGGACCAACCATGGTTGGTTATCCCAATTCGTACGCCGAATTAGGGATGGCCATTTGCCCCGCCCAAACCCATCCCCGTGGGTACCCGCCCCGTTTGCGTAGGGTTTTACCCGCACAAATGGGGATGGGGTCGGGTATGGGTAATACACGAAACCTAAGCTACGGGGATGGGACGGGAATGGGATTCAAGGTCCCCGCCCCATACCCGCCCCGTTGCTTCCATATTATAAGGGTTTCGACTTTTATGCAAGAATTGGTATCGAATTTTATACTTCTACCACTTAGTCGAGCTTTCTACATTTATTATATTCTTGATCGTTCTTGTATATTCATCACTTTCGTTTCTTTGTTGTGATCAGACACATTCTTTGATCGTTCTTGTATCGAAAGGACATAGTAGAAAAACTAAGAAGTCATTTAAAGATTCTTTTGTTCACCTTAAGATGAATTTCTGAATTTAAAATTTTAGAATGCATTATTCTTATGTTATTAATTTTGTTTGCTTCATATTTAAGTTTTGATTATAAATAAATTTATGTATTAACTCCGTGTTACGGGTAACCCATGGAAAACCCTCCCTAAACGGGTATTCCCCATACCCGCCCCGCCCCAATTCATGTGGGTAACGGGGCGGGTATGGGTATTTTTTTTACGAACGGGGCAGTGACTGGGATTGGCATACCCGCCCCATACCCGCCCCATGACCATCCCTACGCCGAATAAAGCATGGTCGCACGGCCGTGAAACCCAAAATTTGGGTTTTGAGCATCACGAGCGTCCATCTTCTCCGGCACGAATGGAGGGTCCCAGATTAGATTAAGCAGGTCCGGTCATACCAGCATGACCACCGTGGGCTCGTCGATCCCCTCACCTGATCGGCCAAGGCATATCATGCCTGGCTATCCCAAAACGCGCGTCCAAACTTGCGTGGTCACACTTCCCAAATTGCAAACTGATATCGACCACTCAACTTCACCGGACGATTTGAGTGGCTTAGATCACGTTTTCATGGGATAGTCAGGTATAGGCGTGAACACCAGCCTACCACCTACACTCCAGAGCGATCGACCAAGACCGGCCAAGAATTGGTTCTCTTGGAACGCGCGCTTGAAGATGGATGTGCGGCTCTTGCGGCACTAGTTTTATGTCACAAATTGATCTCGACCACTCAACTTCACCGGACGAATTGAGTGGCCCAGATCATACTTTCGGAGGTAATGGGGTATGGGCGCCTGCAACGTCATGCCGTATACACGCATGTACGATCGGCCTGGCCAAAATCGTCTCCCAAGCTTGGATTCGACCAAGCTGAAGAATGATGCCTGCGCACCTCTTCAAAACCCTAATTCCATCAACGGTCGCAGATGAGTGTCTCAAAGATCATCTCGTCCGTCCAACTTCACCGGCTTGGTTATACAACCCTGGTCAGGAGTTAATTGGTCGGTGAGGCGTCATGCTAATCACCACCCATCACTCTACCACACCATGATGCGGTACCTGCATAAAATACACATGATACGTCACAAGTATCAACTTCCTGAATAACGCAGTTATTCAATTTAGCATTACATGCTACCTTTTGTGGGTCCCACGATCCACACATTCCAGACATCAATCATGTCACAAACTGGGGTATTGGTCTGTCGGTTTACAGCGTGCAGCGTGCAACGCGCCATCACAAGAACGTGTTAGGAAGTCATGGATGGTTAGAGATGACAGGAGAAGTGGGCAAGACTGGTCGTGTAACACCAACACACACCTCCACTACTCCATCACTCCACTTCCTCCACTTACCACGAGAGACGTGAATAAGGCTCAAATGACTTGTATAAATAGGTTCTCCTCCCTATATTCCAGACAGGAGGAAAAACAACACAAGTCCAGACGAGACAGAAACCAAGTGTTAATACAAAACGTATTCAAACACCCAGAGCCTGCTTGCATCAATCGTAAGCCTGCTCACCTTTCTGTTACAAGTCATAAGCAAGCCAACACCTTCACAATCTCAACACCTTCTTCGCTTCCCTCCCTAAGATCAACCCCATCTCCTTCACTTTGTGACCGAAACAAGTCTGAAACGGCCATTTCTTGGTTTAGGCCGGACTTGCACAGATTGATTTCCGAATCTACAAGCACTCACCGCGCAGTGCATTTGTTTAGGGTTTAGATTCATTCCTCATCCACACACCCCAAATTACCAAATCCGGCAGGAATAGTTTTCACCCATAAACAAGAGTACAAAAAGATATCAATATATATTCTCTAATATCAATATGAAGTACAAATATAATTTGCAACATTCATTGCTCGTGTTATTATAAAAGTAACACCAACTGTTTAGGAACAATATAAATTGCAAGGACAATATAGTCATGCTAAAACATCTAAAATTTAATTTTTAAAAGAGAAAAAAATTATTTTTTCGCTCAACAAATAATTTAAAGTTTAAACAGAATATCCAAAACCTAAGTTCACAACACAACAGGGTCAGATTTGACAACCTACCGTATAGGAATTAACCAAAGAGGTTATTGATGAATTTACCTTGGGATCGCCGCACCTACTAAACTTGTCTCCATTTTGGGATGAGATAAGTTGTAGTATTCTGTAAAAATTGGTTTGGACCTCGAGAGGTGTGGTGGATGTAAGAGACGACTCACGGTGTACAGAAGCTGCAATGAATAGCAGCTTCCACACATTTTCAAAGAGAACAAAGAGCCGCTTTAGGCCAACAACAATTGTTTCTTCCTTATTAGGGATGTGAGTTCCTGAAATACAAATAATTAGATGCTACATAATTGTCAAAAGCTAGCCGAAATTACAAAGTGTATGGAGAATACAATTATATAGCCAGTTGAACATTATAACTGTTTAGAAATGCTTGAGATGTACAAAAGAACTTATACATGGCTAACCTGAGGTATACGTATCAGGTGCTGGCTAAAAACATATAACAATATCAATTATAATTTCATTATAACATTTCGGTGAGTACTCTCTTTTAATGCTCAAGTCACTCTTAAATTAATGATCTTTGAGCTTTGAGTAAAACAAATCAGAAAGATAACTTACACGCAAGGATCTTATTACTTATTCAACAGAGACATGCTGAGGAACTCACCTAGGCGGAAAATATTAAAGAAAGCGCTACGTGATATGAATCTGCTCAAAATGGATCTTATAGTTGGTCCGATTTATATCACTGACTAACAGCGGTGCATCAAAAGCATTTGGAACAGAAGAAAATAGAGAAAATGCATGAACATAGATAAGCAAATGACCAAAACAATGGAGCCCGGAGTTACAAAGTTATGACTCTAAAGAATGATCATTTGTACTCGAATAAGGTCTAGAACTAAGGATTTTTCCAACAAAATCTTACATGTCACATTTCTCCTAGAGCAATCTGTTAGAGCATTGCTCGGTCGAACTCGCATGCGTTGCTATCTCAAGCATGTTTGTCAATGTTAGTAATCAAAACTATAAGTCTTGATTTCTAGTCTACTATAGCTAAGGTCTCGGACTAGGATAGAAAGTGTAGTTGAGCTCAAGAACTCCATGGCAATCATCATACAAGACGAAGAACTACTCAAGGAACCGGTGAAACTTCATCGACTAAAAGGTATGTGGAGACTTGAACTTATCTATCACTCAAAAGTCTATTTATCTCCTATCTTGAGACAAAAGTCATTTTGCTATATAGACTAAGATTATACACATTTGGTATTTTGAGCGAGTTTATCTCGCCTATCTATTTCTCGAAATATGTGTTGGTAAGCTTTCGCTTTAGCCGAATTCATCTTTACCTAGTGACGAAAGTCATGTTATGTTTCAATCACTTTGAAAATTGCTCTGACGAAAAGTGGTTTGTGAATAACAACTATATAACGTCCTCTAAGAATGTTTCAATGATTGAAATGAGAGTTTAGATTACATAACCATGGTAGGATATAAGTATTATTGTGGAAACACATATATGTATAAGTCCTTATTCCTTGAACTAAAGTTTGCGAACTTTGTTGATCAAGAGAACCAGAATGGTGGCGTGAGCCAAGTCCGCAAACTCAGTCCGCGAACTGGCGAAAGTTCTCAACCCGAGAAATTCTGCTGGAGTTTGTAAACTCCTTCCTTGAACTTAAGTCTGCGAACTTGAGTTGGTTATATCTAAAAATGATTGTTCTTGAACTCATTTTTAAATAAACTAAGGAATGCTTTTGTAAACCGTGGCTATAAAGTTCATGAACCGATTCGAGTGAATCAAATCGTTTTTGCTTCGATTGTGTCTTGTGTAGTTACATAAAGATCTAAGCAATTGAACAACTGTCTAACTAGTTCATTTGAGTCATTTGGACTAGTTATGGTGAAGAAGAATATGGTTGATATGAAATTGCTCATATGGCTAACCTTTGGTTAACTATTGTTGAACCAACAAATGTACATGTTTGGGTACGGTTACACAAGCCTAGAAACGTGCATTTCATGTGTGTATAACAAGCTAAGTTTTCGATCTAACGGTTGAGAAATATTAGCTTGAATCTAATCAGGTTTTCATCTAACGGTGAATATTGAATGCTTTGTTACTAAGCTAACATTGATTGCAAACCCTGATTTGAAAGACTATATAAGGGAGAACTCTAGCAACTAGGAAACCTAATCCCCACACCTTACGTGTGATACTAGTTGTATAAGCTAGAGTCGATTCTCCTTTAACCTTGGGTTTCTTCTTGAAAACCAGGTTAACGACTTCATTGTGATTGTGAAGCCAGACCGATACTACTTTCTCGTAGTTGTGTGATCTGATCTTGCTGATTCTATCGTGTTGAGTACAATCGTAACGATTGGCTTGAGATTAATATCTCCGATAGGCAAGATATAAAAGTAGTCACAAACATCTTCGTCACATCGTTTGTGATTCCACAATATCTTCTTTCGACGCGTCGATTAAGATTATTGTTAGGTGATTGATAATACTAGGCTGTTCTTCGGGAATATAAGTCCGGGTTATCGATTAGTTCCTGTTGGCCTTGATTTATCAAAAGACGGAACAAAACTCGTAGGTATATTCGTGGGAGACGGATTTATCTATTACCGTAGACTTTTCTGTGTGATACAGATTTGTTTATTAAAGTCTTCGAGTTTGGGTCGTAGCAACTCTTAGTTGTGGGTGAGATCAGCTAAGGGAATTAAGTACGTAGCATCCTGTCGGGATCGAGAGACGTAGGAGCATAACCGTACCTTGGATCGGTGTGAGATTGGTTGGGGTTCAACTACAGTCCAGCACAGAAGTTAATTTGGAGTAGGCTAGTGTCTCGTAGCGGCTTAATACAAAGTGTGTGTTCAACGGACTACGTCCCGGGATTTTTTTGCATTTGCGATTTCCTCGTTAACAAAAATGCGGTGTATCGTGTTATTTCTATTTCCGCATTATATTTGTTTATATAATTGAAATATCACAGGTTGTGCGTTGTTCAATCAATTAGAATATCCGACCTTTTGGTTGTTGATTTAAATTGATTGAGACTTGGATATTGGTCTTTGGTACCATCCAAGTTATCTCTCTAGTATTTGATAAAGACTCGCAGATTTCTATTTGCTTGAGTATATATCAAATCGAGATATTGAGATATAAACTCTTTGATGTACTTTTTGTCTAGATTGAATCTGACTGTCTAGTTGATTCTCTAGAAAGTATATTGGAGTTTGTCCATACAAATTGCTAAGATAAATATCGGGTGTGGTTGTTGTATCCCCACTTTTTCACAATCTGACATCTAAGAGTTCTTAGACCAGAACTTGTCGACACCAACACCCTAATTCTTCTTTCAAATCTTGATCGAACTCGTGTTTTTTTATGGACCTTTCATACAAACTTGTGGAATCTTTCACAAAAATTTTGTAAAATCGACTATCAGCTAATGCAGTGCTCTTAAGATGATCAATTTTGCCTCCTACATTTCCTCAAAACATAAAGCGTATAAAGGATACTTAAATTTCAAAAATAAAAACAAATAAGAAAGAATTCAAGGCTTCTGCGCAACAGGGGATAAGACCCGTAGTAGCAGTAACAGAAAAATAGAAAAACATGTGTAATGTGAAGCGGATAATTTATTAGTGCTTGGGTAGAGAGAGCATAGGGAGACTTACGCAATTCTTTCCTGACCACCACCTTGAGACCCAGTACTGTAGAACATTGCAGCAGGTTTTCCATCCAAAGATTATGTTCTCCATAGAACCCATTTGCATCGAGCTTCCATAATTCTAATTCGGAAAGGAAAACAAAGATAAGCAGCTCATCATCAGAAACATCATTAGGAGTGGCAGCAATATTAGCAATAACAACAGAAAACTAATAAGGGAGAAAAGACTCTTAAAATTGATCAATATCAATTGGAAATCAATATAAACAACAGAAAAACAGGGATCCGGATGGTGACTTCGGAGTTAGCCGGATTTTAGATTTAGCCATGACTAATTATGAAAAAAAGGTAGTTAGCTAATTAAGCTTATTAGATAGTTACCACTTCGGATGATGTGGCACTACGACCACAGAGATGCGTGGTGTAACATAAATTCTTCCATAAGACGTTACCCCCTTACGCTAGAACAGGTATTTGTGAGGCCTCAACATAGTCAAGTATTTGTGACGTGGTATTACATGGGGCCAGTTCTATAGATGATTGGTAATGCATTCACATTTAAAAAAAAATGAGCGACCATCATATCAGGTAGTTACATGGCACTCATATTTGCACTAACTTACATATTCTATACCTAAAGTTCAATTTTAAAGAACGTAACTTACACTTTATCCAAAGACATAACTTTCCACATCTAAAGAACCTTACTTTCACTTTCAGAACACGTCTTTGATTCGTGTTACAAACTGAAATACTGGGGATTGCTAGTCGGAGAAACCCGATAAATTATTCTCGATGGCTTTATACCTGCATGTATCAAAATAGTGAGTAATGTATAAGCATAAGTGCATCATGAATAATAAACCTACATATCATTCTCAATATGTTGGTTTTAAATTAGTTTTCAAATGTAAGCAAAAAAAAGAGTGAGCACTATGCAGGTGCACAGTAGCTAGAGATGATAGATTTCTCCATAGCCATTTTAAATGTCCTATGCATATTCCAAGGTATCTTAAAATTATCTTAGCTGCAATCAAGTGCACACATATAGGTTGACTCATATGTTAACAAACCTGATTCATTGCGTAGTAAGTTTGAGGCCTTGTCCAAGTTACATATTGTAATGCTCCTACTAAAACAATGAAGTTAAGAACAAATATGGTCATCCAGTTAGTTCAGTAACAAAAGGAAGACAAAGTGTCACCACAATTTCGGAAAACTAATTTTTCTTTGAGAGCTAGATTCCAAAGACGCTACCCATGGCTATTAAGAATGTCCATCTTCGACTATGATTTTCCAAACCATATTGCCATCAATATCCT
Source organism: Papaver armeniacum (assembly GCA_023531295.1). Lineage (NCBI taxonomy): Eukaryota > Viridiplantae > Streptophyta > Magnoliopsida > Ranunculales > Papaveraceae > Papaver > Papaver armeniacum. The sequence goes on from JAJJWW010013913.1 coordinate 167,539, forward strand.
CTCTTTGTTGTTGTTGCTGAAGATATTGATGTTCTGTGCCCAAAGCTCACTTTCCTAGACATGGAAAAAAATAATTGATAAACAAACTCAAATTAGCAAAATCCACAACTTAATTGATGAACCAACGACATTCATAAGTATACATCACTTTAGCTATACTCATAACCTTAGAATGCACCTAGATATCTGATATCAAAGGACAAACTGGTATGATATCTGGCAAGAAAAAAGAAAAATTCAAGCAGCTTCGTGCTTAACAGAAAGTTGATAATACAATCAAATTAGAAGGAAAAAAAACTGCAGTGTCTATGTCTATGAGGAATTCTTACCGTGCTAGGTATACTCCAATTCATCTGGGATTTTCCATGAATACAACTGTCAACATTAAATGATGTTATATTCCATCAGCAAACGTTATAATTTAATACAACTGAACCCTAAACCAAAAATCCAAAGTGGAATTACCGTTGGCAGAGATACTGTACACCAAACGCAAATCGAACACAACTGAACCTTAAAGCAAAAATCCAAATTGGAATTACACCGTTGGCAGAGATACTATACCAATTTAGAGAAACCAATAAGGACAAATGAATTACACCAAAATTTAGAACAAAAATAAGAGTTTTTTATGTGAATTGAAATTGTTAAAACTTGAAACCTATAAAACCGTTAATGTATTAAACACCAAGTGGATTAAGATGAGAGGATACAATCTTGCACATCTATTTAAGATGAAATCTAGTCCCAATTTTCAGGATTAAGAGATAGAGTGGTATTGAGATACACTCCCGATATAGTTTAATCAGAATAATCAAAACAAAACAAAACAAAACAAAATTAAGAATATAGTTGTAGCTAGGGTTTTTATGATCATCATCATCTTTATACCTTATTTTATTCCTCTTCTTTATTGCGATCCTGATTTACCTCCTATAGCACAAATTTAAACCCTAAAAAAATAAAGAGAGGGAAAATGGAGCAAACAGATTAATTAGAAGAAAGTATAGAATCTTAAATAAAGAATATCTGTAAGTGAAGACAAGGAGAAAGTAATGGGGCAAGTACGTGTTTTGTCAACAATTAAGTTATACAGTCTTTAATAATAAAGAACAAAAGTATGATCAACAAAGGGACCTGTATTGTCAAGCATAACAACGACCTTTTGACATCCAATTTTTGCTACTCAGAAAAAAACTGAACAAAACCCTAGGAATTTTTGTGTGAATGAAACCTCAACAAAAAAAAAATATCAAATTGGTTTTATTGTAACCACCATTAAATCACAATGCAGTTTTTGATGTAACAGGAGCAACCAAATTTGCTACTGCAATTAAAAAGAAGCTAGAGATTAGATACATGTGAATGATCAGTTTGTATCAACAAACTCAGTCTGTAGAACTTACTCGATTCGTTAAGTTAGGACTCCGTTTTAATTTGGGAATCTGTTTACGGAGATAGAGAGGGTTGGGTTAGATATAGTCCCCCGACTTAACATTACCGGAAGTTTCATAGCCGTCCAATGACTACTCCATCCGGAGCTTCCCGACCTTCGGATCGGGTCTATATTAAAAGTCGTCCGTTTGATAGCTTTTGTCATCATGGAGACAAACACCATACCTTTTAATAACAATGATATTTTTTTGCTCTCTGCGCAATACATAGAAAAATAAATCATGTCTTTGAAACACAGACCCCCTTACGCTTTTGAATCTGCAGCTCCAATGGGTTTGGTGGCAGACCCATAAGCAATATCGATAATTTCATACTAAAATACATACCAAGTTATGTTTGATGATATTTAATAAATAATTGCAAACCCGACCCATATAATCATCACAAAAAGAGCTATACTTACAATGTCTTTCATTACCGGTATTCTTTCTCTTCTGCTATTGTTCCATCAGTATGAAATGTAACTCTGTATATCAAAGTTCGATTTGTTATTTCACCAAACATCTAAAATGCATCCATAAGGTGTCATTTCAATGTGCATGGATTAGGCAAGGATACCTGAAACAACAAACCTAAGAACATAATTGAAAACAGATCGGAAAACCCACATAATGCAATTGTGATGTTATGTTGATTCCGTCAATGAATACCGAACCAAGATAATCCAAAACATTTTGATTAAATTTGGATTTACATATAAATTGAAAATCAATCTCATTCGAAAATCAGTTGAAAGAGATCCGGCGTAAAAGATTTTGGGTTAGGTTGTTTATTTACCTTTGCAAATTCAATGTGTCCTTCCATCTGCTAAAAGATTGAATCATTCGACGATTGATCATTTAAAAACCATAGATCGATGATTTCATATTATCGATCAATATGAAAGGAAAAAATTTCTTTGAGAAAACCATCCGACAGTTTTCAATTGCAACCAAACGAAATAGATTTGATGAGAATAGTTAGGGTTTCACCAAGGATTTTCATTGAGAAGAACAGAAATGGTCGACATTGAATGATAGAATAACTCAGTAGAGTGAATGAGTGTGGGGCTCATTTATCTATTCTATTATATAAAGCCAACTCGCGTTACTGTTGCAAAGTGAAGCTGCACAAATTTTGGACTATTTTGCCCCTGTTTTAATTTATCATAAATTCACAAAAGACATATATGTGAGGGCATAATCGTAAATAAAGATACAAATTCATAGTATTACACATTTACCCATGTCAATGTGTTTCAAATGTATATTTGTATAAAAATGTAAGGGTGTTACAGTAATTTAAGGATATTAAAGAGGAATCAAGTTCACTATTACTGCAAGATTATGATTAGACCAGAAATTTCTGAAGTATATATTCTCTTCATCAACAAAGACCATCCCCAATTTTTAAATTAGATTGGATCGATCAAAGCCTTCCACATCTCTTTTTACAGATCGAATTATTGATCCCTCCTTTAAAAGGAACATCATGAGATCAATTATCTATTTCTATTTTGGGCGCAGATAGATGTGACTACGATTTAGGGGTTTGTGATTAAGATTTGATGAAAGAAGTGGAGCTGTGCAGAAATAAAATAGATCGCGACTGGAGTAGAGGAGGGAGGACAAACAAAAAGGAAGATGAAGGTTATGGATGTGTGTAGAATTGGGAGGAGAAAAAAGAAAAATATGGGTATTAAGTTTAGGTTTAGGGTTATTGTATCAATGAATGGGCAGGATCAAACGGATATAAAATACACGGCTAAGATAACTTCAGATATGTTATAGCACGTGCAGTGTGCTCTTGTACTAAAAATCGGCCAAAAGAAAGGAATTAAATAGATGATGGGATCGTGACCGTCCTTTATGTCCCCAAAATGTAAATCTCAAGATGTTGAATCTCAACCATTCTTTATGTCCCTGAACTGTAAATTTCAAGATAGTTAAATCTAGACCATCCAAGAAAGAAAACACCATTGTCCCTTATAATATAGATTTGATAATCTATGATTAGTGTTTACATATAATGTTTGAAAATTTGTCTGATAATTAGTGAGTAATGTATAAGAGGACTTAAAGGTGACTAACGAAATTTATTTACCATTATCAAAATACGATCAATTTTTGGCGCCGCCGAAAATAAAGCCAAAGATTTTGGTGATTAAAGATTTAGAGTCAAAGTGAAAGCTAAAAGAACGAAGAAAAGACAAAGAATTTTTAGCTTTAATTAGATTTTATTTTTATCTTATTTTTTAGATTTTCTTTTTGGAAATTGTATTAGATAATCTTCTAGTTTTGTAATTTTCTTTTTGTTTTTGGACACTTTTTTTTTTTTTTTTTGACATCGGACTTTGGACTTTATTATTTTAAAAACCTAAGGAAGGGTAAAGCTTATGTAGTTGCAGGAAATCCTACACTACACCCCTCACAAGAATCCATACAACTAAGCCATTGAAGATGAACAACTATGATTTTTATTGATTAATTCCTTAAATGTTTACAAGATAAAATGGAAAAGAGCTAAAGAAATTACAATCACTACTAACTTTCTCTCTCTTAATGACTTTGCCTAACACTCGGAAAAAGATCTCTCCCCTCAACAGACTTGTTCAACTCTTTATATAGGGTAGTACATAGTGGATGACAGCTAAGCTGTCATTTATTTTCGGGAATGACTTGCGAAATATCGCAAGTGTACAAATACATAATCTCGCAGCTCTCCTAGATCTCGCTAGGTCTTCATATCTTTCTCGTATTTTGGCTGTCGTTATTCATTGCGTCATTTATATTACTCATCTGCGATACCTTCGCAACGCTGTCGTTTATTGATCTCGCGGGGTATTGATGTCGCGATATTCTGATCCTACATCTTGCCTCTTCTCATGTCTTCTCTGCGAAGAAGAGAATGTCATGAGAACCAGTATTTTGAAATGCCGCAATCGCTTGTTTTTCATCAATTTTTGCCGACAAGATTCCGTGGATTAGGGATGACTGTTTACACGTGTCTAAAATTTGCCCTTTTTACCGGCACATTTAATGTTATCCGGTTACTCTTTTCTTGTCTATTTAAAGGGAAATTCCTTATGAAAGTATTTCTTTTCTTTTACTTCGTCTTCTTCATTGTCTGCAACTTTTTACTGCTGTTTTTCTTCATCGTCTTCTTCATCATTTTTCTGCTATTATTCTTCTGCTACTGTTTCTATGGAGCCATCAAGGTTTGTTAATTTTTCTGAATTTGATCACTTTGTGATTGATCTCTATTGTTGAAGTTGTTTTGTTTTGATATTGTTCTTCTTTTAATGATTCCCCTGCTGTTTTTGTTTTAGCAAGAACAAATCTAACACCAAGTTCACCATTGTGAACCCTACTATCTCCGTGGACTCGCAACCGAAAACCACTGTCACTAAAAGAAAGCCTGCGATCAACAAGGTATTTAAGAAACATTTACTCTTTTAATAACAATATTGTTGCCTCTGTTTCTTATTTAACTTGTAATTCGCAGGATGACAAAAATGTTGATAGGTCCCCCAAGAAACCTCGACGTTCTAAACCTGTTGCACCTGCTGTTTCCTTTCCTACATTCAAACTTACAACTCCTCCTGCGAAATCTTCGCAAGATAAACCTACTGTTTCTACCTGCGAAATATTGTTGATGATATTTCTCCTATGCCTGAATTTTTCATAGATCAAATCCCTCATAACAGTCCCGTTGCGAATGAGCCCATTTCTTCTCCTATTGTCAATGCCTCTACTGTTTCCCCAATCATTGATCTTCATGAGACTTCCTCTTCTCATGATATTCCTTTAACAAAAAATGACTCATCTCTTCCTTCTTCTATCGTCGTTACTTCCTTATCTGAGCAAATCCCTCTTACTAAGGAAAATTTGGAAGGAATAGACGTGGCCTTCAAAGTTCTATCAGATATTGTGAACGATGACAAGAAGACTTCTGTCGATCCTATCAAATCTAATGTCTGCGAGGTTTTGAACAAATACCTTGGTTCCGATAGGATTTCGCAAACATCTTTGGAGCAAGAAGTTAATATTTTGAAGAATGATCTCCAAGCTATGACTGCAAAGTGTAATATTCTCCAGCTTGAGAATCAAAAACTTCAAAATGTTTTGTTGGATCGTGATAATCTTCGCAAGAAGAACGAAGAATTGAAAGGTACAATCTTACCTCTGTATTTTTTTTTTTTTTTTTTTTTTTTTTTTTTTTGATCCTCAAGCCCTTGTTCGCCCTTCAAGCTTTAAACCAGAAGCGAAAAATGGAGATATATCAGTTGGAATCTACTGTTGAAGAAGCTCGAATGGATAGAGATGCTTGGATGGAGCAATATAACCAATTAGATAATCTTTATACATATTCTGTTGATCAAATAGATAATCTTTCTAAAGAAAATGCTTACTTAGTTCAGAAACAAGGCTCATTAAGTAATGAATTATCTCGCCTCTCTTACTCTTTGACTAAAGCTAATTTGGAGTTGGAAACTTTATCAGATGAGAATGGAATTCTTTCTCAAGAGAAGCGAACTCTGTTAAACAAGGTGGCGATTTACTCGCAACAGTCTGATGTTTGTCAAAAAATATGTAAAGAACAAGAACTATCTCTTTGTTCGCTGAGAAATCAACTCGAAGAAGTTACTGCCGAGAAGGATAAACTTATCTAGGGTAGAATAATATTAAGTGTAAAAGCAAACCAATTCAAGGATCAATGTTCCAAGTTAGAAGAGTCCAATTCTTCTCTTGCGAAAGAAAATGCCTTACTTGTTTCTAACGAAAAAAGCTTGCGATCTCGACCGAAAGGCTTAATTGGAGATAATTTTGACAATGCCATGGATCACTTGGAGAATAGTTGTTCGGCTTTAATCCAATATCTTACCTCGCAAAAGGAAGGTAGTCATATTATTTGACTACCTTAATCCATTTATTTATTATTTTGTGATATTTTCCTTGCGAATTCCAAAAATCTGAATGATTTTCTATGTTCTTTTCTTTTGCAGATTCTGAGAAAAATCTTCATTCCTCTATTGCCACTCTAAAATCTGACTATTCAAAAATTCACAAAGAAAATGGAATACTCGTTGCTTCCCTTGCTCGCTCTCGCGATCGTGCAGAAAGAAAATTCGATTATATGTCTGACTGTAAAGATATAGAGAGTAGAAATTATCAGAAAGCACTCCTTCGTCAATTTCATCTTAAAGCCGAAGTTCTTGTGAATGATGTTTTACTATCTAAATCTCTTGATCCTGTATCTATCGAACCTCTGGAAGTAAGCGATGATGAAGTTCCTAACCCTCCTGACAGCGATTATGACTACAATAATGGTGAAGAGTTCGCAAATGAAGAGACAATCCCTCCTAGTAAAGCTGTCGACGATAATCTGGGTGAAGGAGGATCTGGTGGAAATATAATAACTAGCGAAAATATGGATAAAGTTGCTGAAGAAAATCCAGTATCTCCTTCTGGTGAAAAAACTGATATTTGAGAATTGACTTTCTCTTGTAATTTTTCTTCTTGTACTGTTACTTCTTTACGTACTTCAATCATCGAGTATAATTCTTGACATTTAATAATTACTATTTTGTTTTCCATTATCTTCATTTATGTTGAAATTCATTATTGCGACAAGATCGCAGGACATCTTTACAGTTTTATGTAACGACCCATTGATCTTGCCTTATCATTTCTTGTGTGGTCTTATTTTGCCTTCCTAGTTAAAGGTCTTATTTTGCCACCCCTCATTGCGACAAAATCGCAGGACGTCTTTACACTTTCATGTAACGACCCATTGATCTTGTCTTATAATTTCTTTAGTATTTTTGCCTCTGCAGGATGTTTTTGTTGCGACAATATGACAGGCCTAAAAAATTCTCTCGAACTTAAAGCCCCATGACATTACCGTCTTGCGACGAAATCGCAGGACGTCTTTACACTTTCATGTAAAAACCCATTGAATTCGTCTTAACCTCGCGTTAGTATTATTGCCTCTTCAGGATCATTGCAAAAATATGACAAGCCTAAATTTTCTTGCGAAAATAGAGCCTCATGACATTTGCGTCTTAAGACACTTATCAGCTCCCTAATGGAGGGTGCCCACCCTTATCATCTCCCTGGTTGCCCCTTCAAGGAGGCGTACATCGGCCATACAAGACTAGATCCTCCCATCTGGTCTTAACAACAACCAGTTGTTTTCGCAACCTCTTATCCCTTATACCTATAGGGCTTATGGTTACGATACTGCACCCTAAGAGGAGTTTTCTTCGGGCCGAGTGCAGCATGTGCCAAGACTTGCCAAGAATGGCCGAGACACTTCAAATGCCCCAGGCACTCTTGTCTCAACCGTGTACCTCGGCGCCTTGGTCATACACTGACTCCTTGGAAGAGACCCTCGGTCGTCCAACCAGGGTATAACCTTATATAGTTGGAAATCCAAGGTATCTCTCCGGATGGGCTTTATTGACCCCAAATTTTCATGACTCAGTTCCAGGGGCGGTGTAACCTTTTCCCTGAGCCATGTCAAGAGATACCTCCTTATATGACGCACTTTAGGTCTTACATTTGCCTCTTACGAAATATCATTCGCGAACTAGGGTGTACGCCATAAAGGTTCGTCCCATTCGTATAAATCATTCATTTTTTATTATTTCTTGTTATTTTATTTGCGAGATATTCTCACATTCTTTCTTTATTTTATGCAATTTCGCAATCGCTCTGTCGCAAGAACTTTTCATATGAATTCATTTCATTTCATCCATTCAATATTTCGCAACCTATTCTTTCCCTTCCATCTTCTATGGGTAATATTTCTTGAGATATAATCTATTCCACGGTCTATCCAATCTTTGGCCCACATCTTTGCCCTCAGGATCCATTAATCTATATGCCCCTGTTCCAACTATCTCCTTGATGATATAAGGTCCATCCCACTTTTTCGCCAACTTGCCAACACTTTCTCGCTGATATATTGGTGTTTCTCTCAATACCATATCACCTGGTTGAAATTCGCGTGTCTTGACTCGTTTGTTATATTCTCTGGCTAATCTTCGCTGATAATTCTCCATATGCTGTAGTGCTCTTTCTCTCTTTTCCTCTAATTCATCTAATTTAACCAAAATGTTACCCGCACTAAGATTTTTCTCCCAAGCTTCTCTCTTTATTGTTGGAATAATAACTTCTGTCGGAAGTACAGCTTCAACTCCATATGTTAGACAAAATGGTGACATTCCAGTAGCTTCTCGCCTTGTTGTATTGTAAGCCCATACTGCATTATGCACTTGTTCACACCATGCTTTATTATGGACTTCTAACTTCTTCTTCAGTATATCTGCGATTGTTTTATTTGTTGCTTCCGCCTGTCCATTGGCCTGCGGGTATAAAGGAGTTGATTTCCCACATTTTATTTGAAATGCATTAAGCAGTAATTCTATATTTTGTCCCTCAAACTGTTTCCCATTATCGATACCAACCGTGTCTTTGGAATTCCAAATCGCATATTATGTTTTCGAATATGAAGGTAAAAATATCTTTATCGCGAATGTGTTGTACTGCTTTTACTTCTGCACACTTTGTGAAATAATCTGTAGCGACAATCAGATATCTCCTCTGCCCTGTACCTGGTAAAAATGGTCCTACAATATCTAACCCCCACTTTCCAAAAGGCCGTACACTTGTTGAAGAGGTTAATGGTGCTCCTGGTGCATGTATTTTCTTTCTGTGCCTTTGACAATCTTCGCAACGTCTTGATATTTGTTTCGCATCTTCATGCATATATGGCCAATAATAGCCTTGCATTTTCGCCTTATATGCTAAGGATCTTCCGCCACTATGATTGCCAGCATCCCCACTGTGTAACATTTTTAATACTGCTTGTCCTTCCTTTCGTGTTAAACATCTAAGCGAGGGTCCATTAAAGGATCTTCGGTACAATACCCCGTATCTTAATTCATAATTTGTTGCACGGCTTTTTATTTTGTGCATCTGTAATCTATTTCTTGGCGTTTCCCCTTTCATTAGATAAGCATGAAGTTCTGTTCTCCAATCTTCGCAATAGGGTCTTTGTGCTCCATCTTCTATGAGCATTACTTCTGCTTCTTCCTCTTCCTCTTTGTTGATTGACGGTGATAGAAGTGTCTGTATTTTTATGCATCTCACAGTTGGATCTGTCATCATACTTTATATAAAAGCAAAAGCATCCGCGAGTCTATTGTCTCTTCTTGATATGTGTCTCCATTTTATTTTTGGTATCTTCGCCGACAATTCTTCAACAAGTTTTTTGTATTTTTTCAAGGATGGTTCGTTTGTAGTATATTCTTCTTTTATCTGGTGAATAGCTAATTGGGAATCACTGGTGACCCTCACATTCTCCAACTTCATTTCTATTGCGAATCGCAAAGCATGTATTATAGATTCATATTCTGTTTCATTGTTGGTAGATGCAAACTCCAATCTGAAAGAAAAAGCCATTTTATTGCCTTCTGGCGAAATTACAATGATCCCAATTCCATTACCTTCTCCATTTGACGATCCATCTACCAATATTTCCCATCTCTTTGGCTCAGTTAATAAATCCCTTGGATTTCCATGTTCTTCTTCTATATCCATCATTTCTTCCACTGCTTCATCCTCTTCCAATGGAAATTCCGCTAAAAAATCTGCAACAACTTGTGATTTGGGTGAAGATAGTATTTCATATTTGAGTTTGCAATGACTTACTTGAGCATTCCATCTTTCAACCCTTCCTGACCTTTTTGAATTTTTCATTACTGACTCAATTGGTACTTTTGTCATTACCTTAACCGTGTGTGCTTCGAAGTAGATGCGAAGTTTAAATGTTGCGTAAACTAATGCCAAAATTAGTTTTTCAATTTTTGAATAATTTTTCTCCGCGGCATTGAATGTTTTGCTGATGTAATAGATTGGCTTTTCCACTCCTGCGTCCATTCGCAGTAATACTGCGCTTAGTGCATGCGAGGTTGTCGCAATGTAAATTAGTAATTCTTCCCCGGCTCGCTTTTTGTAAGATTGATATATCCATTATATGTTCTTTTATTCCTTGTAACGCCTTTTCACATTCATCTCGTCCATCTAAATTTCGCTCCTTTTTAAGTATGTTGAAAAATGCTTGCACTTATCGATGATCGCGAGATGAATCTTCCTAGCGAAGCTAATAGTCCATTTAACTTTTGCACATCTTTCTTCGTTGCTTTGGTGTCGGCATATCGCGAATTGCTTGTACTTTCTCTGGATCGAATTGTATCCCTTCTTTTGACACAATGTATCCTAAAAATTTTCCAGATGCCACCCCAAAGGTACATTTTTTCGGATTTACTTTGATGTTGAAATGTCTCATTTGTTCAAAAATTTCTTTCAAATCCCGTACATGATCTTTTGCTTCTTTACTTTTTATTAACATGTCATCCACGTACACCTCTAGTGTTTTATGTATCCATTTTTCGAACACTTTTTCTACCATCCTTTGGTATATTGCTCCAGCATTTCACAGACCAAATGGCATTTTTGTGTAACAGTATAACCCTCTTGGAGCGAAAAAGGCAGTATGCTCTTGGTCTTCTTCAGCGAGAGGAATTTGATTGTATCCCTTGTATCCATCAAGAGAGGATATCCTTTCATTTCTCGTCGCCGACTCAACCATTTGCGGAATATCTGGCAAAGGAAAACTATCTTTTGGACAAGCTTTGTTTATATCGGTAAAATCTATGCAAATTCTTATCCCTTTTTTCTTCTTTGGGACTACGACCATATTTGCTATCCATTCGGGATATTTTGCTTGTCTAATAATTCCGGCGTCAAGCATCTTGAGAACTCTTCTTCTATTTGAGGATGATATGTTGTTACAATTTTTCTAATTCTCTCGCTTGAATGGTCTTGCATTTTTATCAATCTCTAATTTATGGCAAGCTACGATGGATCTATTCCTGCATCTCATCCATATCCCACGCGAAAATGTCTTTATAATCTCGCAACAAATCAATAGTCTTTCTTTCCTCATCTGCCTCCATTTTAGTTCCAATTTTTAACATCTTGGGTTCTTCTTTAGTTCCGATATTCACTTCCTTTGTTGGCTCTGCCGCAGTGTAGCTAGCCTTCGGTTCTCCCATGGGCGTTGGTCCTTTTACTTCCTTTGCAAGTTCACTCTCTTCGCCATATATTCCTTTTCCTTCTTCTGCTCTTATCATGTAAGTTCTAAATTCTTCTTCCTTTTTCGCTGCTTTTGCCATCTTCTTGCGATCTTTACGCTTCTTCACCTGTTCTTCATAATGTTTTACTTCGATTTGATGATATATCCTTCCTTTATCGGTATCTCCTCTGATTTCGCCAATTCCACTCGGCATAGGAAATTTGACACATTGATGAAATGTCGATGCTACAGCTTTTATTGCATGTATCCATGGTCTTCCCAACAACATGTTATATGGTGATTCCATATCCACTACACATAACGTCAGATGTGTTTCAATTTCTCCCAACAAAATTCTTATTTTTATCTCCCCTTTAGGTTTTGTTATGGATTTGCCGAAACCATAGATATGATATGTTGCGGAAGTCATTTCTTCAATTTTGTACCCCAATTCTTTATAAGCATGATAAAACATTATATTCACTGAACTTCCTGTGTCCACCAAAGTTCTATTTATTGCCCATTCTTCCACTATTTTTGTTGGTTTTCCTTCTTCCTTGCTTGCGTTTATTGTAATCACTAGTGGAGTCGTGTGGCTTAAATTCTCTCTTGGTATCTCTGCTGCTGTGAATATAATCTTCTGTTTTTCCCATTCTTTTAAGGGTAACGCCTTCTCTGCTGTTATAATTTTCTTTCCTTCGAAATCTCTTTTGTGTATTCTCCCTCTGATACTTTCATGAAATTCATTAACCATTGTTTTTGTAATCATACTACATTCCAATTCTCCATTACTCCCTTTGATTCTGGCTTTCTCCAATTTATCCATCATACTCTTGATTTGAACAATTTTAGTGACAATATCCAATCTCTTCTCTTCAATCGTCCCTGTTTCTAGCGCCAATATGTAGTTGCAGGAAATCCTACACTACACCCCTCACAAGAATCCATACAACTAAGCCATTGAAGATGAACAACTATGATTTTTATTGATTAATTCCTTAAATGTTTACAAGATAAAATGGAAAAGAGCTAAAGAAATTACAATCACTACTAACTTTCTCTCTCTTAATGACTTGCCTAACACTCGGAAAAAGATCTCTCCCCTCAACAGACTTGTTCAACTCTTTATATAGGGTAGTACATAGTGGATGACAACTAAGCTGTCATTTATTTTCGGGAATGACTTGCGAAATATCGCAAGTGTACAAATACATAATCTCGCAGCTCTCCTAGATCTCTCTAGGTCTTCATATCTTTCTCGTATTTTGGCTGTCGTTATTCATTGCGTCATTTATATTACTCATATGCGATACCTTCGCAACGCTGTCATTTATTGATCACGCGGGGTATTGATGTCGCGATATTCTGATCCTACAGCTTAAATATAAACTGCAACATGGAAGGATGACAATTCCGATACTGTCTCAGCCCCTTGGGTTCGCACACTGACATAGGAGTCGGTGGCCCGAGTCGACTTTAGATGTTCATCTCCCGTCTGGAACGTGAGGTAAGATTCTAACCACCCGCAAATCCCCTGTCAGCAGGTTTATTGGATGCCTTTGTAATGCATATATGTTGAGGTCTGAAAACGGTTTTAATTTTTAGTAGAGGGCAAGGAATGGCCAATATAAGATAATGACTCGAATTTCATCAACTTTTCCTTCTTGCCTGCTTTAGGAAAACGTTGCCAACGCGAACCTAAGCTTAATATACTGACTAGAACGAGACCAATAGGGTAACGAGCTTATAGGAAAGTCATTCAAAAGGATTTTAAGTATTGGTTACTTTGTTAGCCTAACTCGAGGTTCAGAATGATTACTGTAAGTTGAATTACGCCACCTTGTAACCCAAGGAAACGTAACCACATATGTAGAGGTATTCAAGACCCTTTGATTTTCTCATGCTTTTCTCTGACTTACTTTAATTCAGATCGTCCCAAGAGGTTCGCTAAAATCCTAACTAGTTTCCTTTCGGAAGGTTAGAAGCTGGTCTAGAAACAATCTAAGTGGATCCATCATGCTTTTTGGTTGCTAGATTCAATAGGCTTGTGTGGTGGAGCCAGCCTTGTTTGTGTTTTCTTAGAACTTCCTTTCCAATTAGGATTCTTCTTTTTAGTGTATGCCCGAGGTTATTAGAGAGTGGGCTTGGAAAAGAGACATTCTAGGTCGTTTAATTAGTGAAAAACCTAGTAGTTCTTCTTGTGGAAACGAGGAGCTCGGAGACTCTTGTTTTGAGAGCCCTATTTTCGGAAATTTCAGCTTTGAAAATTTGAGTCTTAGTGAGGAAAGTATTCCTAGTCCTTTGATAGTGTTATAAATAACGACTTTAAAAGCTTTGTTGAATCCTACTAGGACCTCTCGACCCTCATATATCAAGTTAGATGACACTGAAGCAAACTATGAGCTGAAACCTGGGACCATACAGTTTCTCCCAGTCTTTTTAGGGGAAGAAAATGAAAACCCCCTATTTTCACGTTAGGGAATTTGAGGAAATCTGTAGCACCATTAGGATTAAAGACCTAGATGATGATACATTGAAAATTAGGTTATTTCCTTTTTCCCTGAGAGACAAAGCCAAATCTTGGTTATATAGTTTGACTTCCGTGTCAATTGAAACATATGAACAACTTACATCTGCCTTTTTTACAAAAGCTTTTCCCTAGGCACAAAACATCATCTATTAGGACGTAGATTTGCAAATTTGCTCAGCAAGAAGGAGAATCTTTATATAGGTATTCGGAAAGGTTCAATGATTTTGTAACACCTCGAGTTCCGGACCAGGGCAAACCCATATGGAGTTCCAATCTCGAAGCATATAAATCCACTAATTATCCTTAATATTTTCAACCAAACACATTATTTTAAATTACATATCAAGCAATACAATAAAACAATACAATGATTAAACTATCTTTTTAGTTTCCACTTCCAACTTCCAAGAAATCTGCAAGGACTCAATTGGGGTGAGATGACAGCTCAGTAGAATGAATTCCCAATCTCAAAGCATGCATAACAATATCAATGATCAAGTGACAAACAACATGGGTGTATGACATAATTTTGAGTAAATCATTGATATATTGATATTCAACATCAAGATTACCACACAAGTTTTATTTTTAACAAATCGTCTAATTTCGATTTAAAAACAAGATTTCACAATATTAATAACAAATCATTCAGTTCATTTGTTCAATATGAGTCCACAATACCAATATTATTATCAACTAATCATCCATTTGGGATTTAACACATCAATTCACAATTCATCTATTTAAGTTTCAACACATGAGTTCACGGTACAAAAACCTTGGTTCGTGCACCCACCTATCGTTTCTCCGGCACGGACAACCACCATCGATGGTTAGAAAAGATCCTGTAGGAACCATACCCATTTGATTTCGGGGATCATTACCCATTTCATTCTCGTTATGTAGCACGAACAACCGCCATCGATGGTAAGGAACACAAGTTCCTACACGGGGATCATTACCCATTTATATCTCGGGGATCATTACCCGCCGTTAGCATGAAACCATATTTCATCTAATATTAAAACGTGAATTCATTTCCAATTTTTAAATCATTTAAAAAAAAAAATACAAGCAACCATGGCTTAACAACATATGACAAACAACATGAGTTTCTTGTATGCTTTGATCGTAAGGCTAAATATTGGAGCATTCTCGAAGTGGTTTCCTCATGGGTTTGTGAGCATACCATAGTGACTTCCAGTTCCTTACTGTCATGGCCGGCCCAGCCATATAAGCAAGGAAAGCCTTGCTTTGGGCCACAAATACAAGTAGGCCACACAAATTTTGTTTTGTAGTGTAGTTGTGGTTAACTAGTCATAACCAATCAAGGCAGTTGCCTAAGTTTTTTTTTTTTTTTTTTTTTTGGCCTAAGTCAACAAAATCATTTACAGTATATAAGTCTTGGGATAAGAATTTAATTAAGAAGATGAAGATTAGTGTGAAAGTTAAACAAGCACCTTCGAGTGACACCAGTGTTACGCCATTTACTTATAGGCGTACAATAAGGTCTATATATACTTTTTCCAAGGTAGGTTGTGTCCGATAAGGAATGATAAAGCCTGGCTTTTCTTTAATCATCTTTTTTTGATCGGTATAAGATATATTCGTGTTGAGAAGTTTTATACCCGGATCAATGGCGTAATCTACTAATGATCTTACCACAATACTCTAGTAACATTAGCTCCACCTTAGTTTTTTATTTGTTTGTCACTTTTTTTTTTTTTTTAATAAATACGCGTCGAAGGCTTTTATTAAAAATCGAAAGAAGGTACAACATCAGTGGATGGTAGCCTCAACAAGCTGAGCCCCCACACCTCTTTGAATGGAAATACCTAGTCTATAAAAAAGAGAATTTCCTATCTTATAATTCAGATCATAATTTGCAATGCAATTCCTCAGCCTCTTCAAAAGAACCACCATGTCTTCACCCAGTTCACCCAAGGTAGAAAAAGCAAGGACCCCGAAACCGTAACCATGTTCAGAGCATTTCGCCAAATATTTGGTGTGCTTGCGAGTGATGGCACTAGATATAGATATGCCCGGAACAAAGGCCCGGCCGCTGTTACCAGAGAATGGAGAAACCCCTGTAACATCGAAGAATACGTCTTTACCATTCTCCCAATTACAGACAAGAATGTCAGCAGGCTTCAAAGCCGTATCCTTGTCAGATAAAAGGCCAAGGTTAACTTCCTTCCTAGCCACAACCCCAGCCTTATAACAAATGTCCGTAATAACATCTCTGACAAAGTCATGCCTAAATTTGAGCCCTACCTCACCAGCACAATGAGTGCATGATCTCCAAAATCATCCATGTTCCTCTTACAGCAAGTACAAACCTCAACATTGTTGAAAATAGGTATACCGAACCTATAACAAACAACAGCTCTGAACTGCCGAGGCCAAGGGTTTGGTTAAGGCCATCAATCGGTACAACTTTAAGATAGTCTTGCGCATGGGCGATCCTGTTGCTATGCCAAAGGATAACATCATGTTCTGACATCGGGTATTTGTTGGGTATATCTTTCTTAACAACGTCAAAATACAGTACTGCCAGTGATTTCATGGGACGAGTGGCAATAGAATTGATGTTGAAAGAGGACAACCCGCAGACCTCCGTGAAACGAGACAAGGCATGCAAATATCTACGACTGGGAGCTGACTCAGATGAAAGTTTAAGAATGGTATCCTGCAAACTCAGCGTCTGAAAGCAAGAAGCAAGGTAACAAAAGTTAACCGTGTCAGCCATCGTATGAACACCGAGCCCACCATCCTTCAACGGCAAGGTAGCAATGCGATGTTGAAGGGGGACAAACCCTGCCCCATCACCTGTCACTATATGCTGCAGGAACTGTAATAAAGGCAGATCATAGCAAGGAGAAATCTGATGAAGAGCAGCAGGGTTAGTAGTCTGAAAGTTGAAATAAATCTTCGAGACACCTGCACAACTACGCAAACAAAGAAAAAGCTCACATTGCGGATCCGTGAATCGCTTGACATATTCCATAAGCCGCCTCTGTTTTGCCGATTTTCCCCTTCACTAACTCACTGCAAAATTGCATATCAAGGCTTACAGCCCCCCCCCCCCTCCCAACAATTTGACACCACAGGAGGGCCTACTAATGTTAGCTGGGAAGACTCCATCCACGAGACTCCTCGAATCAATACACGGCCAGAACAGCTCAGTCTTACTAATGTTTAGATGCAGCCCACGAGTTTTTCCTTCCGTTTGTATTAAGGAGAGAGCTTTAGCTACTTCCATGGTGTCACCGGCGATGGTGCCATCATCAAGATACCATGCATGGAAGTAAAGGTTGCACTGGCTCGAAATCATGTTCACAAAAGGGTGTCAAACCAGGGAGAACAATAAAGGACCCAAAGGGTCTCCTTGTTGTACACCAAGAGCCGAGGATAGAACAAATTCATTGTAATATAATCTCGCAGGCATAGCATAGCAAAATTCCACCCATCGGGAAATGCTAGGACACTGAAGTCTAACTTCATGAATCAACGTGGTACGATCAACCATATTGAAATCATTAGAAAAGTCGATCATAAGCATAGACATCGTGTTTACTGTACCTTTGAGTTCCAAAAGCCTATTCGCAGCATGAAGAATTCCCTCTGCTCCACACGGCACGCCTACACCAAACTGGTGATCACCAAGATACGTTGCCATGCCTTGCCAACTGATTTAGCAGCTAATTTCGAACACAATCTCCGCCATATTGTACCAACAGCAATAGGCCTCAGCCCACCACCAGGCTTAAGCAGAGGTGTCAAAGGAGCACTCGCAATGAACTCTCCCAACGCCCTGCTAACCATAAGTTAACGACTCCTGTAATGGATGCCAGCAAATCATCTCTCACAGCTGCAGCCGCGCCACTTAATGCATTCAAGAGATGCTGGGCTCTCAAACCATCCCTCCCACATGAGGTACCTCTAGGGAAGCTCTTCAAGGCTTCAAGGACAGCCTTAGAATCAACAATTAAGGCAGCAGCTTGAATAGGTTCAGGAGGGATAGAAGGAGGTGGTGACTGGGGTGTTTCTGCTCAAGTTCATGCATAGTTTCAGCCGTATCCGGAGCTATACCACCAGAAGATAACACCCTTATAGCTGCAGTGTAGTGGCCCTGACTCATTATTTATTTATTTTTATTTTATTTTTAAACAAAGGAACCTTTTCATTAATAGAAGTTCAGGTTACATTGGGTTTAAAATGGAAAATTAGAGAATACAAAGTATCAAGAACATGCCATCCAAGTACAACACCGACAAATCCGACGAGAGAAAGAGAAGGATTAACGGAACATGACGAATATAAGCATGAATAAGAACCGATCGAATCGGTAGAATAATGGTTCTTCTCGGAATTAAATTCCAACCATTTTGTTTGTTTTTCTTCTTCATAAAGAAATGCTCCTAGAAATGGAGTGATTTGCTCAAATCTCTTAAAACTTGTGATGAAGATTCCGTCGTCAAAATCATCTTGGTTGAAGATATCGTCGCGGATAATGCAAAGATAAAGATTCCGTCGTCGGATACAAAAAAAAGATGAAGATTTCGTCAATGGAGAGCACCACTAGTGATCTTAAAACCCATAGTAACCAAAAACGACCATTAAAGCCGAGATAAACCTCTCTAGTAGAGGAGATAAAAGCACCATAAAGATGTACAAAACTTACCAAATGGCAAGAGAAAAACATAAATAAAACTAGGTAAAGCAAAGAACTAATTGAAAGCAATTAAAGGAGATGAAAATCCCGCTCAGATCCGGCCCAAAACGGGTCGGATCTGAGCAGGAGAGTTGCCCGTGGGTTGGTTTTCCTTTTCTGTGAAGGGGAGAAAGAGGAGAGAAGAAGAAGGGTCTTCTGTATTTGTTTGTCACTCATATACTTGTGAACAAGTCTTGAATCAGTCAACGTGCGAGTTGAGAAATTGACATCAATAACACAAGATTTGGGGACTAAACAAACAATATAACTTAAATTTCATATAATTTTCATTTTAGAAAAAACCTATAAAATAAAATATCTAAATAAGACTATAAATGAATAAATATCTAGTACAATTTTGTTTTGCACATCAAAATAGTCGAAATTTTGTTAGACAATCATTTTAACTTTACAAATTTTTTCTAAACTAACTCAGGTAGATAATTTACTTTATAGTTTTATTTAGCTTGCGAAATGAACAATATACAAATATGTAATATAGGATAAGGCATGTTAGAAAGAAATAGAAAACTTTGGCTTGTCTATTAGGATCCACAATTTTTAATTTTATTTGGAGCCACAAAAATGTCAGGACCGGCCATGCTTGCTGTTCATGGCTTGATCAACTATTGTGTATAGAAAGGGATTACTAACACTCATTAGCTCCAAATGTGCACTTACCAATATGAAATCTGATGCTATTGAACAAACAATCTTGTACTTTTTCTTATTGTTTATCAAAAATGCAACATTCACGATATATGATACCATGAGTCTCTCACTCCATTGACTCCAATAAGGATTTAGATGATACTTCCAATATTATCCTTAATACTTCTATTAATTTTCTTTACTACTCTACTGTGTGGGTGAATCCGCGGATTTCAAAGTCCAATCGCAACCAAACCGCTAAAAATGCGGATTTGAGAATCTCACCCGTGTCCAGCGTGTAGATCTTGTGGATTGGATTTCACCCGTGATGAGTGTATGAACACGACATTTTTACATCTTAATTTACATTTATTAGTTCTCTATTTTATAAATATTTGATGGTTTTATTCAGTTTTGCAATATCTTAATAAATAAAGTTCAATTGGACGAAACACACAGAACTTCGCCCCTGAAATGGAGGACGAAGTCGGCGTAGTACGAGTTAGGGCCAAGCCGGTATGGGATGACGAAAGTGGACTTATTTCACCAAGTCAGAATAAGCATCATGGTTCTGATCAGAATAAAAAATCATGGTTGAAGTATGAACAAGACTGGATGCCGAGAGTGGTGCTAGCCGCATTCGAACGCATTTAACATATCTTAATTTACATTCAAAAATATTAGTTCAAAAATGCAACATTTTATACCATGATACTCAACATTGTTCATTTATGTGTCTAACTTCTTATGACTAGGATTTAGAGCGCATTGATACTTCCAATATTATCGAGACTATAACTAATACTTTTAAAAGTTTTCTTTACTTGTTTGATTTGCTCCTTCCGGGCTGGGAATTTGCTAATCGCTAGTTTTCATGTAAAATTATGTATCTTATTTCTTCATGCAACCAAATAATGCTTAGTGATGAAGAGACATTGAAGAGAAGAAGTGACAAGTCTTGTGAGGTCAAGTCCTTTGCACAACCGGCCCTCTTCATTAACACTCCATTCTTGAGGTGGAGTCTGAAATTCGAGCACATTTGAGCCGAGTGGTCTCGGGATGTACAATCGGTGTAAATAAAGAACTTCGTCCCTGATAAATGGAGGAATCAATCAAAAATGCAACATTCACGATATATGATACCATGAGTTCTCTCACTCCATTGACTCAATAAGGATTTAGATGATACTTCCAATATTATCCTTAATACTTCTATTAATTTTCTTTACTACTCTATCGTGTGGGTGAATCATATTGGTAATGGAGGTGGTCATGGATTGGTCAAAGTCTCAACGCAACCAAACCGCTAAAAATGCGGATTTGAGAATCTCACTTGATATGAAATTGAGACCGTGTCCGGCGGTAGATCTCTTGTGGATTGGACTTCACCCGTGATGAGTGTATGAACACGACATTTTTACATCTTAATTTACATTTATTAGTTCTCTATTTTATAAATATTTGATGGTTTTATTCAGTTTTGCAATAAATCTTAATAAATAAAGTTCAATTGGACGAAACACACAGAACTTCGATTTTTTAGAGAGATAAATGGGTAGTGCCCCTGAAATGGAGGACGAAGTCGGCGTTAAACTTAGTACGAGCATCTTTTAAGGGGCAGAATTAGCTGGATAATGCCGGTATGGGATGACGAAAGTGGACTTATTTCACCAAGTCAGAATAAGCATCATGGTTCTGATCAAAAAAAAAAAAAAAAAAAGCATCATGTGCAGAGTTGGTGAGTAATGCATGTGCTACACGGTTGGAAGGAGCGTACAGACATAAGCTAGAAATGTTTGTGTCACGTTACATTTCATGCATTCCACAATACTTCACAATCAAGAAGGGAAGAATAATTTAAAGAGACTAATTAGAGTTATAAAAATTTGTCCAAATCGGTTTGCACTAAAGGCACCACCTGCATGCATGGAAATAATCCAATATAATAAGTCAACATATATATATTCTTACCTTGGTAGTGTGAAATAAAATGATGTGAAGATAGTGGCATGGAGTCTGATGACATCATGTGCTCAACTAGTGTGCTGTCAAGGGAATTAATACATGCGGGTTTAATGGAAACTAGATTTTGTGCCCGTGCTACGCACTGGGCGGACCCAATAACTATCCACCATCATTTTTTTCCTTTTAACCTTTTTTTTTTTGGTTTGGTTTGACGTGGCTTCGCCTGGTCCAGTCGTACATTTTTGATTTGGTGTCGCAAGGTTTCGGCTTGTCCCGTCGTGATATATTTTTGATTTGGTGTGGTTTGGCTCCGACTCGTCCTGATTCTGTGTGGCTTGACTTCGCCTTGCCTATAGCTTAATTTTTTTGATTTGGTGTGGCTCGGCTTCGCCTCGCCCTGTCGGTTGGCATTTTTTGTTTACTATTTTTTGGTATTTAGAGTTGATTATGTTATTATTTAGAGTTGTTAACGCCTACAACCAATTGCCACCAAAAGAACAATATTTTGTTCTACCGTTTTCCCGTTGTATTTAGTTTTCGTTCCAGATCGTAGTGTAATTACATTCTACCCTTTGTATTTGCTAAACCTTAACACTATGATCTAATGAAACAAAAGCTATCACCATGGCCGATCCTGAGACTTTTTTGCCCTAAAGCAGACCCAAAAAATGTTGCCCCTATATCTTAAAAACTACTCCCCAAAAATGATTTTGCCATCATTAGTTGACCTATTTCATAATCTTAAAAACTTTTGATTGATTATGATAAGAAATATGTATAATTTGATGTTTAACATGTTTTAAAATCAACGGTACAAAATTTACGAAAATCTATGGTATAGTTTGAGAGATAAATGATTTCTAAAGTTTACAAATTATTATCCATAAGGGTATAGTTGTAAAAAGTACTTAAAAACACTCATTTTGAATTGTGCAAACTTCAACTAGGTCATCCGTATGAGTTGTGATTCTTTGCGTAAGGTTGTCGTAATTTTGTTCCAATTCCAATTCCATTTCCATACTAAAAAGCCAACATACTAATTAACATTTGATCATCGTGATCCATCGTCTATGAATATCGTAACAAAAAAGGGAAACACATGGATGGTGTCCAAATATTCACGTAGGAATGTGCAGAAAGAACCTCGGGGCCAAAACGCATATGAATAATTTGTAATCCCATATCCCTTTTCTAGTCTTGAAGCACCTGTAACATGTTGTGTATCTTTGGACTTTGGAGCAAGAATTCTAGATAAGTTTTGAACTATATATAGATCTTATCATAGCAATTTCCACATGTAGACAAAGTAGAGATTGATTTTGAGTCAACTAAATCGAACCAAATTCCCTGAAAAACAGAATGAAGTTGCATGCATTAAAAAAAAATCCCTGAAAAATAGAATGGTAAGTGAATCTATATCTCAACATTAAATAAATCACATATACGTAACGGCACTTATATCATAAAGCCTAAAACCCTAAACTTACCTCGAGAGATAAACAGATCAAAAAAACTTTTCTAAAGGATTCAAAAATCTTAGCAACACCATCTGAAGCCTCGGTTTTCAATAGGTTGGAAAATTCCTCTTGATTGTCTTCGATCTTCATATCAGTTCCGATCCTTTTCATAGTGGGAAGGCTAATTCCCTCTTCATTGTCTTTGATATTCATATCCGTCCCAATTCTTTTCACAGTGAGCAGGTTAAATACGATGGAACATTCATATTTTGTTGCCCCTTTAGGCATGTTGCCCCAAAGTGGAGCTTTCCCTGCTTCCCCTTCCGGATCGGCCCTGCTATCACCGAAATCCCCATTTTAGAATGTTTATCATTGACGTCCACTACCCAGTGTATCAGTGGGGAAACATATGTTAAGGTCCCTAATGCCACTCATGCTTATTTCACCTTGTAGATTATTGCAAACACATTTAGTACACCAAACTCTACATGGTACTACAGTTATAGAAAATAATGGGCAAACATAAAACCAAAAGTGCACATATGAGGAGACAAATTGAATCGCTTCCGCCTCGAACTTGAGGAGTTCACAGGCACAGTAGGTGGCGGTATGGCAGTTCCTCAGGTAGTTATGTTTACAAATTCGTTTCCCGCTTATTGTGTGGACCTTTTTCTGCAAATTATTATCTCCGAATAGTTGGTAGTTTTATACAGTACACTACAGAAATTGTGGTTGGATCTTTATCCCTCATTTTATAGGCTCCTGTTTCTCCATCCAAAAACAGGAATCCGGCCCTTGTGATACACATGCAGTTTGTACTGAGAAACCTGAGCACATGGCTCCACCAACATCCAACGATAGGCCATCCATCCCTGTCCTCCTGGTCCAAGAATATGTAATAGAAAATAATATAGATGACTCAGATGACTTACCCCTTACCAGGGGAGCGTTTGCAAGGCGAAAATCTCCCCACAAAGCAATTAATCAACCGGTTACATACTAAGAAACTCACAATCAACTAAACTCCTATAAGTTTTCATTGTTGCTAAAGAGATACTACAAATTATGACCCTACTATTTAGACCTACTTAAGCAAATTTTAAGTACCTCAGATAAACTTAGGATTTGCATCATATTCAACTGAAAATTATGTCTGTTCTATGCTCACACAGCTAGAAGAAAAGATAACTAAAGTAAGATTCCAAGAGAACTAAGTAATCTTTTGAAGGGGGCTGAATTCTACAAATCGTCACGGGTAAATAGCTAAAGTAGTATAAAAGAAAACCCATGCAATAAAAACTGAAAGATTGAATCAACTGCAACTTTTTACTTCACCCAATATATATGAACACCAAAATAAATGACGTCAGATGAAAGAACATGACTACTTAGTTACCTTTATTGCCAGCTGAATTTGAAGCTGGAAGCTAGCCGAGCAGCAGAATAAATAAAATAGAATTAGTTTCTAGCTTGAATCGGGTTAGCATTAGTACATCCAACATGATATGTTATTTAATGCAAAGAACCTTAGTCCTTAGATGTACAAATGCTAAACCAAGTTCAGCTAGGGGTAGCAGTATCCAATAAACTGGAGAGTTGAGCATAAATGACTGCAAAGTGTCAACATTAGTCAGGAAAAATAAATATCGAGTAAAACGTATTTTCACTTTTGTCAATAAAAGGATTTCAATTTTACTCCTATAAGCTGATTTTTCTAATTTCATTAGTTCATACATGAATGAACCAAAATTGCCAATTAGAAATACTCGCGCACCTTATACACACCAACCGTTAGAGAAGCTTAGAGTTGGCAACATCTCACCAGTTTTAGCTAATGGGAAATTCCAGCAAACCCAAAATCAAGCAACTGGAATCAATCATTAACAACAAAAGCCTTTCAGAAAATTACAATTCATTGAACCTTATTCAAGGTCCTTTAATTTCTGCAACCAATAAAATAAACATGCTCCTAATATTTTTCCTTCTTCTATTCTCTTGACAGTAATCATAAATGTTGTCGTCAATGTATGAAAACGAATGTCAATACGTATCAAAGAAAGTAATTTAAATCAAAAGAATAAACTTTATCAGTCGAATAGATTCAGACATCAAAACCTGAAAAACCCTTTATAATACTCCCTCCGTCCCACTATTAAGTGACCTAGTTCAAGTTTGCACAATTTTTAAGGCAAACAAGGGAAAAGAGTATTTTAAGCATATTTTACAATTATACCCTTATGGATAATAATTAATGAAATTTTGAAATGATTTATCTCTCAAACTGTTCGCAAACTTCATACCATTGTGTTGATGGTGGATTTTCATTTAAGGTTAAAATTGTAAAAACCAGAAAATAATGCGCTGACATCTTGTAAAAGATAAAGCCATTAATAAAGTGTTGGATACCCCCTCACTTAATTCACCAAGAATGGAGCATGTGGCAACAATCCCATTCTATGGATACACGAAATTCATCCAGGTTGGAGCATGTAGCAACAATCCCATATACCCTGTGAATTTCTAGCATTATTAATTAATGCGCAATCAGCGTTGTATTTCCTGTACTCATTATCAGTGTGGCATGACGACTGAGTGTTACTCTTACAGAGTAACACGAACCTCCAAGCACTATAATGAAACCATGTACGAAATACCCGTACAGGTTGACTGTCGGTGTGTTATACTAGCCCGATTGAGCCCCTCTCGGTGTGTTATACTAGCCCGATTGAGCCCCTCTTAGTGTGTTATACTAGCCCGATTGAGCATCCGGATTGACCGTATCAGTCCGGGTATGATCGCAGTCATCCAAATCCACAAGCATGATTGGATGACCCAGATCAATTCTATCACCCCCAAGCAGGTATGGAATATCCATTGCCGAACCAATGCGGAACCCGCACGGTCGGCCATTGGCCTAGCTTGCCAAAAAACGTTCATACCAAGCATTATGGACGGAAAACCCTAAATTAGGGTTTGCGGCATATTACATGTGTCGCAAAACAATCCCAACCATCCATCTTCGCAGGTATAGATGGAGGGTGTAGATGTAGATTCAAAGGGCCTAGAGCATGTCAACACGATCACCGTGGGCCCGCCTACACACTTGACCAATCGGTCAAGACCAACCATGTTTGGTCGTGACAAAATCGTCGCCCAAACAAGAGATGACGCACGGCTTTGAAACCCAAAATTAGTGTTTTGAGCATCACGAGCGTCCATCTTCTCCGGCATGAATGGAGGGTCCAAGATTAGATTAAGCAGGTCCGGTCATACTAGCATGACCACCGTGGACCCATCTATTCCCTAACCCGATCGGCCAAGGCATATCATGCCTGGCTAATCCAAAACGCACGCTCAAACTAGCGTGGTCACACCTCCCAAACCGCAAACTGATCTCGACCACTCAACTTCGCCGGACGATTTGGATGGCTCAGATCACGTTTTTATGGGATATTCAGCTATAGGCGTGAACACTAGCCTACCACCTTCACACCAGGCCAATCTGCCAAGACCGACCAAGATTGGTTGTCTTGGAACGTGTGCCTGAAGTGGGCGTGACGTGCGGCTCTTGCGGCACTGGTTTTCTATCACAAATCGATCTCGACCACTCAACTTAACCGGATGAATTGAGTGACCCAGGTTATACTTTCGAGAGGTAATGGGGTATAGGCGCCTACACCATCATGCCGTCTACACGCATGTATGGTCGGCCTGGCCAAAGTTATATCCCATGCTTGGTTTCGACCAAGCTGAAGAGTGATGCCTGCGCACCTCTTCAAAACCCTAATTTCATTAACGGTCGCAGATGAGTGTCTCAAAGATCATCTCATCCGTCCAACTTCACCAGCTTGGTTATACAACCCTGGTCATTGAGGCGTCATTACCCATCACTTTACCACACCATGATGCAGTACCTGCATAAAATACACACGATACTTCACAATTATCAACTTCCTGAATAACGCAGTTATTCAAATTAGCATTACATGCCACCTACACGTTCCAGACATCAATCATGTCACAGACTGGGGGGATACATACTGGGGTATTGGTCCGGCGGTTTACAGCGTGCAGCGTGCAACGCGCCATCACAAGAACGTGTTAGGAAGTCATGGACGGTTAGAGATGAACAGGAGAAGTGGGCAAGACCGGTCGTGTGGCACCGACGCACAACTCCACTACTCCATCACTCCACTTCCTCCACTTCCCACGAGAGACGTGAATAAGGCTCAATGACTTGTATAAATAGGTTCTCCGCCCTATTTCAAAAACAACAAGTCGAGACGAGACAGAAAACAAGTGTTAATACAAAACATATTCCAACACCCAGAGCCTGCTTGCATCAATCGTAAGCCTACTCATCTTTCTGTTACAAGTCATTCATAGCCAACACCTTCACAATCTCAACACCTTCTTCGCTTCCCTCCCTAAGATCAACCCCATCTCCTTCACTTTGTGACCGAAACAAGTCCGGGAATGACCATTTCTTGGTTTAGGCCGGACTTGCACAGATTGACTTCCGAATCTACAAGCACTCACCGCGCAGTGCATTTGTTTAGGGTTTAGATTCATTCCTCATCCACACACCCCAAATTACCAAATTCTGCAGGAGTAGTTTTCACCCATAAACAATTGGCGACCACAGTGGGAGGTTAATCTCTCGGTTGTAAGGTCAATTTCTTCAAATTCGATTCAATTTCATCAATTTCAAAAAGGGTAGATCTTAGAATCAATTCAATCAACAATTCATTTCAAGATGGTGGAATTAAGGTCTGGGTCAGCAATCAATTCTGATGGAGCTGGTGTGGATAACAATCCTGGTGCCGAAGTACCTGTCAGTGGAACTACCGTGGTCAATACATCTCGTGGAGCCGTCACTTCTACCATTAGCACCAGCGTAGTAGGAAATGTTCCAGTAAGTGTAACGCCTCCCGTCACTGTGAGCGGAGCAGCCGCAAATCCCGGCATCACCTCAAGTGTAACACCTCCGGTAGTCACCAGAGCAACGACTTTCACTCCTTCATCAGGACGAGGAGCCGGAAGCACAAGAGGAGGGACACCGTCTATTACCATTGCAGACTTGATGGAGAAACAGGAAGTTCTTGCTAAGACTCAAACGGATATGGCCGCAACTCAGAAAGAGGTACTCACCTTCCTTAAAACTTTGACCGAACGATTGCCGCAAGATTCACGACAACCCTTGGAGTCGACAAGAGATGCATTCAATACACCCGGAGCAGGCATTTCCACTCGGACCCACAGGAATGAAGAAACTCGTGTTACTCCTGAGCGCCAAAGGGAGAGGGACCAACCTTCCGACTTCATTACACGTGAAGATCTGGAACGACTTCTCCAAAATCGAGGAAAAGGGGACCGAACGGATGTACACCAACATCATCCACCGTACCCTCAAGATGTACAACGAATTCCCCTTCCAAGAGGTTACATCTCTCCCCAGTTCTCCCTCTACGACGGTGCATCGGTAATGCTCGTGAACACGTCTCTCGATTCTTGGAATCCTTGGGGAACATGAATACAATCATGTTCTGCGCCTGAAAGAATTCTCGAAATCACTTACGGGGAGGGCGTACAACAACATCACGCCTAACAGCATATCCAATTGGAGCGAGATGGTCAGTGCTTTCTACAGAAAGTATTTCTTCGTGTCTGAACAAATCACATTTTCAGATCTAGGAAGAATTCTTCAGCGGAACAACGAGCATCCTAACGACTTCTTCAAAAGGTTCAGAACCCAAGCGCTGGATTGTCACGACCCAAACGTCACCGAACGACAATTGGTGGAGTTGTGCATCAACGGGATGATACCCATATACCGCGCTCTGTTAGAGAATCTGGGCTTTCAAACATTCTCTAAACTCCATGAAGCTTCCAAGCGTTTAGCAACAACTGCACCAGCGTTGCTAGAAAGAACCAAAGTCGTTCGAAGTGAAGATTCACGTGAAAGTCGAGGGAGCAGGCGCCTCACGAACAAGCAATACAACACTGGTCCTTCTGTGAGTGTGGTGGGCGGAGGAGAGAAAAGGAAAGCTCCAGTAACGGAACAACAAACCAAGCGTACATCCCCGGCACACAAGACTTCGTCTCGGAAAGGAGCGGACAAAGCTCCTGCACAAGACACCGAAGATACAGGTTTTCCTTTCCCCATGAACGAAGTGATGGAACTCTTGAAAGCATGGATCCAAGACGATGCCGTCAAGCTGCCTCCTATCAGGCGTCCTCCAACTGAGAAAGACATGGCAGATCCCAAATATTGTTGCTACCACAGATTCGTACATCATCCAACCAAAGATTGTAACAGGTTAAAACAAATATTCAGGGAAAAGATAGAGACAGGGGAACTCCAACTTGGAAACGAAGGTGTTCGTAGAGACCCTCTCCCCATGAGGAACTGCATGATTTGTGGGGATTCTATTCGCAAGACTGTACAATCTATGATGGAGCACTTGTGTGAAATCTTGTACTTCTCCAAAGGGCAGCGTCAAGACATATTTACGGACCTCAACCACATTGTGTCAGGCAGGCGTTTGTATCCAGAAGCAGTCCAAGAACCCCAGTCTTTCCTGAAGGACGCGAGCAAAGGAAACTGGGGACTCCTAACTGTCACTCGTTTGAGAGATGGTGAGTTCGATAGCGCATTGATTGATACGGCTTCCGAATTTAACATCATTACTGTAAAGACCTTGAGAGCGGCAAAGATTTCAAAGCAGGAAGCTACTCTTTACCCAATTGTGGTTAAAGATTCAGAAGGAGAGCTCAGAGATGCATACGGATATATTGATCTGGAAGTCAAATTGGGTGATGCCTCGACACAAGCAAAGTTCTACATAGTCAAAGATCACCCCAACTACGACATGATCCTGGGACGCCCTTGGATGCACGAAAACAAAGCAATACTAGAAAGCTGTCCTCTACCGGTTTCGATACCTGAAAGAATCTCTAACACGCCTTCGGACCTGATGGCTGCCTGGTACCGCACCAGCAACTTGCCAACGTGACACGACTTCCCGGAGAAAGCCTGTTAGCATACATTGAAAGGTTCCGATCTCAAGTAAGTCTCATCGCGCAACTCTCTTTGCAACCTACCGCCCCTCATTCTGACAAGTCCTGGGGACTGGCTCCAACCAACAAACCAACCCCGGCTAGGAGATGTGAATGGGAAGCCGGCCATTTCAAACGTTTTATCAAGAGCGTAGAGGCTGTCTTGGTCAAAGACGATAAGGCCAAGGTCCAAGTATCTGCACGTCCAAACCCATTTGGAATTGGAGACCTGGTAACGAAGACGACTACATTCAAGGTTGGGAGCATGACGGTGAAAATGATCACTCCACCTGACTCACCCACCGAAAGAGAAGAGGAACCGTACCTGGTAGCAGATGTTATCCTAGGCGGCTACTGCAAGCTCATCAACGCTGATAAACTATAAGGCGTAACAATTCACTCACAATGGCTCAACCCTACCGAACTTAAGACGCTGTGCTACCACTTTCCAGCGTCCTCCACCCTTTAAAACGCTGTGCTATTTTTTCTAGCGTGTTTCCTTTTACAATTTCATGTCATACTTGTAATTCCCCAGAAAATGATTGCAATACTTGCATTCATAGTTAGGACTTTCAATTTTCAATTTTCAATTTAATTGAAGCATTATTTCCACCTGAGAACCTCTCTACCCCTAGAAACGAAAGGTCCTGAGTCAGCCTAAACTAACCCATTAGAGCAAGGAAGGAAACCTTAGGCAAACATCTCATGAGAAGAAGGAAACACAACATGTGCACAAAAGGAAAACGATATGAGCCATCTGCCCCAGCAAAGACAGGAGGATTTTGCATCAGGAACACAGGTCCGTGGATATTTCATTATGGCATTATTTCTTTTATCACAAAGAGTTATGTGTAAAGGCGCACCCTTGCGCCTGAGAAAGTTCAATTGCAGTCTTGACAAAAGGTTATAAAAAAAAAAAACTTTATTCAAACAATCAAATAGAAGAAAAAACCTTGAACTCAGCTGCCACTGAATACAAGGAAGATGTTCAAATGTACGGAATATACTTGGAAAGCGAAAAAGAAAAAAAAAAGAAAAGAGGTTTTAGTCGTCAAGAGGATCGACATCGCCTGCACCATTGTCAGGTTCTGCTTCAGCGCCATCACCTATTGATGCTCCTTCATTCGAATCTACCTCAACTTCTGCATCAGGCGTCTCCGCAGCAGCACACTCCATCCCAACATCATCAGCGGGAGCATTAAAGAGCGCATCAACATTAGGAGCCGTACCAATTGCTTTCAGATGTTCAGGTTCCTCTCGTGTCGGAGTCGAGAATTATCACGCCGTCCTGGATCGGGTAATCACACTTATCTTGATCGAGGATGTTTATGCTCAACTCTCCGCCTCTTCAACCGCGCTGCATATCTCTCTCGCCCTTGCGCTACCAAGACTTGCAACGCTTCCTCACGCCTCCGCCGCTCCTCCATGTCAATCGCAGCCGAAAGCGCACAGATGCGTCCCCCCTGGCAATACGCAGTGCGGGATAGACATCCCCCGTATAGCACGGCCGACTTCACGAAGTGGAAGATCAATCTTAGCCATTACTTCTTCATGCGCATGGGTTTCGGGCTTGTCAACTTCGAAGCTTCTTTCCGGAGAAGCGACAGAATGATCGTCCACCGTTTCCATGATAAACTGCAAAGGAGAAGAGGTTATGAGCGCAAAAGAAAATCATCAATCAATCAATCAATCAATCAATCAATCAATCAGTTAATCAGGAATCAGGAGATCAAATAAGTGCGGAGCAATACCTGAGATATAGAATAAATGACTGCGTGAGATGATTCTTTATAATCTCGCAAGTCGAAAGAATCCCAGGAGAAAATAAGTCTTTACTTACCACCTATAAAGGCTACCAATTCGGGATAACAATCAACGATGCTTATCAGATACATCTGAAGAAAGCTGTGTGGGAGTACACCTAACCCAAGGAAGGGACCAAGCTCGGATATACAAGGGGAACCAAAGCGACTCACCAGATCAAGTCCTACTTCCTTCACAACTTCGATCAGGACCAACCAGTTCCAGGGCAACGCCTGACGATGTCGGCCTATCCGGTAAATATACATTCACCTTAGCTTGGTCATTTTAATGTACAAAATTTGTCACCATCTCATGCCTACCCCACAATAGTGTAACCATTATGTGCTAGGCAGGGGACTTAATGTTGATGGTGGATTTTCATTTAAGGTTAAAATTGTAAAAACCAGAAAATAATGCTACCGACATCTTGTAAAAGATAAAGCCATTAATAAAGTGTTGGATACTCCCTCACTTAATTCACCAAGAATGGAGCATGTGGCAACAATCCCATTCTATGGATACACGAAATTCATCCAGGTTGGAGCATGTAGCAACAATCCCATATACCCTGTGAATTTCTAGCATTATTAATTAATGCGCAATCAGCCTTGTATTTCCTGTACACATTATCAGTGTGGCATGACGACTGAGTGTTACTCTTACAGAGTAACACGAACCTCCAAGCACTATAATGAAACCATGTACGAAATACCCATACATGCTGACTCTTGGTGTGTTATACTATCCCGATTGAGCCCCTCTCGGTTTGTTATACTATACCGATTGAGCCCCTCTCAGTGTGTTATACTAGCCCGATTGAGCATCCGGATTGACCGTATCAGTCCGGGTATGATCGCAGTCATCCAAATCCACAAGCATGATTGGATGACCCAGATCAATTCCATCACCCCCAAGCAGGTATGGAATATCCACTGCCGAACCAATGCGGAACCCGCACGGTCGGCCATTGGCCTAGCTTGCCAAAAAACTTTCATACCAAACATTATGGACGGAAAACCCTAAATTAGGGTTTGCGGCATATTACATGTGTCGCAAAACAATCTCAACCATCCATATTCGCAGGTATAGATGGAGGGTGTAGATGTAGATTCAAAGGGCCCAGAGCATGTCAACACGATCACCGTGGGCCGCCTACACACTTGACCAATCGGTCAAGACCAACCATGTTTGGTCGTGACAAAATCGTCGCCCAAACAGGAGATGACGCACGGCTTTGAAACCCAAAATTAGGGTTTTGAGCATCACGAGCGTCCATCTTCTACGACATGAATGGAGGGTCCAAGATTAGATTAAGCAGGTCCGGTCATACCAGCATGACCACCGTGGACCCATCTATTCCCTAACCCGATCGGCCAAGGCATATCATGCCCGGCTAATCCAAAACGCACGCTCAAACTAGCGTGGTCACACCTCCCAAACCGCAAACTGATCTCGACCACTCAACTTCGCCGGACGATTTGGATGGCTCAGATCACGTTTTTATGGGATATTCAGGTATAAGCGTGAACACTAGCCTACCACCTTCACACCAGGCCAATCGGCCAAGACCGACCAAGATTTGTCGTCTTGGAACGTGTGCCTGAAGTGGGTGTGATGTGCGGCTCTTGCGGCCGGGTTTTCTGTTACAAATCGATCTCGACCACTCAACTTCCTGGGATGAATTGAGTGACCCGGATCATACTTTCGAGAGGTAATGGGGTATAGGCGCCTACACCATCATGCCGTCTACAC
Source organism: Papaver armeniacum (assembly GCA_023531295.1). NCBI lineage: Eukaryota > Viridiplantae > Streptophyta > Magnoliopsida > Ranunculales > Papaveraceae > Papaver > Papaver armeniacum. Next base: position 201,047 of record JAJJWW010013913.1, read on the forward strand.
GCATGTATGGTCGGCCCGGCCAAAGTTATATCCCATGCTTGGTTTCGACCAAGTCAAGAGTGATGCCTGCGCACCTCTTCAAAACCCTAATTTCATTAACGGCCGCAGATGAGTGTCTCAAAGATCATCTCATCCGTCCAACTTCACCAAACTTGGTTATACAACCCCGGTCGGGAGTTAGTTGGTCGGTGAGGCGTCATTACCCATCACTTTACCACACCATGATGCAGTACCTGCATAAAATACACACGATACTTCACAAGTATCAACTTCCTGAATAACGCAGTTATTCAAATTAGCATTACATGCCACCTACACGTTCCAGACATCAATCATGTCACAAACTAGGGGGATACATACTGGGGTATTGGTCTGGCGGTTTACAGCGTGCAGCGTGCAACGCGCCATCACAAGAACGTGTTAGGAAGTCATGGACGGTTAGAGATGAACAGGAGAAGTGGGCAAGACTGGTCGTGTGGCACCGACGCACAACTCCACTACTCCATCACTCCACTTCCTCCACTTCCCACGAGAGACGTGAATAAGGCTCAATGACTTGTATAAATAGGTTCTCCGCCCTATTTCAAAAACAACAAGTCGAGAAGAGATAGAAAACAAGTGTTAATACAAAACGTATTCCAACACCCAGAGCCTGCTTGCATCAATCGTAAGCCTGCTCATCTTTCTGTTACAAGTCATTCATAGCCAACACCTTCACAATCTCAACACCTTCTTCGCTTCCCTTCCTAAGATCAACCCCATCTCCTTAACTTTGTGACCAAAACAAGTCTGGAACGGCCATTTCTTGGTTTAGGCCGGACTTGCACAAATTGACTTCCGAATCTACAAGCACTCACCGCGCAGTGCATTTGTTTAGGGTTTAGATTCATTCCTCATCCACACACCCCAAATTACCAAATTCCGCAGGAGTAGTTTTCACCCATAAACAAAGATGACGCACGGCTTTGAAACCCAAAATTAGGGTTTTGAGCATCACGAGCGTCCATCTTCTCCGACATGAATGGAGGGTCCAAGATTAGATTAAGCAGGTCCGGTCATACCAACATGACCACCGTGGACCCATCTATTCCCTAACCCAATCGGCCAAGGCATATCATGCCTGGCTAATCCAAAACGCACGCTCAAACTAGCGTGGTCACACCTCCCAAACCGCAAACTGATCTCGACCACTCAACTTCGCCGGACGATTTGGATGGCTCAGATCACGTTTTTATGGGATATTCAGCTATAGGCGTGAACACTAGCCTACCACCTTCACACCAGGCCAATCGGCCAAGACCGACCAAGATTGGTCGTCTTGGAACGTGTGCTCGAAGTGGGCGTGACGTGCGGCTCTTGCGGACCTGGTTTTCTGTCACAAATCGATCTCGACCACTCAACTTCACCGGATGAATTGAGTGACCCAGATCATACTTTCGAGAGGTAATGGGGTATAGGCGTCTACACCATCATGCCGTCTACACGCATGTATGGCCGGCCTGGCCAAAGTTATATCCCATGCTTGGTTTCGACCAAGCTGAAGAGTGATGCCTGCGCACCTCTTCAAAACCCGAATTTCATTAACGGTCGCAGATGAGTGTCTCAAAGATCATCTCATCCGTCCAACTTCACCAGACTTGGTTATACAACCCCGGTCGGGAGTTAGTTGGTCAGTGAGGCGTCATTACCCATCACTTTACCACACCATGATGCAGTACCTGCATAAAATACACACGATAATTCACAATTATCAACTTCCTGAATAACGCAGTTATTCAAATTAGCATTACATGCCACCTACACGTTCCAGACATCAATCATGTCACAAACTGGGGGGATACATACTGGGGTATTGGTCTGGCGGTTTACAGCGTGCAGCGTGCAACGCGCCATCACAAGAACGTGTTAGGAAGTCATGGACGGTTAGAGATGAACAGGAGAAGTGGGCAAGACTGGTCGTGTGGCACCGACGCACAACTCCACTACTCCATCACTCCACTTCCTCCACTTCCCACGAGAGACGTGAATAAGGCTCAATACTTGTATAAATAGGTTCTCCGCCCTATTTCAAAAACAACAAGTCGAGACGAGACAGAAAACAAGTGTTAATACAAAACGTATTCCAACACCCAGAGCCTGGCTTGCATCAATCGTAAGCCTCGCTCATCTTTCTACAAGTCATTCATAGCCAACACCTTCACAATCTCAACACCTTCTTCGCTTCCCTCCCTAAGATCATCCCCATCTCCTTCACTTTGTGACCGAAACAATTCTGGAACGGCCATTTCTTGGTTTAGGCCGGAATTGCACAGATTGACTTTCGAATCTACAAGCACTCACCGCGCAGTGCATTTGTTTAGGGTTTAGATTCATTCCTCATCCACACACCCCAAATTACCAAATTCCGCAGGAGTAGTTTTCACCCATAAACACATTTAAAAGCATTTTAAAACACCTACGTAACGAATATAAACATGCCTATCAAATTATGCATATTTCTTATATTTCTTATAATCAATTAAAATGATAATTTTAGAAATATCTCCTTGTTTATTGATATAGGTTACTTAATAGTGGAACAAAATGTAAAAGTAAATAGGTCACTTAATAGTGGGACGGAGGGAGTAATAGATTGTGTAAAAGCCTTGGTAACAACTCCAATTGAAGTCATATCTCTATCGATAGAATGAAAACATGCTTCCAGATTTGCCTTGAATACAAAATATTCTCTGAACCTTTGAACATAGCTCACCATGACTCACGGAAACCTGAAATATATAAACTGGTAACCTGAAATATAAAAAACCAAATCAAAATAAATAAAGAAAAGGGATAAAGACTGAATCACCTACAAAATCAAAATACAACTAAATCGAACCTTCACGTCTGTTTGATGCTTCAGCAATTACGAAAAAAAATCAACAACAAATCACACAACCTATTAGGGTTTCAAGAAAGTCAATTAAATTAAACAGTGAAAGTCATAATTAGTGAGAGAGACCCTAACGTGGGTTTCAAAAATCGTGAGAGAGAAACAGATAGAAGGAGAACATATAAGGGAAAAAGGCGAGAGATGGAGGCAGCCCATAGCCATTAAACCGAGCTTCTCTATTCTCTGTGTTCGGCAGGCTTTTCTTAGTTCGGCAGAAGAGAAGTATGGATGCATAGCAGTGTATCAAATCGGAGATAACAGTGTATGTCACGGAAGTATTGTCCACTGCAAACGGAGTTAATAACGTCCAGTTAAGTTTTCGGTATAACAAATTTATTAGTTGTAAGTCCTCACATAAGTGTTGTATACCCACGTTTTTGCTAACGGTGTTACAAACGGCCAGTTAGATACATGGTGTAAATGGAGTGTAATTCAAATTTTAATGCTCCGGCCAATAGTGTCCCGCCACTTGTCCTCTCCAGAATTGCTCTAGTCAAAGCTTTTATCTAATTTAATTTGATGGGGGTGTCATACTTACCGTGCGACGTGGGAGCTCATATGACTTAGTGTTTTAAAGGAGGGGAGATTGATACGGCCACATTTGGAAGTCGAGACAAAGGGAGATCTTCTTACCATATACATGTGATTCCGTAGCTAATGCAAATTTTTATTTTTATGGAAATCAATGGGGGTGGTCGCATATAAAAAGGGGTCTTGGTAATCTTCATGGACATCTTTTGTTTTTGGGGAGAAAGCTACTGAGATTTTGAGAAGAAAAACTTGTACTCCATTTTATTTTATTTTTGGTTTCTCTACTTAATTGTCTTGGTGTAATCTAAAGAGAGGAAACAAGAATTGGAGAACTCGGCTATTTTTTGTAAGTCCTTTTGAGTTTGAATGAAAATGAATACCATCACTTCTTTTACGTCTTTTCTTTCGATTATGAGTAGCTAAATCATTTTCTAGGATTAGAGAGGAAGCCATATTATGTATGCTAGAGTGTTTTAAATTATTTTCTATACTAATATTTCTCCATGGTCCTTAATTCTTGTTTTGTATTGTTAATAATTTTATTTCATATGTCCTTGGTTTTGGTTTATCATAGAAAATATATTTGGACAAGCAACTTAGGTGAATAAAATTATTAGTAATTTGAGAATTTTTATTGGTTTAAAAGATTTATCTTCCGAGACGTACTTTGTGTCCTAAATCGTCTTGAGATTTCTGGGAGAAGTTTAGAAAATTATTTAACAGTATAGTATGCATAATAGCGGTGGAATCTCGAAATCCTATATTTTCACCCTATTTGAATACAAAATCATTTTATTGTTCTTTTTACATTCTTAGAAGTTTAGAAAAAAATCATCATCTCAATTTTTTGGTCCATTCTAGCAACTTTAATTTAGTATTTTATTTTATTAATCTTAAACCGAATCTTTATAATAGTCCGAGAATTGAATCCTTATTTACCACAAGTAAACTACATCAACCCGCAATTTTGTGGACGGATACGGTTGAAATCCGCGGTTCTGAGCCAGTAACTGAAGAGACTAATAAAGTCTCTAAAGAGTCCTATGCGGTTCCTGATAAGCCCGACTTTGTGCCTAGATCCCCATTCCCACAGTTGTTAGATCCAACAAAGAAGGAGTCGAATTTCAATGAGATAATGGAAATATTTAAGTAGGTGAACATCAATATTTGTTATTAGAAGCAATTAAGCAAATGCCTGCTTATGCCAAGTTCCTTAAAGACATCTGTGCATGAAAACGTAAGCTTAATGTCCATAAAAAAGTATTTTTAACTGGTCAAGTAAGTTCAATCCTTCTGAATCAAACACCCTAAGTATAAAGACCCTGGATTCCCCAACATATCTTGTGTAATTGGTAATCACGTGATTGATAAGGCATTGATTGACTTAGGAGCCAGTATTAACTTACTCTCGTATCATGTGTACACCCATCTAAGTCTGCGTAAGTTCAAACCAACCAAAATAACACTGCAATTAGCCGATAAGTTTGTCAAAGTCCCTCGTGGTATCATAGAGGATGTTCTTATTGAGGTTGATAGGTTCATTTATCTAGTAAATTTTGTTGTTTTAGATACCTAGCTTGTTTAGGACCCAAGTGCTCAAATACCGTGGTTCTAGGTCGCCCGTTTTAGCCACATCTAATGTCGTCATCAACTATAGAACTATAAACATATCTTTTGGTAACATGACTACTGAACTAAATGTCTTTAATGTTGTTAGACAACCTTCTGAGATTGATGATTTAGAAGAAGTGAATATGATTAGCACTTTAGTTCAGGATCATTGGCATGACACTTTGTTTGGTGATACCTTAGATGAATTTGATGATAACATTCTCTTAAATCAGATGTGTGCCCAGACTCTAGAATAATCTCTCGAGTACTTTTCAGACTCTAGGAAACCTGAAATTCAGGAAATAGTTATAGGACTTTATGATTGTGATCAGTCTCTAGAAGAAGATCTCGAGTATTTTTCAGACTCTAAGGACCCGAAAATTCAATTAACGGTTTTAGGTCTTTCTGAAAGTAATAATTACCCTAAGTTTATGGGTAGTGATGATTCTTGTAATGTCCAGTATCCCTATCTGAAGTCTCTAACTTGGGATTCGAGCTTTGTACGTCTAAGGTGTTACTTGAGACTCTACAACCCTATCCTCCAGATATTGTCCATGAGGAAATCCAGATATTAGAGACCTGTCGTTCAGCAGAACCTATTTATCTAGACACTCATACAGAGCCCACATAGACACCCTAGATAAATCTAGTTATTTCGAACGAAACCTTAGAAACCTTAGATAAGGTTGTGCTCAGTTTGTTTATTTGTCTGATCTAGTATATGGGTCTTATATTTGTGACAGCTCTACTTGATAGTTGACCCACAGTTGTTTCGGCTACTGGTATATGATTTTGAAAGGTGACTAGATATTTTGTGGTATTTTATGTCTGGTTGAAGACTTTAAACTTAGCACTTCTTGGGAGGTAACCCATGCTCATACGACACGGTACTATCTTTCATTATTTCCTTTCCCGCAATGGGTAATAGTTTCTCCTTGTTCATGCTTTTAGTTTCATCTTTAGAACATTGAGGACAATGTTAGATTTAAGTTTTGGGGTATGGAAGAAACTTTTAGTTGCATTATTGAAACTTTTAGTTGCATTATTGAAACTTCTAGTGTCACATGGTAATCTTTTAGCTAAGTTTACATATTGTTTCTCACCGAAAATATGGAATTTAAAGTTTTTGGGGAATTTGACATTCTAGAGAGACGATATAGAATTTGACATTCTTGAGAGACTATGTAGAAATTGACACTCTGGAGAGACAACTAACCTTTGAGAGAGTAATCGTGATGGACCTTATCTTCCATGCTGGAGAGATTTGGGCCAAAAGGAAATGCCATAAAAGCAGAGCAACCTCATCATGTAGTCTTAGTTACTGGATTACGACTCTCTCTCAATAAAAACTCTTCATTATCAACAAGCGGAGCGACATAAAAATCTATGAAGAAAGTTGAAGATGTCAAAGGTTTATAAGCAACAATAGAAGGAAGAGCAAAATTCTTAATCAAAGTTGAAGACTTAGTTACAAGAGCAAAGAAAATCAAACAATGAAATCTTTCGAAGAATTGAGTACAAGATGATGCAAATTTGTGAAGAATCAAGTGTGAAAGTCCTTTTCCATTGGCAAGTAAAATTTCATATTTTGCTTTATTTTTTCATTATTAAAAAAAAAAAAAATCAGAAAGACAATTTTTTTTTTGCATTTTGTAGTTAGTTTTTATTCAATAAGGCCATGGGGAAGAGAAATATATAAAGAAGTTTCAACTCGAGATACACGCATGTGACCAATTCGAAGTAAAGGTTTTGTGGGTACACCTCTTGTAAACCCACCCGAGACTATAACTCGGCCACTAGGCCACATAAGGGTTCAAAGGCTTGTTGCACACGCTAAGTGCAATCGTGATGCCTGCGACAGTGAGTTATGATTTTTATTTTCTAGATTAGATTTGCTCGAGGACTAGCTAATAATAAGTTTGGGAATATTCGATAGACACATTTTTGTGTCTGATTTGATCTTAATTGTCCAGTTTGTTAGTGTATATTTTTGTATTTTTTTTTTTGCTATTTTGAGTATTTGTAGGTGTTTTTGGAGAAATAAACTTGGGTAAATTATCGTTTGGTCCTATTTTATGTGGTCCCAAGTTAGTTTGGTCTACCAACAAAAAGGGAGTTCTGTTTGGTCCTTATTTATTCAAAAATATTAAAGTATCTAAAGTACCTTTTCTCCTGGCTTGATTGGGGTATACCCGGATTAATTGGGGTATACCTAGATTTAAATGGACATAGTGCCCTTACTAAGGGGAGGCCAAAACTTGGTGAAGTTACTTTAGTACCCCATGCACTAATTAACCTAAAAACTAAACCCTAAACTTAAAAACTAAAAACCGTTTAATCTTCTTTTAATCTATCTTCTCAAATCCCTCTCCTCTTCTCCTTCCTTCATCTTATTCCATCAACCAAAAATTTCAATTTTAATTTTCTACAAAAAATGGTTGATTCAAAACGATCAAGTAGCAATACAGATTCAACAGGTAACATCAAAAGATCCAAATCAGGGGAAAAAGGTAAGGGAAAAGTTGGAATGAGTAAACCCGAGAATGCGATCCCTGAGAATGTTGAGAAGAACCATCCACCGGCGAAAAGAAGACTGTAAGTGATTTCTAAACCCATTATTCTGATGTGTTGTATGATTGTTATATTATGTTAGATTATCAACAATTATGATTTATGTGTCTTAGTCGGCAAGGTCGATAATTTAAAACAACGCCGACTGTTGATATTTTTTAATAGCCGGCATGATCTCAGGATGAATATCCTGCCGACTTTTCATAACAGCCATGGCGACTGTTAAACAATAACCAGGGCCGGCAAGGTATAATAACCAACCTTGCCGACTTATCTCTAGTCGGCATTTTCTTAGACCTATACCATTCCGACTTTAGGTCACAGAAACTTGATTTTCCTTAGTTAATAGTCAGCATCTTTCTTGAATAAGACCATACCGACTGTATGTTAGTCGGCGTGGTAGATGATTACAACCCTTCTGACTATTTAGTAGTTGGATGTGTTCAGATTATCGACCCTGCCGACTGTCTTACCAGAACCATGTTTCAATGTGTAGAATTTTCATATATCTTATTTTTGTATTGTTTAGGTTCCCAGAGGAAAAAATAGGAGATATCCCTTGTATTGTTAGCAATGCAGCAGAGCTATTGGAATTTATTGACATGATTTATCCTGGTTTAGAAGATCCTAAATATGAAACTGAAAAGAATTGCCCTGTAAGAAAGTTACTTCTGTTAGGTAAGGAAGATCCTGAAGAATTTCTAAGGTTTATGGAGAGTCCTAGCAATCCCCTCAACTATGAAGAATGCACATCATCAGAGGGGGAAGAAGAGGAGGTTGATCCAATAATTTTTTTTCAGGGCATCTGACTTTTCTGGAGTGAACACTTATTACAATGAGGCTGGTGACTACATAGGTCCAGATAAGGGAAAAGCAAAAGCTGATGCTGGTGAAAAAGCTAGTGATGGTGAAAAAGCTAGTGATGTGGAGGAAGATAACAACAATGAGAAGGATCCATGAAATTATTAAACTTTATTATGTTTTACTTGCTTTAGAAACTTAGATTATGGTTTGAACTATTACATTATGTTTTGAACTGTTAGTTTATGGTTTTAGACTTGTTAATTTTCAGTTTCAGTTGCTTTAGAACTTAATCTTTTTTATGCAGTTTTAGACAATATTAGAGTTTTATTAAGTCGGCATGGTTTGTAAACTTTACCTTGCCGACCATCCCATGCTATATGCTATTGTGCTGTCAGGGATAGGTAGTCGGCATGGTTTGAAATCTCGACCTTGCCGACTTACATGTTAGTAGTATAAAAATATTAACTTTTAGGTACAAAGTACAACCCATTGAATGCTCAACGGCTAGAAATTTCAAAATCAAGACATTAGGTGTGTTGTTATTATAAAAGCATTCTCAACTTCATCTTTAACCTTGCATAAAGAATGGAAATTTCAAGTGCAACACACCAAAATATTTGTATTATTTGTACACTAAGTGGCCATTTTGCAAATGATTGTCCCTTTGAAGGAAGCAAATGCACTATTGATGGTTGTAAGGGATTCTTATTTCTCATGAAAGCTGCAATAGGAGATGTATATCATCCGTATGCTTCAAAATGCACCTGCTGTGGGTTTTTCTATTGGATAGATGAGCTCCTAGCTCCGTTTGAAGATGAAGTTGCTAAATCAACCTTCTACCATGCACAGATCCATGTTGCGACGGTAAGATGAAGCTAATTACCTCTCCTAAAAATTGTGTACCGGAAAAAGATACTATCTATGTCCCAAATGTGTTAGGGTTAAGTTTTTAACGTTTGTATGCTCTAATTAAGGTTTGTATGCTCTAATTAAGTTTTTAAGGTTTGTATGCTCTAATTAAGTTTCAAAAGTTTTTAAGTTTTTTGTCAGAGCACTGCTCGGTCGAACTCGCATGCGTTGCTATCTCAAGCATGTTTGTCAATGTTAGTGATCAAAACTATAAGTCTTGATTTCTAGTCTACTGTAGATAAGTCTCGGACTAGGATAGAAAGTGTAGTTGAGCTCAAGAACCCCATGGCAATCATCATACAAGATGAAGAACTACTCAAGGAACTGGTGGAACTTCATCGACTAAAAGGTATGTGTAGACTTGAACTTATCTATCACTCAAAAGTCCATCTACTTTATCTCATATGTTTGAGACAAAAGTCATTTTGTTATATATACTTTGATTATACACATTTGCTATTTCGAGCCGAGTTTATCTCGCTTATCTATTTCTCGAAATATGTGTTGGTAAGTTTTTGCTTTGGCCAAGTTCATCTTTACCTAGTGATGAAATTCATGTTATGTTTCAATCACTTTGAAAATTACTTTGATGAAAAATAGTTTGTGAATAACAACTATATAATAAAGTCCTCTAAGAATGTTTCAATGATTGAAATGAGAGTTTAGATTATATAACCATTGTTGTATATAAGCATTGTGTGGCAACATATATAGGTATAAGTCCTTTTTCCTTGAACCGAAGTATGCGTACTTTGTTGATCAGGAAAAACCGGAACAAGAGCCGCGAACTCAGTCCGCGAACCCAGTCCGCGAACTGGCGGAAGTTCTCATCCCGAAAATATCTGCTGGAGTTTGAGAACTCCTTCCGGGAACTTAAGTCCGCGAACTAAGTCTGCGAACTTAAGTTGGTTATATCTAATGACGATTTTTAGTGAACTTATATTTATATTAACTAAGGAATGAAAAATGCAAACCGTGGCTATAAAGTTCATGAATCGATTCGAGTGAATCAAATTGTTTTTGCTTCGATTGTGTCTTGTGTAGTTACATAAGATTTATACAATTGAACAACTCTCTAACTAGTTCATTTGAGTCATTTGAACTAGTTATGATGAAGAAGAATATGGTTGATATGAAAGTGCTCATATGGCTAACCATTTGGTTAACTATTGTTGAACCAACAAATGTACATGTTTGGGTACGGTTACACAAACCTAAAATCGTGCATTTCATTTGTGTGTAACAAGCTAAGTTTTCGATCCAACGGCTGAAAGATATTAGCTTGAATCTAATCAGGTTTTCATCTAACGATGAATATTGAATGCTTTGTTATTAAGCTAACTTTATTGCAAACCCTGATTTGAAAGACTATATAAGGGAGAACTCTAGCAACTGGTAAACCTAATCCCCACACCTCATGTGTGATACTATTTGTATTAGCTAGAGTCGATTCTCCTTTAACCTTAGGTTTCTTCTTGAAAACCAGGTTAACGACTTAAAGACTTCATTGGGATTGTGAAGCCAGACCGATACTACTTTCTCGTAGTTGTGTGATCTGATCTTGCTGATTCTATCGTGTTGAGTACAATCGTAACAATTGGCTTAAGATTGATATCTCCGATAGGCAAGATATAAAAGTAGTCACAAACATCTTCGTCTCATCATTTGTGATTCCACAATATCTTCTTTCACCGCATCGATTAAGATTATTGTGAGGTGATTGATAATACTAGGCTGTTCTTCGGGAATATAAGTCCGGATTATCAATTGGTTCCTGTTCACCTTGATTTATCAAAAGACGGAACAAAACTTGTAGGTATTTCTGTGGGAGACAGATTTATCTATTACATAGACTTTTCCGTGTGATACAGATTTTTTTATTAAAGTCTTCGACTTTGGGTCGTAGCAACTCTTAGTTGTGGGTGAGATCAGCTAAGGGAATCAAGTGCGTAGTATCCTGCTGGAATCAGAGACGTAAGGAGTGCAACTGTACCTTGTATCGGTGTGAGATTGATTGGGGTTCAACTACAGTCCAGACCAAAGTTAGTTTGTAGTAGGCTAGTGTCTGTAGCGGCTTAATACAGTGTGTGTGTTCAATCTGGACTAGGTCCCAGGGTTTATCTGTATTTGCGATTTCCTTATTAACAAAATTCTGGTGTCTGTGTTATTTCTATTCCGCATTATATTTTGTTATATAATTGAAATATCACAGGTTGTGCGTTAAGATCAACCAATTAGAATATCCAACCTTTGGTTGTTGATTTACATTTATTGACACTTGGATATTGGTCTTTGGTACCATCCAAGTTATTTCTCTTGTATTCAATTAGACTCGCATATTTCTATTTGCTTGAGTAAGAATTGAATCGAGAAAGAGAGATATAACTCTTTGATATACTTTATTAAGATTGAGTCTAGTTGATTCTCTTGAAAGTATATTGGAGTCTGTCCATACAGATTGCTAATCGAAATATTGGGTGTGGTTGTTTTACCCCCGCTTTTTCAAATGGTATCAGAGCAGGCAAACACGTTTAAAGACCTTACCAGTCTGTGTTTGTAGCGATCTGACTCTATGGACAGAGGTGCTATCTCCTTTAACGTACCACCAGTCTTCGATGGCTCGAATTACTTATGGTGGAAAATTGTTATGCGAGCTTTTCTTCAAGCACGTGATTTTCAATCATGGGTATATGTTGTTAATGGCTATGATGCCCCCGTTGTGGTAGTAGGAAATGTAAATGTTCCCAAGAACATTGGTGAATACAGCCTTGCCGAGATACTTGCTACAAAGCAAAATTCTGACGGTTTGAATGCCATCATACATGCCATTACCCCGAATCTTCAGCACCATGTGTCTAATTGCACTATGTCTAAAGGTGCGTGGGATATCTTAGAAATCGTATTCGAAGGTAATACCAATGAAAAGGAAGCTAGGCTTCAAAACCTTAATTCCGATTGGGAAAACCTTCGGATGGCGGATGAAGATACATTTGATGAGTTTAATCACAAAGTGTCTGAAATTGTTAATGCATCCTTTGCATTGGGTAATACTATTCCTGAAAAGGACATTGTGATGAAAATTCTCATATCGCTTCCATCTAGATACGACTCTAAGAAGAATGCCATCGTTGAGGGAAATAACCTTGATACACTTTCCAAAAACACTCTAATAGGAAAGTTAAAGATTCTTGATCTTGACACAGGCAGAACGGTTGCGTTCAATGCTGTGACCAAAACAGGTGCATCCTCTCACTTGTCTTGGGATGATGAATGTTGATCTTGATAAATCACTGATAATCAAAAAGGTCAAGAATTTGATAAAGAGGAAGAGTAGATGTGATGAATATCCATCTTCAGTTAATGCTTCTGATGATACAATAGAAGACAAAACTACCCTGGATGTCTCAGATGAGTCTAACAAGTCCAAGGGACTTACTGCTTTTACTGCAGATTCTCTCTCCTCCTTAACTTTTGATTCAGAACTTGAGTATGACACAGAGTTTCTTGATCTATTGAATAAAGAGATTCTTCAAGAGAACCTTCATCTAAAGGCGTCCTTGAAGAAAGTTGAATCTTCACTCCAGGTGAAAAATATTGAGATAGAGCGTCTTAATGATAATTTCGTCAGAACCATGTCTCTAAAGGAAGAAGAGATTAACACTCTCAAGTATGACCTGCAAAGGTTATCTGGAAGCTCTGACAAAATTGCAGCAATGTTATTTGGTCAGAGATCCTTTAGAAACACTAATGGTTTAGGATTCAAAAGCAAAACTCAAAGCTCAATGTTGTCCGTTCCAACTGATCAAGGAACGACAATTGTTGTTCGTTCTGTTAAACAGGAAGAGTCACATAAAGAAGAAAAATCCTCATTGATTTGTTCCTTATGTGGACATTCAAATCATGTTCAGAACACTTGTTGGAGATTCAGAAGGAGCAATAAGAAAATCACCAATCTTCAAGATAACATGCAGAAAATGAATATGGGTCAGGATAACCAAGCTCTAAAAAATTCCAGATCTAGACGAGGTAAGAATTCTGTTTACACAACTAATAGTGATAAGCCACGAAAAAATAAGAAGTGTGAGAATATGGCTCACTTGGTCACCAACTAATGATGGTGACGTCCGCATCCTCATATTTAGCTTGGGAAAAATGAGGTTTGCACTAAAAATGGCTCAAGTCAGTGTTTTTGATAATCTTTTTCTTATATTTGTTAAGAAAATATTCTCCTAAGAAGATGGATGGTGAATAATAAATCTTGAAAGACTCTTCAAAGTCTTCCTAGGGTTTGGTATTCATAAATCCTTTTAAATCTTTTGTCACTTCTTTTTACCCAAAAAAATATACTATCTCATGGCTTCTGTGACTAAAGGTATTACGATGAAAGAGAAGTCAACAAAGAATGGAGAAGGTTCTTCCTCTAACTGTCTCTTATCTGTTTGTCATTTTGATAACAATTTTAGAGGCATGATGAACGATTTCATCAACAAGAGAAATGATTTAAAATCTCAAATTGTTTCCTCTTTGGAAAAGATAACTCACTATGAACAAATATTGTCTCTAACCAAGAACACCTTGCGTGATCCAAAAAGAGAACTCAATGAGTTAGCTGATATTTCCGAAGATTCAAAGGAATTGAATGATCCCATTATCAATGGGTTCTTTAATAATAAGAAGGAATTCTCAGTAGATGCCTTGAGAAACCCTGATTTGAAAGACTATATAAGGGAGAACACTAGCAACTGGGAAACCTAATCCCCACACCTCATGTGTGATACTATTTGTATTAGCTAGAGTCGATTCTCCTTTAACCTTAGGTTTCTTCTTGAAAACCAGGTTAACGACTTAAAGACTTCATTGGGATTGTGAAGCCAGACCGATACTACTTTCTCGTAGTTGTGTGATCTGATCTTGCTGATTCTATCGTGTTGAGTACAATCGTAACAATTGGCTTAAGATTGATATCTCCGATAGGCAAGATATAAAAGTAGTCACAAACATCTTCGTCTCATCATTTGTGATTCCACAATATCTTCTTTCACCGCATCGATTAAGATTATTGTGAGGTGATTGATAATACTAGGCTGTTCTTCGGGAATATAAGTCCGGGTTATCAATTGGTTCCTGTTCACCTTGATTTATCAAAAGACGGAACAAAACTTGTAGGTATTTCTATGGGAGACAGATTTATCTATTACCATAGACTTTTCTGTGTGATACATATTTGTTTATTAAAGTCTTCGACTTTGGGTCGTAGCAACTCTTAGTTGTGGGTGAGATCATCTAAGGGAATCAAGTGCGTAGTATCCCATTGGGATCGAGAGACGTAAGGAGCGCAACCGTACCTTGGATCAGTGTGAGATTGATTGGGGTTCAACTACAGTCCAGACCGAAGTTAGTTTGTAGTAGGCTAGTGTCTGTAACGGCTTAATACAGTGTGTGTTTAATCTGGACTAGGTCTCGGGTTTTTCTGCATTTGCGATTTCCTCGTTAACAAAATTCTGGTGTCTGTGTTATTTCTATTCCGCATTATATTTTGTTATATAATTGAAATATCACAGGTTGTGCGTTAAGATCAATCAATTAGAATATCCAACCTTTGGTTGTTGATTTACATTGATTGACACTTGGATATTGGTCTTTGGTACCATCCAAGTTATTTCTCTTGTATTCAATTAGACTCGCAGATTTATATTTGCTTGAGTAAGAATTGAATCGAGAAAGAGAGATATAACTCTTTGATATACTTTGTAAAGATTGAGTCTAGTTGATTCTCTTGAAAGTATATTGGAGTTTGTCCATACAGATTGCTAATCGAAATATTGGGTGTGGTTATTGTACCCCCGCTTTTTCATTTTTAACAAAAAATTGTATTCGATTTTAGTCAGCATTATACAAAATTCAAAGCGTGCTGGCTGCTTAACAGTCTGCACTTAACAGTTTATTAACCTTGCCGGCGGAAGTATAGTCGGCAGGGTTGTCCTCATAAACCTTGACGACTACATTGTGTGAAGAACATCCAGGAACAACATTTTTTTTCTGTTTTGGTCGGCATGGTTGTCCTCATAAACCCTGCCGACCACAAAAAGCCGGCAACCTGACGAAATCAAAACCTTGCCGACCCTGGGACAGTCGGCACTGTAGGAGGGAAACAACCTTGTCGACCGTCCCATGCCTTTTTTTCCTGTGCTGTCATGCATGTGCAGATGTCAACCTGACGAAATTATAACCTGCCGACCGTCCCAGGGTCGTGTGATAAATACAATGTCGACCAAAGGAGTTAACACCGAAAAAACCACATCCATTTCATTCATTTGTAGTACTCCAAATTACATTACACAAAACACGAATGCGATTACAAAAGTACTCCAAAAAGATTCTTATTCCCTAATCATAATCACTCATCACTCAAATTTTTTGGAGGGAGTTCATTCAAATCTATTGAACCTCCTTTAGTCAAATCTATGGGACATTCCCTAGACTCATCTAAAGCATTCCAAAGGTGCATGTTGTCCTCATAAAGTTCCATTCATTCTTTGCTCTTGTTGAATATGAACTTTTCCCCAAAACTAAACCTACAAAGAGGATGTAATGGACATTCCTTGTTGAGTTGTAGACCAATAAAGTGATTGTTATCCACCAAAGCCGTAACAATTCTTCTATGCTTGAGCTGCTCAACACAAACCGCATGTTTCAGTGCAAATGCTACACTTAGTCCTTTACTAAAAAAATGTACCACGCATGACCACATATCCGCGAATAGATGGCCACACTCCAACATTCTCAACTAATGCTCCCATTTGATCTTTGCATTTCCCTCCGGGCCTTTAACACTAGTAAGCAACTCTTTAAAAGTCGCTTCTTTTGTCCTCCATGGAACCTTCTAGCATCATTGAGATATAAAACTCCTTGTCTTTTTCAAGTCGGGCAGCCATCTTCTTTCTTATGTATTGACATTGAGTGAGATTCTCCTCAACCGCTCCACCTAGGTGTCCCAATTGTTAGGAGGCAACATGAAACCCACAATTTCCATCCTTTGGGACGTCGTCGGTACTAATAACGAACTCTTGAATAATTTGAGGAGTTGTATGCGATACTCTTCCAATACCGTTTTTACTACCTTCCTCGGACGACCTCTTTTCTTCACAACATCTCCTTGACTTGCTTGACTCTCAAGAGGTGGAGTGTCATTTGGATTCAAGTTTGAAACGGTTGGTGTAGTTGTTTCATTGCTCGGCCGACCCCTTTTCTTTACAACAACTTCCACACTTGCTTGACTCTCAAGAGGTGGGGTGCTATTTGGATTCAAGTTTGAAACCGTTGGTGTAGTTATTTCTTTCCTCGGACGACCTCTTTTCTTTTTAGTCGGATCCTCTTTGTATTGCGCCTCGGTATACTCATGTCTGGATGGATCGCATTTTGTACTCAAATACTCTTTAATTTGTTCCCTTTCTTCCGCCCTTGTCTTTGTGGTAGGTGGTCTACCCGTTGGATCTTGTTCCCCGGTTCTTCAAGTTCTTCCATAAAAGGGTAAACAATCGGCATCAACTTGTGCTTCATAGTTTGTTTGTCCAACCTATTCAACTTGGGGCACTTGTCGAGGATTATACTCCCAAGTTCCATGTCGCCAAACTCTTCACCGGGATCTTCTCTTGGAGCCGGTTTGAAAGATAGTTGCTTCCAATAAGGATCAATATCTTCAATCGGAATGGGAGTTTTATACCTACCAAGCATATGACGATATGGAAGTCCGATAGCCTTCATTATCCTACACTTACAAGGAGTGCTCGGCTTGTCATACTTTTGATACAACTTGAGATGTTTCATCATAAAATGTATTGCCCAATGTGAGATGTTGCAATGTATACCAACAAGCAACCAATTATTCTCCTTAAACTCCTTCAACTTTCGGTAGCTACTTTCTTATAATTGCTTTGTTATCTTGTTGATATCATTATTAGTGTACTCATGGATAACATGTTGCACCATCACAATCCCATTTTGACTCGTAAAAAGTAGACCTTTTAGTCTACCATGAGCTTGCTCTACCATACTGTAGATGGTGGATTTTCAACAAAGATTAAAACCGTAAAATCATGGGGCATGTTTTTGACACGGCTTTCAGGCATGCAACGATTCATATTTTACGAATCCATGATGAATATGTTTTCGAAAAGCCTCCACTAGATGAGCGTTCGATCCCTGGCATTTCGTCGTGACCTCTATGCAGAATAACGTATTTTGGCGGTTCTCCGTAGATTGAGAGCTTAACGACTTCAGGACGTCGGTGATACTCATTGTTCCCTGACTGCAGGAGAGAGACCCACCTCCACATAGAAGAATAGTTGGGCGGCGGACGCCTTCAGGACGTCGGCGACACTCACTGTTCTCTGATTATGTGGAGAGACCGTGCATAGATTCAGGCGGTTCTCCGTAGATTGAGAACACTAATGCCTTCAGGTTGTAAACAACACTGTGACTCCCTGATTATGCACCATTCAGAATGGATGTGACGCTTTAACTGGCTAATATCTTTTCTGCAATAGATTAATTCTGCCGTGACATTCACCACTGAATTCGCAGAATGATCCATGGTCAAATCCATGGCCTGATCCCATGGAATGGCAATAACAATTGCTCCTATTCCATGGTCGAATCCACGGCCTGATCTCAGGGAATGGCAATAAACAATCGCTCCGATTCCATGATCGAATCCACGGCTTGATTTCATAAATGGCAATAAACTACTATATTATCTCATTATTCCGATTTTATGATCGGATCCACAGTTGATCTCATGAAATGGTGATAGATAATTTTAATTACTCCGATTCTATGGTCGAATCCACGATCCCATAGGATGGTAATGCTTGTTTTATTATTCTAAATTCGTAGTCGAATCCACAGTTGATCCTATGAATTAATAATAAACAACTATTCATTTTTATTACTCAGTTTCATGAATTATTCTCCACTGAATTTCATAAATTAGTAATAAATACTCAACAACCGGGCGTCTGGACTACCACTGAGTAAGCCCCACAAAAATGGTGCAAGTGTATTCGACAATGATGCACGACTGAGCACCCAGATGCACGAACGAGCATCCAAATAATATGAAACAATGAGGAATCCTACACAAAACAGGGAGAAAGCAATAAATATTAATTAAATATGAGAGGCGCCCAGGGCTGGGCCTACCTACCGGCCGGCCGGCCATGACCTAGCCATAGTCGGTCCCACGCCTCTCCCATTATTTTTCCTTATTTTTTTGTTGTTATTTCATGAACTCATGAAAACTCCTTGATTTTAGCAACTTTCCTTGTTTTTGCAAAACTCATGAATCCTCCATAACTTCATGGATTCATGAAATAATATTATAAAATAAGGAAAGGTGTGCGGGACCGGGAAACCTAGCCGGCCGGCCATGCCCGGGCCGTGGTCGGTCTCACACCTCACAATCCTTAAATTTTTATAATTATTATTCCCTAATCTCACGAAACTCCTTTGTTTTCAACAAAACTCATGGATTCTCCATAACTTCAAGGATTCATGAAAAATAATATAAAATAGGGAAAGGTGTGCGGGACCGGGCAACACTAGCTGACCGACCATGCCCTAGCCGTGGCCGGTCCCACACCTTACAATCCCTAGTCTTTTATAATTATTTCCCTCAATTCATGAATCTCCTGGGTTTGAGCAAAATTCATGATTTCTTCATATTTTCTCAAATATTGCTCGAATCACGAAAAACCAAAATCCAACATAGTTACACGACTGGCTAGCCTCTCACGGAAATTTTAAATATTAAAACACTTTTATTTTAATATTTTAAAAATATTGATGAATGGAGCATACATGTTAATTCCAACAAAAATCAAGAATTTCAGTCAAGATGAAACTCTTCTAAAAAATTCACAATGTCGCTCGACACACATCAGAAAATACTGAAACTCTTAGTATGGAGACACGGGCACCACGGCAACGCGTGCATGCCTTCATGACCGACCAGAGTCATTCCTAGGGCTTGCACAAATCCGGTCCCACATGTTTTCATAATTCTGACTTAATTTGCTCAATTGATCAGTACTCCCTTGTTCCATGGAAATCTCCTCCTGAATACATCAACAACAATTAGTGGTATTTCATTAAAGGAGTGTCATGAACGATTATCCGAAGAGGTACTTACATCGAATTCTTCTTTGACGCTCGATTCAGAAATTGTTTGTTCAACAGCAATGAATTGAAGACCATCACGGCTTGATGGAGCAAAGTTCTGAAACGAAGTAACAAACATTGGTTTCATGATCCTAATTGCACGAACAAGAAAAATTCATGATATAAGGAGCGCTAACAACTCACCAAAGAGACAGCAGGGGACTTTACATTGTTCGATATCATTCTATGATCCTTATTTCTGGATTCTCCACACCAAGACTTACTGCTATTTCTGAGTAATCCACATCAATCGAACAAGGGCCCATTTTTCGAGCTGCTTTATCGATGTTATATTCCTCCATCAGAGACTTCCCGTGCATTACTGATACCAAGTAATCAGGAGTACAACTCAGTATGAAGGATCTCTCACCATCACTCAGAGGTCCCAGAAGCACCATTTCTTGAAGCTGCATTTGTAGAGATGTCATCTCTGGAAGTATCATCTTCGGAAGTGTCATTATGGGAACCAGTCATTCTTGCAAAGTTACTGTGACGTCCATACAACATTCCTACTTCAGTATATCATCCGTAGATGCAAATTTCATTAAAGCAGTGGAATTAAAGCACAACAAAAATAATTAGGATGCTCACATCAGCGTCTACAAAATGGTAACTCTCAACTCTTGCCTATTTACGGTTTCACGAACTTAGTGATAATAACGTAAAATTTCGAAAATCTTGCTCGCTCCTTCGAACCTGCAAAGACGAGGAACACCCATTACTTAAAAGTCTGACACCTGACTTTTCATGAAATTATGAATAATTTTCTACTCTCAACAGTTGTTCAAAATAAAAACATTGATTTTACAAAAATATATATTTTAACGTGAAACCCACGTAAATCTTTACTGTGTGAATGGTTTTTCAAAATTTGGACAGACGTACATTCTACAATTGTGAAAACTCACATACAGACATTATTTCACCATGTACAATTGTCTACTTTCAACAGTTGTTCAAAATCAAAACATTGATTTTACAAAAAAATATATATTTTAATGTGAAACTCACGTAACTTTGAAAATATATGTATATTTTTGCTCCCTCTCGCGAGAATCCGTCTTTGAAACGAGAGTTTATTCCATTTTGTGAAATCTCACAAATTAAAATAAAAAAATTCTACTTTTGCTCAAACGATCGTTCGTCTATGAAACGAGGATCTTTTATACTTTTGTAAAGGTCCACATATTCCAAATAAATTTTATCATGAGGTGCAGGTCTTTTCAAAAATTTCTTTAACTCTAAGGATCATTATTTATCACTTTTACTACGAACCTACGTTCCTAAAAGTATTTGTGAAAGTTCATGCTTTGAAAATAAATTTTGGTTTTCATGAAACCTCATCAAAAAAAAATTCTCTACTGCAACTAGACCATGTCTACTCAAGAATTCATGTATCTCTTTCATATTAGGGATTATTGCTCGTTTCTTAAACTAACGAACGAACGGGCATATATTTTCTAAAATAAATTTTCATGAAACTTACGCATACATGCACACATGGAATTTTTCATGAACAACTGAACTTTTAAAAAATTTAGGGATTCTCTCCCTTTTATATTAATTTTATTTCCAAAACCTAATAAAACATGGGTTCCTTTTGGGCTCGGGCTCGTAAATCCTAAATCGGCCAAAACTAGACTTTTGACTGACCAAATCAGCGATGCTTCATCTCTTCGTGCTCACGGAATCATGCTCTATCGCACTATCAGGGTCCTCACCCGAACATTTGCTCGTACATGACACCATTGGAGGAAATCGAGGATTCTGAATATACCTTCGTAGACTGAGTTCAACCACCGATCTCATCAACTGAAAATCACCATTCAATGCATTACTGCGGAACATGATTGTTCCCCACTAAGCAGGGGACTTAATGTAGATGGTGGATTTTCAACAAAGGTTAAAACCGTAAAATCATGAGCCATGTTTTTGACATGGCTTTCAGGCATGCAACAATTCATATTTTATGAATCCATGATGAATATGTTTTCGAAAAGCCTCCACTAGCTGAGCGTTCGATCCCTGGCATTTCGTCGTGACCTCTATGCAGAATAACGTATTTGGGCGGTTCTCCGTAGATTGAGAGCTTAACGCCTTCAGGACGTCGGTGATACTCATTGTTCCCTGACTGCAGGAGAGAGACCCACCTCCACATAGAAGAATAGTTGGGCGGCGGACGCCTTCAGGACGTCGGTGACACTCATTGTTCCCTGATTATGTGGAGAGACCGTGCATAGATTCATGCGGTTCTCCTTAGATTGAGAACACTAACGCCTTCAGGTCATAAACAACACTGTGATTCCCTGACTATGCACCATTCAGAATGGATGTGACGCTTTAACTGGCTAATATCTTTTCTGCAATAGATTAATTATGCCGTGACATTCACCACTGAATTCCCAGAATGATCTACAATTGCTCCTATTCCATGGTCGAATCCACGGCCTGATCCCATGGAATGGCAATAACAATTGCTCTGATTCCATGATCGAATCCACGACTTGATTTCATAGAATGGCAATAAACTACTGCATTATCCGATTTTATGATCGAATCCACAGTTGATCTCATGAAATGGTGATAGATAATTTTAATTACTCCGATTCTATGGTCGAATCCACGATCCCATAGGATGGTAATGCTTGTTTTATTATTCTAAATTCGTAGTCGAATCCACAGTTGATCCTATGAATTAATAATAAACAACTATTCATTTTTATTACTCAGTTTCATGAATTATTCTCCACTGAATTTCATAAATTAGTAATAAATACTCAACAACCGGGCGTCTGGACTACCACTGAGTAAGCCCCACAAAAATGGTGCAAGTGTATTCGACAATGATGCACGACTGAGCACCCGGATGCACGAACGAGCATCCAAATAATATGAAACAATGAGGAATCCTACACAAAACAGGGAGAAAGCAATAAATATTAATTAAATATGAGAGGCGCCCAGGGCTGGGCCTACCGGCCGGCCGGCCATGACCTAGCCATGGTCGGTCCCACGCCTCTCCCATTATTTTTCCTTATTTTTTTGTTGTTATTTCATGAACTCATGAAAACTCCTTGATTTTAGCAACTTTCCTTGTTTTTGCAAAACTCATGAATCCTCCATAACTTCATGGATTCATGAAATAATATTATAAAATAAGGAAAGGTGTGCGGGACCGGGCAACCTAGCCGGCCGGCCATGCCCGGGTCGTGGTCGGTCCCGCACCTCATAATCCTTAGCTTTTTATAATTATTATATTCCCTAATCTCACGAAACTCCTTTGTTTTCAACAAAACTCATGGATTCTCCATAACTTCAAGGATTCATGAAAAATAATATAAAATAGGGAAAGGTGTGCGGGACTGGGCAACACTAGCCGGCCGATCATGCCCTACCCGTGGCCGGTCCCACACCTTACAATCCTAGTCTTTTATAATTATTTCCCTGAATTCATGAATCTCCTGGGTTTGAGCAAAATTCATGATTTCTTCATATTTTCTCAAATATTGCTCGAATCACGAAAAACCAAAAGCCAACATAGGTACACGACTGGCTAGCCTCTCACGGAAATTTTAAATATTAAAACACTTTTATTTTAATATTTTAAAAATATTGATGAATGGAGCATACATGTTAATTCCAACAAAAATCAAGAATTTCAGTCAAGATGAAACTCTTGTGAAAATTCACAATGTCGCTCGAACGCACATCAGAAAATACTGAAACTCTCAGTATGGAGACACGGCACCACGGCAACGCGTGCATGCCTTCATGACCGACAGAGTCATTCCTAGGGCTTGCACAAAGCCGGTCCCACATGTTTTCATAATTCTAACTTAATTTGCTCAATTGCTCATACTGGGCCCAAACTCTCTCCAATCAACTGGAGAATTCTTCAAATGACCAACAACTGGTCCCGTGACCACCAAGAGCCAATCCCATGCTTTCTTGGTCGGTCTCATCTATCATACTTAGGTTTGATCACCCAATGTTGAATCCAGCAATATTTCAGAAAATGATGAAACTGGCATTTAATCATCATTCTTTAACCAACTCTCAAACTGAGAACCCTGGTGCGTGCTCACTCAAACACTGGGCACCACATGGACGCTCATTATCCCATGTGGTCGGTCCCTCTTCACTCATGACCAATTTTCAACAATTCGCCAATTGATGAAGGATTGATCAAAAATTAGGGTTTCGAAAAAACGCTCTACGAAATCATCATTTTGAGCAGGTTCAAACACTAATAAATTTATGATTGATTCAACAACTAATATATGAATTAATTATATAATATTCGGTAATCTACCAATATTTTAATTAATATTTTATTGGGTCACGTCACCAATAAATGTTTCGTCGAATCGAGCAATACTAGCTCAGTTGCTCAAATATTGATCCAGCTATCAATATTTGGTAATTTATCTGTAATTTGTCGAATTGAGCAATACTTGCTCAATTGCACGACAAATTATCAACATTCAGTAATTTACCGAATTGAGCGATACTTGCTCAATTGTACGTCAAATCATCAACATTCATTATTTTGTCGAATTGAGCAATACTTGCTCAATTGCTCGTCAAATTCTCGATATTCAGTAATTCGTCGAATTGAGCAATACTTTCTCAGTTGCTCGAATATTGATCCAACTATCAATATTCAGTAATTTATCAGTATTTCTCGAATCGAGCGATACTTGCTCTGTTGCTCGAATAATCCACATATATTGGGTAACTCATCAATATTAAACAACTCGTCGAATTTACAATATTTGCTCAGACGTGCAACATTAACATTCATGAATCGCTGAGCATTTGTCAAACATGCTCGATTCAACAAAACCTAGACTCATTGTCTAATCAGTCAACAACTGACAAACTAAATACACGTCTGTCATGGAGACTTCACGATTCGTGAGACATCAATCACGTCAAATTGGGGGATAACAACTAGGGTTTTGGTCTGGAGGCCTACAACACGTGGATTTCATCCACGACGAGAAATGTGCGTAAGTTGTGTAAACGATTGAAGGAGTTAGCAAAGTAGTGGGTGCACGATCCGTCAAGTCTCCACACGACATGGAACTGACTTTACCACGATCTTCCACTTGCCCACTCTTCCACTCATGAAACCGTCACACTTACAGGATCAAGGTGTTCACAACTCGACAATATAAATAAGTCTCTCGAATCCGTGGATTGAGGACAACGAATGATCACTAACTATCAGCAATCGTCCACACAGAATTTCTCGAGTAGCTACTCTCAAGGATTCATCAATCTATTAGAACTTATTCGAACTCAACAGTTCACGAATTATTGCAGAAACCTTCAACACATCCAAAATCCTTGATCATCATTGATTTCACACAATTCTCAGCTTCCCTCCTACGGATCAACCTATCTCCCTCCTTGCGACCGAATTGACTCTGGAATGGCCATTGACTTGGTTTAGGCCGGAGTCCTACATATAGATCTCTCGAATATAAGCACTCCCTTTGTAGTGCATCTATGTGAGGTTGAGCAGTTTGCTCGGTTCGAGGAGTCTCGACACGCTCGTCTCTTCATTTCCCCAAAAACCAACAAACTGTTTTTTCCCCATCCACACATACTTGTGGATTCAAGTTTGAAATGTTTATAGTCGTAAGTAAAAGCATACACAATCCTCTCTTTGTGTGGACTCAACCATTGTCTCTTGCAATATTCCACTACTTTGGGGTAATTAGTCCCTCAATCATCCTCGAACTCCTTCAAGTTTATCTCATATCTTGCCACACTCATCGATCAAACCAACTTATCCCACGCTTTCATGAATAACCCAAACTTGATCTCACCTTCTTTCCATTCTTCCTCTTCTTTCTTCTTCTCTTCCTCTCTCTCCTCTTTAGTTAGTTTACTAAGACGTTCATCTTCCTCCTTTTCACGTTTAGTGCCTTTCTTTGCCTTTGGCTTTTGGATATGATTCCTACAATTATTTCTAAGATTGCATTGTATATGCCAAGTGCAAAGAAAATGTTGTGCATTGGGAAAAACTATGCTCACGGCGTTCATTATTGCTTGCTCATTGTCGGTCACTATAACCCCCGGAGTCTCATCTTCGTGGTAGATAAGCTTCAAAGTTTCCAATGCCAAATATAGCTTTCATCCTTCTCACGATCCATAAAACACCATGCCACCGTGAACGATTGCTTATCCGAGGTTTGTCCAACAATGTTCAACAAAGGAATGTTGTACCTATTCGTCTTATAAGTACAATCCATGAACAAAACTTGGTAAAAGCAACACGCCAATTGAGTCATGTCGGGATGCACAAGAAAAATACAATCCACCTTCCCCTCCGATGACTCATGGTGTCTCACCGTGTAGTTGTATTTGTGTGCCAACCATTGTGATTTTTCCATTACCTTTGTTACATCCCATTCAATTCTTTTGATAGTTGCCTTGGCCGCATAAATTGTAGACAATGAAGAGAGGAAATTCTTGTCATCCCTCTTGAACTTACTAAGGAGCTTCCTTGGTTTAATTCCCCAACTTGTTCTTACTTGTTCGAACTCGTGCGGTTTCAACTTGGCAACTTGGCAGTGCCCAACAAGACTTTCCGGATCTTTATGGTTATGACAACCAACATCAACTCTATTCATTCTCCACATGTTATTGGTTTCTTTGTTCCTCCAAAAAATAATCTTGAATGGGCATCCACACTTCTTTGACTTCTTCTTGTACACCCTAGTCGTCTTCTTATCATACACATAACCCTTTATCTTGTGACTTGCGTCCGGCGACCCATTACACTCGCATACCATTTCAAACCGTGTATCTTTTTTTTGGGAGTTTTTCACTAGAACGCACATCTTCTCTTTTGTTTTCTCAACAATCCAATTGAGCGCATCGTCTTTTTCCTTCCATTCAAAATCATTAGCATAATGTGCGGAAGTATCAGGACCCCTAACATTGTGAGCTTGAGGCTGATCCGTCATCGGTACCAATACAATCTACAAAACATCACAAGATAGTTGATATGTACTACAATAGTCGGTAGGGTCGATATATAAAACAATATATACCGGCTAAAGAACAGCCGGCATGGTCGAAAAATAAAACGGTGCCGACCAAACTATAGTCGGCATGGTCTACGTATCCACTACAATGCCGGCTTAAGCATGTTTCAAATCCGTCTCCTGTGCTGCAAAAATTCTTCTCGTCGGCAGGGTCCATATTTTCGACCCTGCCGACGAAGCACTGCTCATGAAAGAGCGTTTGGTAATATATACCACGCCGACGCATTTAGTCGGCATGATCGACAAACGTCGACCTTGCCGACACCGGGCAGCAAAAGTGAAAAAAAAAATCGATCATTTGCATGGAAAAATCACAATCTTCACCACGTAAGTTGTCTACATGATTACTTGCAGCTCCATTCTCTTCTTCTTGGTCATTAGATTCTACGTTTGGCTCAAGACATTCATCACTTCAATACCCATCTTGAGTTTGAGGAAAATAAAAGTGAGGATCATGCATATAATCCATTTGACCATGATTTGGTAGATCATCATACAAGTACTAATCTGTAGGAGGAAAGTTAGAAGACTCCCCCACTTCAAAATCAGGATTTGAATCACTCATCTCACTCATATCACAAATTTCTCAAAAACCCTAACTTTTCCCCCCCAAAACCTCATCTACTACTTCATTCTCTTTCTTACTCTCAATTATTTCCAAATCCACTCATATAAATCAACTAACTAATCTAATCATTTCAATTAAATTAGTGTTAATCATTGCAGGGGAAATTTAGCCATTTAGAAAATACAAGGTTAAGGGGTGGCTTCTTTTACTTCAAAATGACCTAGCTTTTGTCTCATTAGGTATACCCCAATTAATTTGGGTATACCCAATCAAGCCAGGCCTTTTCTCTCGCTTATTTTCCCTCTTCCTCACGTGATATACATGATAGTTTTTTTGTTTCTTGTATATTTTGTCTCTACTAATTTATCTCTCTTCTTAATATTAATAAATAAAAACAACTTAAAAATTAAATATCTCTTAAAATATAAGTCGAAAATTAATAAATTTTATATATTCAGAAAGGTCTCGAAGAGATCTACACAACGAGTGCTCATTATAATATGTTTCAGAACTTTAATTTTTTTTCAATATAGTAGTAGTTCATATATGAGAATTAACACTATTTTTGAACATGGTAGTTCATTTGAGTTTTAGCAGTTCATTTCATAGAATGAACTCGTATACACTAGCAATTTATTTGCACAAATGATCTCATAATAATAGTTCATTTTGAAGAATGAAGTCGCAATGATAATTCATTATCATTATAATAATTCATGTTGTAAAATGAACTCGTAATGATAATTAAGTATGGTAGTTCATATTGTAGAATGAACTCATAATATTTGTTCATTATGGTAGTTCATATTATAAAATGAATTCGTAAATGGTAGTTCATATTGTAGAATGAACTCTAATGGTATTTCATATGGTAGAATGAACTCGTAATAGTAGTTCATTATACCAGTTCATTTTGTAGAATGAACTCATATGTTATTTTATCCTAAGAGTTCACTTTTTAGAATGAACTAGCTAGTATGGTAGTTCATTAAAGTAGTTCTCCTTGCGCATTTGGCGTGTATAAACACTTCTCTCCTTCACTTAGATTCCTCTTACTTGTGAGCACCTTCA
Organism: Papaver armeniacum; assembly: GCA_023531295.1. Classification (NCBI taxonomy): domain Eukaryota; kingdom Viridiplantae; phylum Streptophyta; class Magnoliopsida; order Ranunculales; family Papaveraceae; genus Papaver; species Papaver armeniacum. Next base: position 229,323 of record JAJJWW010013913.1, read on the forward strand.
AGAAATGTGTGATATGAATCGTTGCAGCAATATATAACCACCAAGTATTCAAAGGAGTATCCAAAAGATTAATCTCAAAACGTATCATATGAAAATTTGTACCTTGTTTCTTTTTCTCTTGTTTTTTTCAGCCAATTCTGATATTTGTGGAAAAACTTCTTAAAATTTCCAGGCAGAAATACACCTTGTTATGTTTCTTATCTAGTGAATTTCCATTTTTATCAGTAATTGGATTGTTTTATCAGTAGCTAACTCATTGTTCAAAGTTTCATTTGTCTGCCTAGAAGATTTCTTGTTATCAGCTGACTTTGTGAAGTTCTTCTTGCTAGGACCAGTAATAGAAAGATATGCATATTTTGTAGTTTCACGGCGTTGCCTTTGCTCTTCTTGGACAGAATAAGAAATCAATTCATGTACATCCCACTTTCTTTCAGCCATATTGTAAGCAATCTCGAAACCCTCAAACTGTTTCGGAAGTGAATTAACCGCATGTTGAACTCGATAGTCAGCAATAAAATTTATGTCCATACCCCTTAACTTGTGGATCAGATATGCCATCTGAAGAACATGATGTCGAACATTACCTTTCATATTATTACTTATTGAAGACAAGTGACCCATAATTTTCCAACCATAGACTTCGTTGAACTTGTGAACTGCGACTTAATAACCTCTATAAGTTCTTTAGTTGTATCTGTAATAGGAATACTACCTCATATAACATCAAGAATAACACCACGCGTGATGAGAAAACTCATCCTATTTTCCATTTGAGATGATCCCGCTTCTCATTTTTCTTGCCAATATCAGAAATTGTTTCTGGTTTAGATTCTCTCAAAGCGATATCAGAATTAAATTAACCCAAAGCTATTTCAACCTGCGACTTCAACCTTGAGTAATTTGTATCATTCAATGTCTCAATACCATCTATAAACCCTTGAACTTGGACACGATTCATGTTTGTAATTGTGATATCATTTAAAACTTTAATGTTATTTCATATGAATCATATATTAAGCACTTCAACATAATAAATCATTATACCTTATGATATGCTCATGCATGCATATGACATCAACATACGAAGTAGTATATAGATATAACAAATCAGAATATACTTATATAAAAATAACCATTCTGATTTCAGATTGATATATCATAGCTTCATCCAAAGATGAAGCTATGATATATCAAAGTCCCAAACTATAAAACAAAACTAACCGACTCATATATAGTACATAACAATCCCTTTTCACCTTTGGGTTAAATAATTATCGCCTACTACATACAAGTAAATAATTATGCTCCATTCAAGATGTCATAAGCATGACCTACTTTTGGGTACAATTATACAAGTGACCTCTAGAATGCAACTTCATGCAGTCCCTTAACACAAAAACATGTACTTCATTTCCTCTTCAAGTATCACTTTGGTAATACTTAATTTTAGAACAAAGACATACGAAAACTGTTGAAGCAACACATATAATACCATTTGATTCTAAGGACCAGAACCTAACATGTTACTGACTAAAAGAACATATACTAGTTGTAGAATATTGTTTAAACCTATAGCTATGATACCAATGATAGAATATCATACAACTAAACATGATTACTTTAGGCCAAGCATGATTTATATGATTACTTTGGGATAAGCATGATTCTTACTTCACGTAACATGTTCATAAAATTTTACTTTATGCTACTTTAAGTTTAGGATCCTAAATTCTTTAACTAGATAGTTCATTCATATAAGCAGATGTTTTTAGGTACATACATTAGTTTAAAGGACAAATATGATGTTAAATAAAGAGCAATAAATCTTGTAGTACCAGGGTATTTCTTAGCTTGGTAAACTTCCAATTCTATCTCCTCATGTCTATGAATGATGATACAACTTTATTTAAACAAGAGGCTAGAATAGAGCCCACCACATGCTTCACAAGGAAAAGAGTCATTCAACTTTCCATCAACAATCATATAGAAACACGTATTAACTTGTATGCCACATGTAATAACAAAAGAGATATTAGTTCCATATATTCCCTTCAACCATAAGAACATCTTTCATACATGATCAAAACCTTAAACTAACTTCGTTAAATCAAAACATATTTTTTTGCTAAACCAAAATAAACCTAACAGTGAAGACTAATTCGAGTAAGGTTACCTCATAGAGGGAAGCCATTGTGTTTATCTTTACTATATAGAGTATCAAACTATCTCACAAATAAATAAATAGTTTTTGGTGTATACGGTTGGGAGCCGAAAGTTGGGCTCGTAAACTTTTATAGTCTTTCCCTGGCATCAACATAAAATATGGCCTTCAGAGAATCTCAAATGCTTAGGGTCAAGGTCATCCTACGTGGAGGTCTTATTAACACCTTCTTTTAGTGGGTCATTGCTAAAAGACAAAGAAAATTAAAGATAAAGCTTTTCATGATTGAGGAGAATCAGAGATGAAGGAAGGAGATGTAGAGATAAGAAGAAGAACCATCATATTAGAGAGATTAGTAGTTCTATTACATAGGTTACAATATATACATATAAATGGATAAACCATGGACCGCACATCCATGGGTCGTAGGCCCTGTAACACTCCCCCTTGTGCGGTTCAATAACAAAACTTTATACATAGTGCTTCACATATAGTGCTTTGAATGTATTTCTTCAAATGACGTCATCTCCTTGATAGCTTGTGCCGAAATCAATCGCCTCATTAAAACTTTGACAAGTAAAAACCCAGTGGGATAAAACCTTGGTATAGCTCTTCACATATAGTACTTCACATGTTGTCTCGTATTTTACATGTAGTTAATCACATGCAATACGATCTTCACAAATCGATGAGTCTAAGTTAATTGCCTCGTTAAAACTTCGCCAGGGAAACCCAGAGGGAAAAAACCTGAACTAAAGAAAAAGAGTACAATATTATGCAAACTTAGAACATAGTTGGACTCGAATATGTTGCCTCATTAAAACCTTGACAAGGAAAACCCAGTGGGATAAAACCTTGACGAAGAGAAAAGTGTACAATGTGACAGATGCAAGTAAAGGTGATCTGTTGCAGATGATCACTTTGTTCCGCTGAAGTTGACTAGTTACTTCACAACTCCTAAGGCAGAAAATCCTTGTGGGAGCCTTAGTTGGGAAATTACTTCCCGGTGTTTGTTGTTGTCTCATTAAAAACCTTGTCGAGCAACAAAACCATGTGGGAAAAAGTAACCTCGGTGAAAGAAAAGAGTTCAACACACCATTAGATGCTCCCCCTGATGTCAGACAATTTTCATTAGTCTAATGCAGTCAAAAGGAGTTTACCACACTTTACTTTGGTGCCTTGGATGTTTATAGAACCATGTTGTTGATTCTGGAAGTTACGTTGCTTAACGGACTATCGTGTTTCATTTCTTTGATTCAGATATTTTCAATAATATCAACGCGATCTTTATGTCTTCAACGTTCAACATACTTGATGCTTTTAGTATTGTCTCGCTAAAAACCTTGTCGAGTAACAAAACCCTTTGGGGAAAACTATTCTCGATCGAAGGGAAAAAGAGAACAACACAACTTCAATTTTGAAGTAAATTATGTCGACATCATATCCTTGGATCCCCCCCTGATGTCGGCATCTCACCCTGATTACTTTCAGAGTTGTTCCAGACTGTTCCTTTAGGCATGTACTTTTCGAAACTGAATATCGGTAATGACCTAGAAAATAGTCTACCGTATCTCCCCCTGATTACTTTCGTTGGACAAGAGATTATTGTTCCTTTATAATCATCAACCTTTGGATTTCATTTTCGTTAGCATTCTTTTTTATGTCTTTGCATGGATAAAACAAATTTGTGTCAATGGTTACTTTTAAGCACATGATTACATTCACTATACCATTCCAATGACGTTGCGTTGGCGCTGATCTATATCTAGCTAACAAGTTCATTAAGGATGTAACATTTGGTCGAGTACATTATGCTAAGTACAATAATGCTATTATACTTAGATAAGGAAAGTTCATCTCCCGACCCAACTTCTTCATCTTCCTTTAGACGAACTGATCATTTATGTACATTTGAAACTCGACTAATCATGGGAGTGCTAGCAGCATGCACGTCCTTGTTAAATTTCCTGACAATGGACATATGCAAACTGGTAGAATAATATACCACAAGATCGGTCTTCTAGTTTAGAACATAGATAAGATCGAGATTTCCTAGGATTTTCATCTCAAATTCAGATTTTTAAATAGCTTGTAAGATCTCTTATTCCATTAAGAGTACTTATCATGTCCATACCGTCGACATAGATAGCTATAATTCTGAATCACGAACTTATTTAATACGCATGGCACGAAACCTTACTTGTTTATCCCTTCCCAATCAAATAGTCACTTATACGGGTATACCACATCCGCCTGATTGTTTAAATCAATAAGTGAGTGTTCCAGTGTAACTACAAACACACTCCGTGGTTTAGAGTCATTCGCCTTGGGAAGCAAAAGGCCATCATGCACTTTTGCAAATATCTTTGAGTCTAAATATCCATAGATATAACCACATCTACTATGTTTCAAGTTCTTTTGAAACTACCAAGCAAACTAATTAACTGCACATTATGATGTTCAAAAGAGTAAGCGATCCAGGGGTTTGTGAGAAACCTCGCGCCACAAGGTGATTCTTTATACTTTAAGACCTCATTCTTCTCACTACACTTTGTGACAAATAACCACATATGTCCCACAGGCTTTACACTAGGTTGGTTAGCACTACCACACCAAATACCCGTAAATTTGTCAAAGAACTAAGTTCCTGGATTGCGTAGGCCAAATATGATATTTATTTGAAATTAATCAAAATAAAGCATGGTTCGATCTCATTGTGCTATACTTCTGGAGCAATTATTTATGGATTATATCATCATTGCGCACGCATGATCCTTCCATTGACTCATATGCATTCTCATAATCCGTTAGGATTTCATTGTTCTATAGAATCATTTAAAACTTCGGAGCGTCCTCCAGTTTGATTCATGGACATATTCAGAGACAATCTTATGAGATGATTTCTGATGATATAAATAAGTTGTGCCTTACTCACCTACTTCCTTTCTAGGTGAGGATTGATCGAACCAAGTTGTCTCTCCAACTTCATTTATGGAGCCACAACCTCAACCACACTTCCACTGAGTGTAGTTGCAACACCTTAGTCTGTGGTGTATATCCCGTATTAAGAATTTATAACTTTGCAGGTAGGTTTGTAGATGGTATGTGTGATCTCATCACTTTAGCAACATCAGTGTACATTCTGAAAATCGAATATTCTTTATCACTTCACATTTACATTTGTGGAGTACAAGAATCAATATGAGACACAGTGGGAACACACCGCGACAATTCCTATCGTTCCCTTAGAAAATAATTTTTCTTATCTCCCCCTAACGACGGGAAGACTGTCTCATTAACGTGATAACCCGCAAATCTAGCGGTAAGAGATCTCATGCCAAAAGTTTTAAAATGCGGATAATTGTTGGGAACTCATTTCCAACATAACTACTTAACAGTTTTGAAGACCCATCATAGTACGATGTGGATTCGTAATGGCACATATATATTGCAACCAAAAATGCGTAAGAACACGAATGTCAGGCTTAAATCCAGTTACCAACTGGTATGCAGAAAAGGTTGACTAATATTGAGTTCTAAAAACGAATTATGTAAGATGCGTGTAATATTGCATATCCCTAAAGCAATAAAATATAGGTTGGTACGCATAATCTATTCCTTAGGAATAATCTGTAACCTTTGATGGTAGCCTCTGTGAGACCATTGGGTATAAGATGCTCTATATTGATCCTATTAAACATGCAATATTCATCAAGTCTTTTTGATGTAAATTCTCTAGCATTAATAAGGGTGGTGAGCCTTTGAACTTTTTATTGTGTAATATGTGTTAGGAGTTTTAAAACGCAAATTTCTTGGGAACTATAACTAGTCCAAAATGTTAAAACATTCACCAGAGCCATAAGTCACTTTAATGGTCCGCATTCTGCATGAATATTTTTCTAAATTTCACCTTGTTATCTTTGTAATATGTATTGTTTACCATTTGCATCTTAGGATGGTCTCGATCCTGTTTTACTGAAGACTTTGTAAATGAGTGATGTGATCTCTTACTTCAAAGCATAATGGGAGGGAGGAGGGGGTTGTGCATCTGGTACTTTAGAAAACACTTATTGAGAGATATGTCGTTACTTCGCATTCTGTCAATCTTTTTCCCGTTGTCTCGTCCACTCAAACACAATGATGTACGTATGAGTTCTTTCAAAACGAAAAATCATGTCACAACCAAAGTGCCTTTATAGTTATGCCAAAGTCTGTATGAGTCAATTTCCAACATTTCATCGTCGGAGTCAGTATGGATTCAATAATCCAAATTAATACTATAGTGATTTACATTTCACTAAATTGACTCATTAGTCTCTCTAAAGTATGTTTCTTTCCAAACACATTAGTGACTATAAAAGATGCAATCAATTACATTATCATCACAGTCAGGTTCCACATGATATCCATTTGCATGGGTTTCTTTGGAAATTTAACAAGGTGTGATTATCTCTCTGTACATATAGAGATTTTGTGACATCTTTGTTCTATCTTGAAAACAAATTTTTTTGAGCAGTGTTGCGCTCGATGATCCAATCCTTGTAGTCACATTATAAGGAAATAGTTCAACAACTAGTTTAAATTCCTTAAGCTAGTGGAAGAAAAACAATTATGAGTTAGACATTTGGGTCTTGAGAGTTTTAATAAGTGGTGTGGCCTTATTACGTAATAAAAGTGGGATTCAACTCAAGTACTTTAAACTGAATATATATTACGTTTCACCCAATATATCTCAAGTGCTTTAGAGAATTTATGTCTCGTGTTTTCATTCGATAGGTGCAGATATTGGATCTAGTTCAACTGAATAAGATAGTCAATTGTCCTGGCAAAGTTCTTGTTGCCATTAAAGTTGATGTGAAAATTGGTTGCTACTATGATACACACATTACATTGTATATATCAACACATATGACCAGGTGCATTTCCAACTCTTTCATTTATGATGGGAGCTAGAATTACATCTTAGCTTTATCCCATATTCAGCTGATACCTATACTTTGGTGTCATTACTACTGGGGGAAAATACATCTTTGTCTCATGATATATATGTCCCTTTTCACATGCTTTATATGAGTCATTACGTCTAACCCTTATTACTTCGAGGTTCTTTCCATTTTCAATTTTGCTACATTTAGCTTAATTTGAGAAATTTGTTTATCTCAATAGGCCAAGAGAATCTTACTACACATGTCAACCAATTACTTTAGGTTGAATAGATTACTAAAGATAGTTCTCTTGTTGTCATATTTCAACATATACTGGTTCGTTAGTATCATGGATGAAGTAGAGAAATGGAAATTTTCTGACTCATATCATCTTTTGTGAGTTCTTCCACAAAATTTGGAATACATGTGATTTTATTTGCAACGTATCTTTTGAAAATACCGACTCTTAATAGTCGATCCAGTGGATTGCATCCCACGGTACATTTCAAATTTGGGAAGAAAATATCAAGTACACAATAATGGTGCTCAAGTACTTCTAAACCCCAAATAAATACATTGGAATTGAGTTGGTACAACCAATTAAACAAAAGACACCATTCAACTATAGCCAATATCATATTCAAGAGAATAAAATAACACTAAAACCAAAACTCTTAATGGTCGAGATAAACATTCATAGTTTAAGTTGACCGTTTATATGATATGGACTTATCTTAATAAAAAAAAGGAAAAATAAAAGTAGGCATATTCTAAAAAAAAAAATAAGCCTAGCAAGTAGCAAGTGTTCATTCAATGTAAAAACCCGCGTTATGGTTACTTACCTCACATTTTGGTTCCCAATGTATATAGACAAGACCGGAACAGTCTCAGTCACGCACGTCCTAGAAGAACCGGAATTGAACAAACAGGACATGACATGTAAGATCGGGTTGACTGGCTGGACTGGACCGGGTGGACTAAACCAGACCGGATCGGGTTGACTGGCTGGGCTGACCAGACCGGGTTGGACCGGACCGGGATTGGGTTGGATCGGACCAGAACTTTTCAACTTCTCCTCGGACGCAAACAGAAGTTTCTTTCCCCTGCTTACAGTTTCTTTCCCCTGCTTACAGAGATTTCCCAATGGCGGCCATTACAGAGATTTCCTTCACAGGTTAACGAAGGATATAGAAAATTAGTGTCTACACAGTATAACCCAATCAATCATCATTGTAGATTGTAGATTTATTTTATTATTATTATTTTTATTTTTTATGAAACTGATTGCAGATTCAAAAGCTATGATAGAAAAAAAAAACACAATATGATTCGATTTGATTCAATCAACCCACAAAAAAAAAAAACGGGAGAAAAATAAAAATAAATCCAACTTAGCTTAACGATGATTGCATTATTTCCTTGATGTAAATCCAACTTAGCTGATTTTGATTCCAACAATTTCCACATTAGTTTGACGATAATTGCAACCAATCCAATTTAGCTCTGCGGTTTAGCTTCGTGTATGATAACGTGATTGAGGAGAATCAGAGATGAAGGAAGGAGATGTAGAGATAAGAAGAAGAACCATCATATTAGAGAGATTAGTAGTTCTATTACATAGGTTACAATATATACATATAAATGGATAACCCATGGACCGCACATCTATGGGCCGTAGGCCCTGTAACATTTCACCTAAAGTTCATCTCCAATCTCCAGGGTCTTATCTAACAAACTTTGTTTAAGTTTAGAAACAAATGATGATGTGGACTTAAGGCCAAGGTCATAGAGAAAGTCTATGTCCTTTACCTTCACTTAGCCATGTCATCCTTTTTTAAGATATTCACATTTACATTGGAGATGAAATTTTGATGGAAAAAGTCTTAAATCTTAGTGTCATGTCATTTTAAGAACTTGACCTCTTGCATTGGAGATACTCTCATGGACAATCTCGGAACGCCGGTTCTAAGTAGGTGACAGTTGGGAGTGGAAAGTTGAAATCTCGGCCGTCTCAGCCATTAAGCTATGACTCGTCCCTAGTAGTAGGTATAAAACCTAGTCCAAGCATGCGTATACTAGAATTGTGGACATCAAAGGGGCATCAAAGTTTCGATACACTAATTTGTCTCGTAATATTCTCATTCCCTCTCAAAGAAAACCCTTCTCACAAATTTCTCTACTTGTTCAGCTGTTCTCTAGAAGCTTTTCTTAGAAGCTCTTAAGTTCGATTGGTTGATCAGGTTAGACATTTCTCTCTCAACCGTTATGAATATATATCTCGATTGATAATAATTTTGCGTTTAATTTTAAGACATTTTAGATTTCTGGGGTGTATGTGTTCTTCATGAAGGGTTATCTTAATTTAATTTCCCTTTAGTTTTTTAATTTGTCTTGAACAAAATTGAATTCAGTTGTCATAATCTTATTTAAATATTTTCTGCCATTAATCTAGAAAAATTGGATCTTTTTGTTTATTTTCACTCCACTTAGGTTGTCCAAGTGGAAGGTTGCAAAATATAAATTGATGAAGTGGATCAATGGGCTGTGCTACTTTCAGAAGCATGTTCAACCCCAGTACTCCAAGTTTGGTGGATTACCTTATCGTGAAAAGGTAGTTTAATTTACGACTGTACTTATCAGAATGTTAAGTTTATAATGGTGAATTTGGATATATGTGTTGGTAATTTGGCATCTCTTCCTATTCCACTTCTTTAGCAGGTTTCAGCCTTGGAAATTGATACTTCTCAAAATGTGACCCAGCGGTGTTTCAGTTCTCAAAGTGATCCCGATTTAAGTAGAGACTGGTTTGCTAAGTTGTGGGTTGCAGACAAGAAAAGGAAGAAGAATTCGAGATTCACAATGAGAACAAACCAGAGATTTGAGAAACCTATCCATAGTAATGGACCTATTGATAACATATATGAAAAAATGCGTTCTCTTAAGCTGCCACTTGATTGGTGGCCATCTAATGCATCTGTTGCAAAAACACAACTAAATGAACAGATAGAGACAGGTCCTGCACCACCACCTAGCCAGTCGGTTACTGGTTCCTTGAAATCAACATCAAAGGAAGAGGTAACTAGATTTAGTCCTAGCTGTTTCGATTTATATGTACTATGATACTCTTAAAAATGATGTGGATAACTTCTTTCGGATAGGGTTATTGTTATGTCAAATATGTTAACTGCTTTACAAATTTTAATGGATGAAGTAAATGCACGGAAACAAGGTGGAATTATGGTTACGCTAAGCTTTACCAATCTCTTCCATTAGTTTGCACTTGTTTACATCTTGTTGGGTGCGTTAGTTTGCTTCAGCAGTACCATGATTTAATTTCTGGTGCCACATAGCATAATGCTTGTTTCATGCGTTTTTATTCCCACATACAGTAGTATGTTATCTTAACTTTAATTCATTTGCAGGCTCTAGTTGCTCCTCTCCTTGCCAGGTCCAATCTGCTCATAACGAGAGATATAGAGTGGGCAAATCTTGTTCTTGGTTTTGAGCAGGTGATTTATATTTATATATTTAATCTTCATATAAAGACCTGCAGTACAGACAAGATACTTGTCCTACAGTTTCTGAGTATCTGATCATTGTGTGACATTTTAGAATCCGTCACTCTCAATGATATTGCGGCCTTCATTTGTATATTTAGTTTCAACTCATCCACTCTCTAATTACAGTGACATCAATAATTGCAGGAGAACCGTTATGCAATAGTAGATGCTTCTTACCCTCAGGCAGTACGTAACCGATCTGTTTCCTCATTTATATTTGTTTTTTTATTTTGAATATTTAATATACCAAGGTTTGCAGTACAAAATTCTTAAAACTATGTGGATTTTGATGTACATGGTTTCCTCTTTCAGCCCGTGGGTTTTATAAGAGAGCAGAGTCATTTGATTGCTAGGCAGGTATGCTGCTGTTCTGTTTGGTGTAAACTAGATTCCTCTATCATCAATAAGTATTGGCCTCTTACTTACTTTCACTCATTTTCAGTAAAGTTGATTACTTACTGTTTACCTGTAACTTCAGTTTATAATTGTTCGTGATTAAACTCGTCCTATATCTTGAAAACCATAGTTCCTGGTTTTCAAGTATACTCCAGAAAACCTGGATAGTCAATGTGACCAAGAGCTAAAACCATCCTGAGTTAATAAAAAAAATCATTAGCAGAAGATAAACAAGGGAAGTTAATGAAATTCATACTAATATTCCATCTTGTCATCTTGAACTCTTTGGCTTCCTAAAAAATATTAGTGATGGCTCGATTGAGTCGATTCAGAGTTTTCTTATAGCGATGGAGATCTTTATTAGATTCAGCCTGCGAAGTCAAATGATTTGTACGTCCTGGAAAACCCAGCACATAACCACTACAAAGTCTTTTATGAGAAGTAAAGATTATTTTGTTGTACTTTTTTTCATCGTCTCCTTGTTGTTGAAGTGTGGAGTTTATGTTACGACTTCTATAGATTCTTCGTACGAGGCGCCCGTTCGTTGCTTGTGTAACTGATGCCATGGGTAATGAGGTGTTTAAGGTGAGGTTTCTTAAATTCTTCTCCTTCTTTGATATTTGATTCTTCTGCATATGTAGTTTCATAGTTGATGTGCAGTTCTGTTTAGGTTCGCAGGCCATTTTGGTGGATAACAAGCACAATTTATGTAGAGATAGACGGTAAGGTATGTATTCGATTGCAAAAAGTTTGAATTTTGTAGGTCATTTTTAGCTGATCAATACTGCAGCTGTGGCACTTCTAGGATCTAGGTAATTCTCCTCTTCTTACTTCTCTCTCTCTCTCTTTTTTTTTTTTTATCTATTAGGAGATTGGTGTTGTTCACAGACGATGGCATCTATGGAGAAGAGTTTATGATCTGTACTTGGGGTAATTTAATAAGTTAAATAGTTAGATGTTTACCACTGTGTCGTTTCAATCAAACTAAGAGAAAAATATATACTAAGTAATGATTTTTCCTCCTTTCCTGTAGGAACACGCAGTTTGCTGTGGTTGAAAATCCTGGTTTTTGGTTCTGGACTTTTACCTTGAAGGATATCAATGGGAAAGTGCTAGCTGAGATAGATCGAGATTGGAGGGGTTTGGGCTTTGAGGTTATCTCTTGTTCTCTCTGCAATGCTGTATTTTATAGTATATTGTGTGTGACACATGCCGCATGACTCAGATAAGCTGCATATCTGGTAGTAGACCAGGCAGTGTTAGTGGGTCAGAAGTGCTAAACAGAACCCTTGCTAGTTTGACCTCTTTGTTTTGATATCAAAGCACAAGGCAACGAGTCATGGTTGGTGCCTTGGAGGAATATGAATTAGGCAAACTAAACTCCATCCCTGATTCGTTTAACCCTGGATAAGAATGGCTCAGGTTAGGCTTGCCTGATAGCAAAAAAGACCCATTCATTGGTGTGCTGAGGTAAGATGACAATCTAATAGTTGAAGTAACTTGATTGCAGCTGTTCACTGATGCTGGTCAATATGTAATAAGGTTTGGGCGCGGTGATGTAATTTCTAAGATTGGGGCTGCTGCAGCGGTAGGTTACCAAAATAACAATCTTTTGGATCCAAAATTACAACTTTGCCTGACGACTCTCTGTTTACTCTCTTCTTTCTTGTGGTCACGTGTTTCAGATTCAAGATTTAGAAGTTGAAAGGCCTCTAACGCTCTCCGAGAGAGCTGTGGCTGTTGCTCTTGCTGTTTCCCTTGATAACGACTATTTCTCACGACATGGAGGCTGGTAAGCTTGTTATAAGACACAACCTCTGATAACTCTATTTGTGCATGTTAGACATTCCCCTCTCATATCTGTGAGTCCAAGTATTATATGCGTGAGCCATCCTTTAGGGCTACTCCACACGTCGTCTTTCCTCAGATACACTCAATTACAGTTCTGGTAATTGGTGAAGAAGTAGTTTTTCTCTTTGCTGTTCTTTCCTGAGATTTTCCGCTCCATAAGATTCACCACCTCCCTTCATTTTTCTCTCAGAATCTCTATGAACACACTCCAGCACAGTCAAACCTACGCACTTTTGATCCTTCATTTTTTCTGATTAGCAATTCAGAACAATGTCTAAAGTACAATCAGTATGCAAGACTCAGTGGTATTAGTATGCTTGAATACTTATAAAGGATAATGAAACCATTTATAATTAATAAAGAAGACAACAAAAAAATAACTGAAGTAAAATATAATAACGGAAATCATTTGGTTAGCAATAAATCCAAAGTAAAAAGGGAAAGCATTTATCTCCCAAGCACTTGATTCTAGATGGATACTGCCAATACAAAAACTAGCCCTGGTATAAAAAATCACCTGGCTGACATCCTTTTCACCTGCTTAGAAAATATTGTTCATGCCCTGAAACTAAAACGTTTTAGATGCTCACAAAAGGGAGAATGAAGAGTTTGAAGCATTTTTCCAATGCGGGGGGCACTTATGGTCATTTTTTGAAAGAGGACATAATTGAGAATAGGTGAAGAGGTCAAAAGAGTCGACTAACAGATTAAGGCATTTCTAGTCAGGCATGTGCAAAAAATTACTGCAGATACTCCAGGCTATAGTTTCCATGTTTATGTATTTTAAGGAGTCATGATTCAGAACATAGGTCGGCTTACTTTAGTTAGGGATCTGCATAGGGGAATACTTGGTCACTACTTCATTGTTATGGTGTCAACAGCCAATGTACGAATCCCCCCCATCCCACCACACACACACCAAGTAACCAGACTTATTGTTTAGTTTTGACAATGACTGTAGTTCTAATATTTCTCTTGATTTCATGTGTTCCTTCTTTCTTTGCAGGGGAATCCCTTTTGTCGCCATTGAAGAATAGTATTCTCAGGTGTGCTAGCGTATACCTCCTTTTGCAGTTATGTTTTTGCTTATCCAGTTTCCTTTTGCCATTTCATTAGGAAAATGAGCTCAATAATCTAAAGATTCTAAACAACCTGGTTAATTTCTTTTTCCTTTTCCTTTCAAAAATTTCTTGTCACGAGCAGTGGTTTGAACTGGCCCCTTACTTGTATGGCCCGAAAGAGGCAATTTAATGCATAGGTAAGGATAGGAAGAGGAAGAGGAAGAGGATGAGGAGACATTGGATTTTGGCTACAATGGTTGATGTCTGAGTGCGATCATGTGCTAATTTTGTTGTCAGTACAAAAAGTCAGCACTATATTGTAAAGTTTTACGAAAGCAAAAATGGAGTACATTTTCTTTTTTCGTTACATCAAATAGATTCTTCTGGCTGTGTTTCATAAAATTGGTGGGAATACACTAATAATGGTCAAGAGATGTTGGTATTCGGAGTCGGTAACTTATCGGATTGTTATGCCATTTTGGGAAATCAAGTATGATCAAGTTTTCCAGCAGTACTTATTCAAATTGCAACGTACTATCCTCACACTAGAATCAACAAATCCCAATTACCGAGCATTGGTTCTCTCTTTCTTTAACGGCCAACATAAACACAAACCCCAAAGCAAGAAATCTTTTTTTTTTTTAATAGGAAAATGGATTTTATTAAGTAGAAATTAAATTGAAACATTGTTCAGGTCACTTAGGATCAGAGTATTGATCCAACCAGGCCAGTTTAAACTCCATTCTACATAGCTTATTTGAGATTTTGCATACTTTGCTAGATCATTAGCAATGCTATTTGCATCTCTTTTAACATGACTACATTTCCAATGATCAAAATCAGCTAAAATAAAAAGAATGTCTTGAATAACATTATTGGTTGTCCACTTTACTGAGGTTTTGGAGCCTTTGATTGCATTCACCACATTCGCACAGTCCCCTTCCAGATGAACCCTTCTAATTCCCTTTGTTTTTGCCCATAACACCGCTTCCAGAGCTCCCAATGCCTCCGCTTGTTCTGCATCTAATGCTTTGACAGGGGTACATCGCACACCATTGCAACTTCCTGCAGAATTCCTCACAATTAGTCCAATGCCAGAGTTTATGGAGTTATCAATAAAGGAAGCATCAAAATTTATCTTTTCCACATTAATTGCAGGGGGATTCCAAGTCTGCCTGACAGAGGTAGCATTGATACTTATAGCATTAGAAATATGTAAAGAGTTATGCCAATCCTGTAAATGGTTAACAAGTTTTTCAGCTATAAGAGTTTCAACAATCTGTGTGTTCTCAAAATTTTTTGAACATCTGGCCTTCCAGATGTGCCAAGTGACAAAGTTGGTAGTTACAAAGGAGTTTTGATCAACCTGCCCACCATTATTACCTGTATTTAAAATTCCACAAAACCAGTCATGTAAATTATAGTTACTGATGGCATTATACAGGTTGACATTTACTTTATTCCAAATTGTTCTAGCAACCACACAATCAATAAACAAATGTTGATATGTTTCAATAGCATTACTACATAGAGGACAGGAAGTACTTTTATGTTTTGTGAATCTAGCCATCCTATCTTTTGTAGCTAAACATTTATGCAGAACCTTCCAAATAAAATGTTGGATCCTAGGAGGAAGTTTAAACCTCCAGAGAGCATTCCAGTTGATTGCTAAGTTGTTTTTAGTAGGGCTAACAGCAAGAGACTCATTTAAGATAGTCTTGTAGGCAGATTTGACAGTAAAATGTCCATTATGTGAGGGAGACCATCTAAGTTTATCACTTCCACACAAAGGAATTCTAATACTCAAAATTTCCTTGACAGTATCCTCGTCAAATAGAGTTCTAATAGTATCAGTGTTCCAAGTATGTGTCTCATTATCTATTAGATGGCAAACCTGACTCATATTACTAGAAGAAAAGGTAGTGTCAGGGTGAGTGATTCTATTTGGAAGCCAATTGTCTTTCCAAATTGAAATATGCTCCCCATTACCTACTTCCCACACATAATGCCTCTTAACAATCTCAAGCCCATGACATATGCCTTTCCAGATCCAAGACCCCTGTGAAGAAACAACATCACTCAATGGGTTAATGTTACTAAAATACTTGCAACATAAAATTTTGACCCACAGTTCATCTTGCTGGTTTACCATTCTCCAAGCAAGTTTGGTTAATAAAGCAAGGTTTAGAACATCTGTTCTTTTGATATTAAGACCTCCTAGACATTTTGGGAGAGCAACATCAAGCCATCTTTTAGGGTAAATGCCTCCACCTTTCTCATCCTTCCCCCATTGAAAGTTCATTTGAACAGAATCCATCTTGTCAGTAATTTCTTTTGGCATGGGAAAAACTGCAAGATGATGGTTAGCCATATTACCTAGAACAGACTGGATAAGGACAGTTCTACCAGGGGGTGCCACAAATTTACCTTTCCAGGTAGCCAAGCTACCTTTATAACTATCCACCAAGTGGGAAAAGGATTGAGACTTGTTTTTTTGAAGCATTAATGGAACTCCTAGGTATTTCTCTTGCAATGCCATTCTCTTAATTTGAAGAATACTAGAGATAGTGATTTTAGTGTTACCTGGAACTCTGGGGCTGAAAGCAACAGCAGACTTGTCAAAGTTAACTGCTTGACCAGAAAACTTACTGAATTGGTCTATTATAGTAGCTAAATGGTTAGCTTCTTGAATCCTAGCTTTGAGGAAAACTAAGCAATCATCTGCAAAAAAAATAGGTGAGTGATGGGAGGTGCATCTTTAGTTACTTGAAACCCATGGATCAAATTAGATTCTTCAGCAGTTCTAAGAGCCCTGGAAAAAGCCTCCATGCAGAGGATAAAAAGGTAGGGAGATAATGGATCTCCCTGCCTCAGTCCTCTTTGTGGATAATAAATCTTACCTGGTGCACCATTTAGAAGTATGGAAGTGGAAACTGTAGAAATACACTGCTCAATCAAAGCACACCAATTGTCAGAGAAACCAAGAGCTTTTAAGTTGGCAATTAGGAAGGACCATTCAACCCTATCAAAAGCTTTGGACATGTCAAGTTTTATAGCAATACCTCCATCTTTGGCTTTAGTTTTCTTCAAAGAATGAATCATCTCATGTGCAATCACAATATTATCCTGGATGAGTCTACCAGCAACAAAAGCAGATTGGTTTGGGGCTATAATTTTGCTCAAAATCCTTTTTAATCTAGAAGCTAGGATCTTAGAAATGATTTTATAGGACACATTGCAAAGGCTAATAGGTCTGAAATCCACAGCATGTTTAGGACAATTTGTTTTAGGGATAAGGGTGATGAAATTGTGGTTAAGTTGTTTTAAAATGTGTTTAGATTGAAAGAAAGATCTAACCATATTAACAACATCCTGTCCCACAGTGTCCCACATAATTTGGTAGAATCCTGCTGGGAAGCCATCAGGGCCCGGGGAAGACCAAGGTTTCATATGAAAAACAATATTTTTAACTTCCTCATAAGTAGGACATTCTGTAAGCATGCAATTATCAGCCTGAGTTATGCAGGGGGTGACATTATTCAGATAAGAAGTAGGGCTGTCTGGATTAGTTGTTTTACTCATGCTTGAAAAATGATGCAACAAGTCTTCAGCAATATCCTCCCTATCAGTAAGCCAATTACCAGAACTACTTTGAAGAGTATCAATTTGTGTCCTTTTCCTTCTAAAATTAGCTTTATTGTGGAAATAGGCAGTGTTCCTATCATCAAATCTTATATTATCATCCCTATTCCTTTGTTTCCAGAAATCCTCTTCAGCTTGGTACCAAAATTTAAGCCTTTCAGTTAAGTCTCTAACTTGTGTACTATTTTGACTAGATGTGTTTCTAGTAAGCACAGAGAGTTGAGCTTCTATTTTCGATATATGAGTGCTAATATTACCAAAGTGGTTGTAGTTCCAGTTCTTTAGGATGTATTTAGTATCAGACAGATTGTTTGAAAATCTAAAGGCAAAGGAACCAGTGTTATTAGTACCCCAACTTTCCTTAATAACAGAAGAACAAGAGGCATCATTGAACCAAGCTTTATTCACCCTAAAGGGTTTTTTTGTGGAATTATCCATTTTAGATGTGACTAGCATAATTGGGCAGTGATCACTACCCAAACTAGTTAAATGGTAGGTGATAGCATTAGTAAAAGACTAAAACCAATCTAGAGAAGCACAAGATCTATCTAGTCTTTCTAGAATTAGTTCTTCTCCGTCTCTTTTATTTTTCCAAGTAAAGGGGTTACCTATATAATTCATGCTATAAAGGCCTCTAGTATGGATCAAATTATTGTAATAATCTAGCACAGACTGAGAGGGAGTGTTACCACCTTCCTTTTCATCACTATTTAAAATGAAATTCAAGTCACCAATCAAAAGCCAACTATTCCTATGGTTATGTCTAATATCATCCAAGTATTGCCACTGATTATTTCTATCAATATCATTAAGAGCACCATATATGAATGTAACCAGAGAAGCAGTGTTCATGGAATCTAGTTTAACCAAGCAATTAATAATGTTGACATTGATATCCAGGACTGTAAGATCCACACCATCTTTCCACATCAAGCAAAGATCCCCAGATAAACCAATGGGATTATGGTAAATAATATTGGGAAATTTAAATCTAGCAGTTAAGAATTGCATTCTTTTGAGCTGATTTTTAATTTCTGACAAGAATATTATATCAGGGTTATTAGATCTAATGAGGTTTTGAAGATGATTTCTAGTGTCTTTATTACCAAAGCCACAAACATTCCAAGACAATATTTTCATTCTGTATTTAGTTTTCTTATTCAAGGATTCAGAGCTTTTCCTAGAAGAAACTATGCAGTGCAGTTTTAAAAAATAATAGTAAAACTTGGGGGAGTTAAGATATACCTGAAATTCCCCTGTAGTGCTTCCAGATTGCTTGCCCATGTGTGTGATTCTAGTTGTTTCCAGTTCATCTGAGTTCACACCATTGTTACTTTGAACCTCTCCTTCTTTTATAAATCTTTGTCTCTTCCCCAATCTACCACCCTCATCTTCAACTTCAGCTATGATCTGAGTAACCACTATCTTGCCATCAACTGGAGGTACAAAAGGAGCATTTTTAGCACTTCTCCTTACCGAAGGTTTAGGAGTATTGCTTGTTGAAGAGCGCACAGTCATAGTCTTCTTAATGACTCCTACCCCTCCAAAAGGCAATGGTTTTTCATGTGCAGCTTTGATATATTCTGCAGCATCCTTACAAACTCCATTGCAATGATTTATCATAAAGCACTCCCTACATATTTTGCTAGGTTGTTTCTCATAAAAAAACCTAACCCATTTAGTTGAGCCAGCAGCAGTAATTGCTAGTACCCCTCTTCTTAGTGGAGTATTGAGATCAATCCTTACACAAACCTTCACTGGGACACCATCTTCAGGTATAGCATTTTTTGGCTCAATAGCTAGCACATCTCCCAACAGTTTACCCATTTCTTCAACTGACTTCACATTCATGTGCTCTGGTTGTAAGAATTTAAGCTGGATCCAATACACCTGCTTACTCCAGTCTAAGTCTTGGTGGATTATACCCAGAAAGTAGTCATAAAGAATGCATAACTTGCCATCAATATTCCATGGACCTTCCTCAATCACCTTATCCACTACATCCTGATTCCTTAGCTTGAAGATTAGAACATTAAGATCAATTTCAATAATTTTTAATTCTTCAGCAGGAATGAAAGGCCACATAGTTTGGATGTTTCTTTCCACTTCACCATAAGTCATTTTGTATTCACTTATTATCTTCCCTATCAAACAATAATCCCACTCCCCATTCTTTGTTTCATCATTTGTAACAGAGTGTTCCTTGTTTATTAGAGTGTTCCTTGTTTATTAGAACGACTTTTGAATGAACTTCCTCCATTTGGATTTCAATTTTAGGTTTTGAGAGATTTAGTTGCTTTAGAATTTGTAATCTCAAAGCTAATTTTCTCTTATTAACCACCGAGAGATTTTTTGCATTGTTGGATTTTTGACCTTCTGAGGCATTTGAATGAACTTCCTCCATTTGGTATCTTCCTCTCAATAGAACTTTAGGTTTTGAGAGATTTAGATTATATGGGTAAGTATAAGTAGAATTTGTATTAGGGTTTCCACTAATAGGATAAGTATAATATTTTCTCTTATTAACCCCTAAGGATGATTTTGTTAAGATTTTTGGAATAAAAATGGTGGATATGGTTACCCATCTAGCTTCAAGATGAGGGAGTTATCGAAAAGGTAAGTTGGTGCCGTGGAATGGGCTCTTTCTCTTGGTTTTAAGAAGATAGTGTTGGAGTTATAGACCAGAGAAACATGAGGGTTAATTTGATTTCAAATTTCAAACGACCTTTATGTCTTTTGCACGTGTGCATAACCTGGTTGGGTAGAACTCTTTTTGGATCGGAGGAGAGGAAAAATTTTCCTGTGAAGAAGGTAACAATGGTGGTGAACTCATATGGAACTAATGCTTTAACAAGCAATAATTTGAACTAATGCTTCAAATTGGTCTAGTTTTGTGATTTTCGTTTTGCAAGAGCTGTTTAAAAAGAATCCTATTATTGGGTTTGAAAGTCAATGGTCTTTTGGGGCTTTTTTGGGTCATTAGTAGTAGCCCCTTATCCAACTATTTCAATAATGCCTAAAACACCCCTAATTTGATTAGTGTTAATTATGGTGATTATCCAAATTAATAATGTTTAGTGCATTGATTAAGATTAATCATTTGACTAATTTTCTTTCATCAATTTTTTTTCTCTTTTTTTTTTTGTGATCCAGGAATATGATTTCGAAAAAAAAAATTTAATTTTTTTTAAAATTTTTTAAAACACTCGGGAGAACCTTGTACTTGATTCCCAATGATAATTTTGTTGATTCACTACCGATAAAAATCAGACAAAAACTTGGTTTTTTTGCAGTTACGGTTGAGAAATAATGTCGACCCAGCCGTGAATAATAATTTACGGCTCGGAATTGAAGATTTCCCAGCCGTAAATTATTTTCATGGCTGGGTCGACGAGAACTCGTAACCGATTATTTTTATTCTATTTTTTGTGAGTATTAGGAACAGTTACGGCTAGGTTTTCCAAGCCGAAAGTTCAAGTTACGGTTGGGGAACCTAGCCGAGAGTTCAAGTTACGGCTGGGGAACCTAGCCGAAAGTACGCATTTTCGACTGGGAAAACCTAACCGAAATTAGACCTCTGCTTGTATTTTTTCAATGTGATTATCATAATAGCTTACGGCCAGAAAAACCTAGCCGGATACACTCTTTTACGGTTGGGAGTTCTTACTTTCCCAACCGTAATATAGGATTCACGGTTGGGAAAGTGTGAACTCCCAGCCGTTACAGTTTCAGAAACTGTTTATTTTTTCTTCTTAAATTAATCGAAATGAATTTTTAAGTCAACCAAAAGTAAAAGTAAATGGTGGGTTTTCTTAGTTTTGATTTTTTTCATCATCTCTACGCGATGGAGAAGATGAAGAAGAAGATAGGAAGAAAATAATAGATTTTGGTATTTTTATGATCATCATCTTCATCATGATGCGATGAAGAATCACGATGTGATGGAGAAGAAGAGGAAGTAGAAGAAAGAAAGTTGAATTATAGATTTAAGTTTTTTAATAATTTCATGATGATGAAATCATGATGAAATGAAGAAGAAGAAGAAGAAGAAGAGAAGATTTTTTTTTTTAATAGTAGTTAGATTATAATATGTTTATATTTGACTTTTACTATTAGTTAGGTTCCCCCTATCCATACTAGGATGTTAGAACTCAAAAAAAAACCCAAAACCCATTGACTTTAAAGCCCCAATAATAGGATTTTTTAAAAATAGGAAATAAATAAAAAATAAAAACAGAAAAAAAATTATCCCACAGCAAAGCCGCAATGCCATAAAATATTTGCATCATCTTGTTCATTCTTCACGTGTAGTGTATGCTTTTGAGTGAGTGAATGCTATGCGCGATTTAACAACCTGACTGTTGGGGTTTTGCTCCTCTATTGTGTGGGATATGTCCAGACCAGTGTTTTGAAACTCATGTCCAAAGACTCCAAACTGTCGATGTTTCCAGCACTACTTGGGACTACACTGGGGTAGGGAGTGATGGGTAGGCATAATTAGGAACTGGACATAGTACCTTCAACGTTGTTTCTATGGTGTATCAGTCTGTATCCGGCTCATCGATTTTACTTGGGACTTTTTTTTTTTTTTTTTTGTAAGTAAGATATTGCATAAAACGATTAGGACTCGAAAGGAGTCGCGGTTACAAAAGAAGTAGAGCCATCTAATATGGGATGTTGAGAGTTCCCAATATTAGATTTATCTACTAGAATTTGGTTTCTACTACAAATTGGAGGATGAAATCCCCATTCAAGACTTGAATTTAAAGATCTAACATGTTTTGCCAAGATATCCGCTACTTGGTTACCTAATCTAGGAATAAAATAAAATCCCAAAAAAATTTCACAAGATTGAGCTATTCTGTTAGCTTCCAAACTGTAAGCCTTAGCTTTCCAGGAAATATCTACATTTTTGCCATTTATGTAGTTGATGATTTTCTCACAGTCTCCCTCTATGCTGAAGTTTTGTAGTTGTTTTTGTTAGAGCACTGCTCGGTCGAACTCGCATGCGTTGTTATATCAAGCATGTTTGTCAATATTAGTGATCAAAACTATATGTCTTGATTTCTAGTTTACTTATGACTAAGTCTCGGTCTAGGATAGTTAAGTGCAGTTGAGCTCCAGACTCCATGGCATCATCTTACGAAGACGAAGAACTACTCGAGGAATAAGTGGAACTTCATCCGACAAAAAGGTATGTGGAGACTTGAACTTATTTGTCACTCAAAAGTCTATTATATCTCCTACTCTTGAGACAACGTCGTAAAAGTATGATAGTTTTCATACATACACATTTGCTATTTCGAGCCGAGTTTACTCGCGTATCTTTTTCTCGAAATATGTGTTGGTGAGCTTTTGCTTTAACCATTTTCATCTTTACCCGTGACGAAAGTCATGATGACGTTTCAATCTTGAAAATAGCTTTGATGACGATAGTCGTGAATAACGATTGTTATAACATTATAGAAGAATGTTTCAATGATTGAAATGTAGAGTTGAGATTACCAACCATGGATATCTCCCTTATAAAGCATATAGTTTGGACAACTTAGGCAAGTTAAAGAGCGGTCAGGATTCATTCTTGGGAAAGCTAAATCTACAGCTGTAAGATGATCAGTTTAATTAACTTTCAATAATAAATGTTCTATTAATATTTCATAATAAATGTTTGTTTAATTAATCAAATAAATACACTTTCATTAATACAGTACATAATAAATTTATTTTATGCTAAATCAGTTGACACTAATGGTGGTTGTGATGGTGGGCGGGGGTGGTGGATCAGCGGTGGGTGTTAGTGAGAATGGTGGAGTGATAACGTTAATGATGGTGGTGGTGGAAGAAGTAGTGGTAATGGGATGAGAAAGGTGTCCTAAGATAGATAAATTAATTAGTTACCCTTGGTTTATTCTTTTTATTTGATACATTATTAGTTTTTAAATTTGTTTTTATTTAATTTTTTAAATTAAAATAAATATTATAGGCCAGATTTTTATCGGGTCGGGACAGGAAAAACGATGAACGGTTGAGGACTATAAATAAACCAAGCTCTGAATGTCAGATACCAAACCAGAACGCTCTGGATTCATTCTTGGGAAAGCTAAATCTACGGCCGAACGATGATTAGTTTACTTAACTTTCAATAAAAATGTTTTATTGATATTTCATAATATTTTTTTAGCTAATCAAATAAATATATTTCATTAATACAGTACATAATAAACTTATTTATATTAAATCAATTAACATGTAACATTATTATGGAAGTTGTGGTTGATTTTTTTAATTTGAAAATAAGATGGTTATTAACACAAAAGAAATAATTGTACAGGCTGACCATAATTTTTTTCCGAAAAATAACCCGAGAAAAACCCAGCGATGATAGGGATAGTAAAGGTTATCAGTTGATCCCTCTATATGTTTCACCCGGTGATTTTTTCGAGACAAATTTTCGGTCAACCTAGAAATTCTCTGAAAAAAACATAACAATTAAAAAATATGGGGAAAATTTTTCACTTTATATAGAGCCAACAAAAGAATGACAAGGGTTTTAAATTGACATAATTTTTTTACTTACTATGGAGGCCGTGCCGTTACGGCACAGGTGAAGTTCTAGTAAGCATATATAGAGTGTTCGCACATTAGTGTATAAATCCATGTGCCGGAAACCAAGTGCGTGCATATGCGTGCATGCGGTATTGGTGAAGGAGACATGTTTAGTTCGCGTACCCACGAAAGTTTTCATACCAAAAATTTATGCTGGAGTTTGTAAGTTTGCAAACTAGTAAACCAGTCACCTTAGGTACGCATACCCATACACGTACCCACAGAAGTTTTCGAACCGAAAAATTCTGCTGAGTTTGTAAACTCAAATCCGGTAGCTAAGGTACGCGTACCCAAGATGATTAATTCTCAAATCGGTAGTTCATGAGCTTAAAACAATAAATTAAATTGATTCAAGTGAATCAAACCGATTTTGTTTCAATTGTGTCTTTGAATAAAGACCTAAGCAATTGAACAACTCTTGAAATAGTTCTTATGAGTCATTTGAACTAGTTATGAGAAAGATGAATACGGTTAATATGAAAGTGCTCATATGGCTAACCATTGGTTAATTATTTGTGAACCAACTAAGTGTACACGTTTAGGTACGGTTACTCAAACCTAAATGAATACATTTCATTTGTGTGTGACAAGCTAAGTTTCGATCTAACGGTTGAAAGATATTAGCTTGGTTGAATCAAGTTTTTCATCTAACGGTGATTATTGAATGCTTTGTTACCAAGGTAACTTAGATTGCAAACCCTGATTTGAAAACTATATAAAGGAGACATCTAGCAACTGGAAAAACTAATCCCCACACATTCTATGTGATACTAGTTGGTTTTGCTAGAGTCGATTCTCCTTTAACCTTAGGTTTCTTCTCGAGACCCTATAGGTTAACGACTGAAAGACTTCATTGGGATTGTGAAGCCAGACGAAACTACTTTCTTGTAGTTGAGCGATCTGATCTTGCCATTTTCTATCGTACGAGTTCAATTGAATAATTTACTTGAGATTATATCTCCGATAGGGCAAGATAAAAAGAAATCACAAACATCTTCGTCTCATCATTTGTGATTCCACAATATCTAGTTTCGCTACCATACGATTTAGATTATTGTGAGGTGATTGATAATACTAGGTTGTTCTCCGGGAATATAAGTCCGGGTTATCAATTAGTTCCTGTTCACCTTGATTTATCAAAAGATGGAACAAAACTCATAGGTTTATCTGTGGGAGACAGATTTATCTATCATCATAGACTTTTTTGTGTGATACAGATTTGTTTATTGAAGTCTTCGACTTTGGGTCGTAGCAACTCTTAGTTGTGGGTGAGATCAGCTCAGGGAATCAAGTGCGTAGTATCCTGCTGGGATCAGAGACGTAAGGAGCGCAACTGTACCTTGAATCAATGTGAGATTGATTATAGTTCAACTACAGTCCAGACCGAAGTTAGTTTGTAGTAGGCTAGTGTCTGTAGCGGCTTAATACAGTGTGGTGTTCAATCTGGACTAGGTCCCGGGGTTTTTCTGCATTTGCGGTTTCCTCGTTCACAAAACTTCTGGTGTCTGTGTTATTTCTATTCTGCATGCTATTTTGTTATATAATTGAAATATCACAGGTTGTGCGTTAAGATCAATCAATTAGAATATCCACCTTTGGTTGTTGATTTAATTTATTGACACTTGGATATTGGTCTTTGGTACCATCCAAGTTTATCTCTCTAGTATTTGATAGAGACTCGCAGATTTCCATTTGCTTGAGTAAAGATCAAATCGAGAGATAGAGATATTAACTCCTTGAAATACTTTTTATTAAGATTGAGTCTGACTGTCTAGTTGATTTTCTTATAATTATACTAGGTATCACCGGGGCCTTACGGCCCCGGCTCAACCTCTGTTTAGTGTCATGCACCATATAATCTTTGGTATCCGGCACAGAGTTCATAGCTTGGTATGGTTTGTGAGAATATTTTAAAGTATGATTAATATGCTTCTGTAATTATCCTGGTTTATGTTATCTAGATATCACCGTTGGCGATTTCTTAAAATAAGTTCCTTGATTTCTATTTTATTCGTTGATTCCAGGATAATAAATTGGCGATCATTGATTATACGTGAAAAATGCCTTTTGACATAGCCAAAAATCTGGTGAACCATAAGATAATGTGACCAATATAAACTGGAGTTATAGCATATCTTGCCATGAATGTTAATTACTAAGATAACAAAAGACTTTATATCCATTTAAAGCTACTCTCAAAAGTGAAAAGTGAATACGTCTTTGACCTGTCCATGAATTTCAAGCTTCTCTTGGGCAATATTCTTGCATAATTTTGTTCTTTCTCGAGTTCAGATTTTTTTTAATGCCGGTAGGTATATCTAGTCTAGACGTTGTTTGAATTGTCATAGCTTGTGTTTTTGTTTTGATTTTGACTTTGACTTTTCCATAATTTTATGATTGTTATCATATATTTGTAAAGTATCCGTCAGACCTACCCTATGCAAAAAGACTTATGCATATGCTGATTATTACACACCGTTTCCGTAACCTGATCTCCTGAATATTTAATTATTTCCTTGTTAATTTCTTTGAGTGTTAAATCGCGGTTGTCTTATCTTCGGTGAGATTTTCATCCTTTAAATAAGCCTCGAGCATCTTATTGTTATCATAAGCATTATCGTGAATGAAATAATCCTTGATAATTATTAATCTCAATATTGTGTGTCACATTACCTTCTTCATATTGTTGTTATTGATGGATCCTTCGTCAAGTTATGATAATGATATATTCTCCGTTGTTTTTGGTTGTTGGATCTCTAGACCTAGATTAATCTTTTTCTTTAAGTTTGTTATTATCTGTGTTTTCCGCTCTACTTAGGTTTTTATCTCATAATCAGATGCTTGTGTTATCCATGCATCGTTGCTGACATAATACTCAGATGCTTATGTCATCCATGTATCGCTACTGATATAATAAGGTTTATGTTATCTAGGTATCATCGTTAATGATTACCTAATTTTTTATCTCGTGTTCGTTTTATTCGTTAATTATATTGTAATTAAATGATGACCATGACCATTGATTAAATGTGAATATTACCTCTGAAAGTTAATGCCATTCAAAAAAGTATAATGTAATACTGGCAATTTTATCTAACAAATTAGAACATGCAAACACGGTGTGAATGCATGGAATCTTTTAACCAAAGAGAAAATAAACAATTATTTACTTGGAACGAACAAATGAACAATTCCAGTGTTTTCTTTAATAAATTTTTCTAAATAGAAAAGTTTTTAAGGGTTTAAAAGCAATAAGTCTAAATTTTATGAAAGCAATTCAGAAAATTTATATCCAAGAGAAAAAACAGTTTGATCTGAATAAAAATTCAAATTGCTGAGACAATAATAAGATAGATAATAAGGTGAATAATGCAAAAGCAACATATGATAGTATGAACAATATAATCTTGGGTTATATCATACCTTGTCAAGAATATATACGAAGAAAAGAACAAAATATTTAGATCCATTGAAAAAAGTGAATGGATATGTCTTTCATCCGTCTATGAATTTTAATCTTCTTTCTTTAGGTAATTCCACTATTCTTGCATTCAGTAGTTGTGTTCTTTATTTTTTCTATCCTGGTTTTGTATTTCCGTTTCACACATTACTTTGAATTAACTTGGCCCAGTGTTTCAATTTTGATTTTAACATAATATTTTTTTTAATATTATTTAAATTTTTCTAACTTAACACTTTTTTTTTCTTCGTAATCTTTCGTACACTTTTTCATTTCAATCTCATGTTTATGCAATTCCTTTTTAGATTCAAATGACTAAAAAGGTTTAGATCATCCCCAAATATCGGTGTTGTTTTGTTACTCTAGATCCTGCTAGAAGTTCTCCAATTCACAAACAAATTTCAAAAAGAATATATACCTCTTGCATTGCATTTCTTTTTTTGGACTATTTTTTTAAGCACCCACCTTGATGCTTGTGAGTTTCAAACTCAGGTCGTTGGTGTTATCATCCAATAACTTTACCATTGTACTAAAATCATCACCCAATAACTTTACCATTATACTACAGTCACACATTCATACCTCTTGTATTTCCATTACATGACTAAGCAATTTTTCCAGGTCCTCCCACCAACATTTTGGCCTCGTCTAACTTGGTTGGTTTTTTCTTGGCTTTGTCTAGCTTTGTTGTTCTTTTTTGGCTTCGCTAACTTAAAGGACGTGTAAAGAATTTTGTTCAAACCCTGCATTAAATTCATAAGTCGCGTGATCCGGACCCATATATAAATCTCAGAAGAAAATGGTTCCCTCCATTCATCGAGTATTAATATTCCACTCATATCACCGACCAATTTTTTTTTTATTCCACTCATGTGTTGACATTCCCGTTTATTAAAAATTATTGTGGACCCTTTCTTTTTAGAGCTCTTTTATCTAGACTACAACCAAGACTGGTACATATATTCGAAACTTTTTTTTCTCGAATATGGATACAAAATAATCTTGACAGGGCATCATCACCTTTAAAGGGATTTGCATTTTTCCCCGAAGGTTGGTTTTTTCTTGGATGATCTGGCCAATCTCTCGTCAATCCAGTACATGGTCACACAAAAAGAGCATGCAATGTCCATTTTTCTAAGATGATACACATAGATAAATTAAAGTTTTTTTTATAATGCTTTGTGTACCCAAATCGTCTTCTACGTCTGACGTACCACAAAATTTATTTGAACTATCAGATATGAACATTTAGGCAGCAATTATTCTGTACATAGACAGTAATGCATACAATCGATAACATATATACGTATAATCACATCTAGGAGCACAGAACCAAGTAATAATTCAGTAGAGAAATTAGGTTTGTATATGCTCCTAACCAATCAAATCGTTAGGATGGATGCTTGAACTCCCCGGCTTCTTAACCTGTAGTCGGATGGCTATTCTTTTGGATCATGGATCTACGAACATGACAAATCCCATAAATATAGTCAATCGGATTCTTGCCGAGTTTTTTGGTATAATACTTTTACATGAATTCTTTAAATTAACACATACATATATGTTAGGAAATCTGTAAATGTTGATGAATTGTGCCAAGAGCATAAAAGCCAATACCTCAGTGGAAACCACGAAAATATTAACATCTACATATAAAACTGTAAATTAATGCACGGTGAGTTCTTCGTCCTAGGCCACATTTACTTTCTGCATAGCTTCCTCTAGACAAAATGCTTGCTAGGCTACTCTTCGATTTTAGTCGAACCGAAAACATAATATTTTAATGTTATTGGCAAGAATTTAGTGCAAACACCACGATACAGAGATACAACATAAATTCCATGAGTCTTATACATTTTCTCCCTGTATTGTTACTCCAAACTAAATTCATCCACTCGACTAATGCACTTGAGTAGTAGAAGATTATGTATAATGATTACATATCACGTCGGATAGGCTATTAAATAATTTGACTAATGAAATGGAGAAGCGATCTACCCATGTTCTCGAGAAATTCATTAGATAATTGTACATCAAGTTAGCTTATGTGGTTCCTGCATTGCTGTAGTTCTCGACCCTCCCCTGCTTCTTTATGTCGTTGTGTTTCTTTTTCACGACGTGCTTTTGGGGAAGATGACATCCCTACAAAATCACATTGTCACATAATACTATACTGCACATGGACATCAATTACATAATTAACAACACATACCTATATTATAAAAAAGATAAATCATACTCCTTCTGTTCCCAATATATAGGCGGAGAAGTGAGTTTCTTTCAGAATAAGATTTTTTTTTTTATTTTTTTTTTGATTTCATACATATCCATCTTCTTTCTTGGAAACATTAACTTAATTGTAGTGATAAGTACCTATAATAAATAAGAGTAATATAAAGAAAAATCCATGTTAGAATTGAAACTCCGCCTATCTTATAGGACTATAAATTTTGAAACTCCATTTTTATAATAGGGACTGAGGGAGTACATTATATTAACAAAGACTAATGAGACAATGTGGATATTGGTGCTCCTCTACCGCAAAACATGCATTAGAATGCTGTCTATGGTACCCATCACTCCCAACATGTCATTATTTGTGTTCTCTCTCGCGGTGTTTCCGTTGTCACATCATTCATTGGTGGCATTTATGCTATAATAATCTGGAGCAAAGCAGTACATCTACCTAAGAAATAAAATAGACAGAAAAAAAAACACATATACGTAGGTGGATGATTAATGTACATCAAACTTGGTAGAAACGTAGGCTAGAGAGTCCTTTCTTAAGTCCACGGAGTTGGTAGGTTAATCCATATATGAGTACATTACATGTACTTTTTCCTAAGAATCTTTTGGATTATGGTTTCAAATCATTATAAGCGGCATGTTTATTTGTTCGTTATTACTTCATGTATCCAACTATATTATTTTTAATGGCATGCCTATTCCACTAATTAGGATATTAACTGAGATGTACCAATTTACATGTTTAAAGAATTCAACAATATCCTCACGTGTCATGGGCATACAACTGCATCCTTGGGATTCTCATGCAAGAGAGTCATTTGATTTTATTCTAGTCCGTATTCGAGAGTCCGTGCTAATTGATTACAAAATTATCGTAATTGATAAATATGAATAGTCATATAACCCTTTCTTGTTTTTGAATTTTCTGATCTTACTCCGTAAGCTTCATGTATATACAATAAGACATATATTTAGTAGGCAGTTCAAAGAGATACTCAACAAAAATTAAATAAGATCTAGTTCCAGGAAATAATCCTAGCACCTTTGGCTTTTTTAAGAGTAGGAGGGTAACATTTGGACGTGTCAACTATGATAACTTTTAGGATGATCAGTCTTGAACTTGTTGACTGCAAGAACTCTTTATCAAAATTAATCTAGTCATTGATGGGCAGGTTTGAAATAGGGCATATAGGTGTACGAGATAGGCAAGAAGAAAACCACAGCCATGCTCTCCACTCCTCCGATCATCTACTCATTTTCTCCCAAAAGTGGCCTCCACAAATCTCTTTTAAATCCACTGGTGATGGCTTAAAGACTCAATCTAATTAGGTTACATCCACCTATTATATGGTTATTGCCTTGCGAAATCTAGGCATGCAAGTTCAAGTCAACCAAGTAAAGTCAACCGAAACATAGATGGAACTTCTTTCCACACCACCAAAGAACTTCAAAATCATCACATAAACTAAATTCCCTAGCGAATCTAAAATTTATTCAAGAGAACAAATATTGGGTGAACCAATCACATAAACAATCCATACGAACTGAAATGACACAACAACATATGACATTTTTTTTGAAGGTAGTACCAGAGACTCTAGTACGCTGGCAATCATATACCACATTAGAGTTTCCAGAATCACATGTTTTATGGGGTAACATCCCTAGAATCAATTCATACAAAACTCGTTACAACATCAACTTTCAGCAATCCACGGTCTCTGATGCCAGCAGGGACTGCTATAAGTTGATCCAGATCCCTTCGTTCAAACGATCATCCAGAACAAAGTCAGGTGGATACACTCTCATGCACCAAGTAAACTGAGTATTTCACCACAACCTCGGGAAAACACTGATTGTTTTATAAACCTAACAACCCTAGCATCGCAAACAACCAAATAATCCAATATGAAATCGTGAATAATCATCTAGTTTCTTATATAGATTTCGTAAATAATTTCTCATGGATTTCCCATAGTTTTTCTTAGAAACTGATATCAAGCCAGTAACTTTCTATTATTTCAGATTCGTACTTTCAGGTGCTTAATAAGATCTACATGATATTGGTAACTAATTCAGTAGTCATCTAGGATACCTACCAACCTAGGTGATCCCACCAACTAATTCAGTGGTGGACTTTCTCCATTAGTGACTCACACAACATAAATCACATTCTCAATACTGCAGCGTTCTAAGAAACCCAAAAAAGGAAAGATGATATCTGAGAATTAAGCTAACATTAGAATTAACAAATCAAAATCAGTGCACATAATGAAAAGAAGAGACTGATTAATTAATTTCTTTAGTTAAGAAATCTCCAGCTGGAAAAAAAAATCAAAACTACTTTTTCGTTGTACAAACAAAGCTAGGATATTGAGCTACTCTACCGGCCCATGAAAATAATCTTAGCAGTCACCTGAAGGTTTACCCTTAACTTCCCCAAGACTCTGAAGTCTTCCAAACCAACCCAAGTAAGAATGCCATCTATGGGAGTCGAACCCACAACCACATGGTTGAAAACAAATGTGCTCTTCCATTTGAGCCAAGACAGCACATACCATTTCCAAAGTAAGTGGGATATAATATGAAGTAATACAAAGTATATTGAGCACGTTTATATTACCCATCTCAAGACCATAGTGCAACGCTTGTTGCACTTCAAATGTTCTGGAACTATTAAATTGATAAAGATTAGAATCAAGCCAAGAACATATGCTCTGAGATAAAGAAGCAAATCAAATCAAATTAAAATAATTTAACACCTTAATTTTCAATATCCTTAAAGCTCAACTCGGTGAACAACAATCCCATTAGTACGGTATGGTGGTCAATGAAGATACTAAATGCAGTTTTAGTCAAAAAAATAAATAAAAGACAACTAAATCTATGCAAAAATTTACCAATACAACAATTAACATAGCTTAATTAGTAAACAAAATTATTTAGCAAAACGTACCTGGAAATGAAGTGAAAGAAATACAATAAAGAATTTATGCGTATCATCTTTGCAAACTTTGAAATAGTTCAGAGAAAAATTGCAGTTTGTTCAGTGCTAGTACAGGAGTGCAGAATCCTTTGGATCTCTCTTTTTGAGAAATAGCAATCTACTAATCTACATATTCAAGTCGCCCTGTGTCAAAAAAGAAGGAATGCTCCTGTAAGTGATATACCACAAATTCCTACTCAGAAAGTAATGCATTAGTGTGTATAGCAAATATTAGCACATATAAACATTAGCAGATAATAAGAGTGTAAAAAGAAATAAACAACAATTAGTCACAAATTCTAAGGAAGTAGCGCAACAGATTCATCTGAGCATGAGAGATTACCACTGGAATTGCGTGATCTTCTCGGACTTTTTGATCACGTAGTTCTGTAAATTTGTGCAGTGGGTATAAGTGTCACCGATATATCAGATAAAGCCAAAACTAAAAAGGAACACATAAAAAGAACATGCTTTCATATGCAGTTGTTTCTAGCAAAGTTAAAACCATTCAAGATAATCCAACCTTTCAAAGTAAAATCTGGGCAGTGAACCAACCTTGCTGGCATCTCCTAGATGGATTTTTTAAGACACCGGTGATGATATTTTAATTTCTCGGAAGTATCAGTTGACTAAATGATCAAAATACACATCTCACTCAGTTTTACACCTTTGTAATGACAGCATGTAACTGCTCCAAGCTGGAGATGTTGCCAAGTGACACTCAGTTGTACACCTTATAAGTGCTCCAAGCTGTAGATGGTGCCAAGTGACCCTTTTTTGATGTTGTTGCTGCAATAAAAACATTTAGTCGTCGTTAGAGTGGTGTATGATTGCAAACGTATTTATTTTCAGCTAGGTTGGAAATAAAAATGTACATATCTATATGATCCTACACCAGCCAATTGGCAAATTATAGTGTTTAATCTGGATAACCTTTCAAGTCTCTGTCTAAGTGTCTCTACCAAGAGGAAACCAAAATAGTATATTCACTAAAGTTAAGCAAATAGAAAGGAGAAATGGGTACTACTTGAGAACATCTTACATTTATATGCCAAAAGGTCCTCCAGAACAGATCCAAACAAAAAGTTCAGCACATCGAGATAGCCAAATTTTCATAATCTGAAAAATAAAAAAATACAACCACCCCAAAAATTTCAACCATAAGATTATTGAATCAGTCGGTCTATCTTGGCAATTGTGTACGGTCAGTAAAAATACAACAAATAAGATTGAAGAAATTGATAGAAACCCCTAAATTCATGCATGAGCAACAGAAAAAGAAATGGTTTTCTCCCGAATTGTTACCTAATTCAACTTACTTTAGAACGCGTAAGAGGCTTGACAGGAAGGTTGATAAGTATATCTTCTAGTGATATCATGAAAAAGAGAGCATCGATTTGCGGCTTTCATATTTCGGAGTTGTTGTCAGACTCCGCATCTTGATGGGGGCACAATCTACTTTTACCCTTAAGGTTAGGAAAAGTTCCTGAGTAGCTCACATGCATGCCGGCGTCCTTCTGTATAAAGGAAAACAGAATCCAATATAGAACAATGGTTGGGTATATCTTGTAATAATACAGGTTAAGGTTTTCCAACTTAGTGTTGAAGTTTTTCAGACTTGGGACTTGCAATAACACAAAACCTGATCATAATAATTTTTGACATCAGTATAGGTTAACCTATAGTAAGAAGTCAACCAATAGTTAGTTTTTCAGACTTGGGACTTGCAATAACACAAAACCTGATCATAAAAATTATAGGTTGACTTCTCCTTATAAGAAAACTTTATGGTTGTAAGTCTTACCTTCATTTTTGTACCGTCCTCTATAATTTTTGTACCGTCCTCTAGGTTGAATTCTCCTTCCTAATTAAAAGAAGTACCATCTTCTTAATTAGTAAGAAACGATTCATATACGCTTTTAAGGTAATGAAGTCCAAGGTCATCTGATACATCAATGTAAAACCTTTTAAGAACCCAACAATTACCAATCACAATAATGGCCAGAAAAGTAAATAGGTAAATTTTTTTGTAAAAGTTGTGGTATCAACGAACGCAATGAAGCTTTATTTTCTGTTACTTGCATTCTTTGTGCCCCTGCAACCAAACAAAATTGTATACTAAGACAGCTGAATTCCCAACTCCAGAGGCCTTACAGAATTAGGAAGGTCCCCTATTTTTAATTAAAGTGAGGTGCGGTAATGAGGAGTGTGGACTCAGAGAATAAAGGGAAGTATGGTAACTATGGTTCCGATCATGAAGCCTAATAATAGCTCAATATATCAAAGACCTTTCTTTCCATAATACTAAATAAACCCACTTAGAGTTCTTATACCATCAACCTATTAAGGATAGAAGTTTCTACTTTGATTTAGTGATCATTATATAATACAGGTTTCTCAATTCAGCAACCAACTAATCAGTTTAATATCAACTTACATCTAGAAACACAGTTCCATCAGAAAGAGATCTTGAAATTAAATTTTGACTACTCAATTTTATTTTAATAATATTTTTCCATGATTATTTTATCACAAAACTAATCATCCTTACTGAAAATGAAATAGAGAAAGAAAAAAAAGAAGCAGATGGATCCGTGTTGGCATTGGTATTTGGAGCAGCAACGATAGCTTTCATTCAACAAAACATGACACTTCAGATTTAGTAATACTAAATTCCTTTCTTCAACAAAAAACGACACTTCAGATTTAGTTATACTAAATTCCCTTTCTTAAAAATTGAATATCCACATGTTAATTTTCTTTTATGGCTTTTACTAAAGAATACTCACGATAAAGAATAAATTATTCCGCATGTATCAGAATAAGGCTCATGGAGACAAACCTGATAAGTCTATCGCTTGTGTACCTATATCCTTTAGCTTGCAAATGGTGTCGCACAACAACTTGAGTCAGTCACCATGCCTCAAATTCACAATAGTATAGTCCGTGTATGAGCATATTAAGTACATTGCCATCATCGACAATATATTAAGTTAACACATACTACATACTGATCACCTTTTTTTAAACTTATGTGAAATAAAACCTCTTATGCATATTCAAATCACCACAGAAAAAATCTAAATAACATATGATCCCACTTCCAAGTTCCAATACGTTGGTTCAACTTGCAAATAAATAAGAAAATGTGAAACCACAGAGAACTTATTAAATGTCCATATTTGATCTGGTCTCAAGATAATTAACCAGTACTTATAAAAAAAATCATGCACTAAAAGGTAGAGATAGAAGTGAATACCTTCTTAGCCATTGTGTGATGATTCAGCAAAGACCGTCGGAAATTAATGAGCATCCATCAGTAAGACCTAATTACAGAATACGATTACCTCCTAACAATGATAGGGGTAAGGCATGAACGATGTTCAATGCAGATAGGCATGTGCGATGTCCAATGCAGATAGGTTATGCCACGATAGTCAATGCAGCCATACATTGCATCTCTTATCTCTTGCTCAAGATCACTGCATTTTAAAGAAAAACAACCTTAAATGATTTGTAATATATAGACTTCTAACTCTTATTAAAACTCACGATGGGGTATGCTGCATTATTTTCCCATGCTTCCAAATGGAGTAATTATTTGATATGAAAATCGAACATCCATAAATACGACTCGCAATCATCAGATTAAGTGTGTAAGATCTTATCAGTAAGTCATGTCTTGCTGAGGGTGGTATCCAGGCCTCAAAATTTGTAAACGAAGTAGACTACGAACATGATTTCGTTTTAGATGAAGATAATTGGTAAAGCTAATTTGAAGTATCCCACTCAAAGTTTTCTTCTACTAAGTTCAAATGGTTACTTGTTATCGTTGCATTATGCCGAGCTCCACAGGCAACAGTTACCTAATCGTCTTTCCCCACCATAGCCCCAACCCCACATGCTATACATCTCAAACATCAAGAAGAAACATGCATCAGGATGGTATCTAATGTTTACCATGGTGGACCTTCTGCAGTATAATGGTCTCCCCCTACTGTGTGGGTTGTGGTGGTCAATCTGCAGGGAGTGAAAATGAGAATAAATTTGAATTAAATATTTATTACGCGTATAGCTAAACGTCTATGATTATACCTCTCCATGATATCAGAGAAAATAAGTAAACAACAATCAATTGCAGGGATTTTATAAGAATAAATCTAGACATGAACATGTTAATATGAAGATAACAGTGCTGGGATTCATGACATTGCCTGGTTGTTCAAAATAAATAAAGCCATCAATATGAGAAAATGGATGCCAATATCAATAATGAAAAGAGAACGTCATATTAAAATCTTGATTCTATTTACTGACGAACAGGAGTAAGGAATATAATATGCAACGTGTTAAAAGTATTCCAGTGCAGAATTGGGGACACCACATGCACAGTTTGTCCGATTTCCTTTCAAAAGTTCTCTGAACCCTTGGTGTTAATTCAATGCACAGTGATTCAATTCTAGAAGATCATAATCATCTTCTTAAACCTTAAAATAAAACTCTTCTTATTTATAAAATACATACCACTGGTAGGAAAAAAAAAAGATCAAACATAGTTTATGCATTAAAATGCAAAAAAGTTGTGCCCCACAAACTCTTTTCAGCTTATCTCCTACCCTACTTGCGCTCAAGTTTGAAATCCAAAAGACACCAAGTGTTCTTAGTCTAAGTATCATTACCTCAATACACTGCCCTGCTTATAAGCAATCACGTTTGTTGCTCATCTTAACTGATACCAAGTGTTTGTAATGTTTAAGGAATGAAACTACTTGCTCTGCTTCCGGTTGTGAAAGTTAATAAGACATGATTCAACTTTACTCGCTATCTTATTTATTTATTAATGATTTATTAAACATACATCTAGCAAGGTTATACGAATAAGACATGAACTTCAATTTCTTCAACAGCATGATCCAATCTCCACAGATAATGATCAATTCCATCTTTTCTTGAATAGAATTTTGGTCATGTCTTCCACCAACCATGCTAGATATTACAAAATTAACAACAAAAGTAAAACCTTGCACTAAAAAACTGATTAGGAAGGAAATGCAGTTAGATGTTGTACTTGATCTCTATAGCAGGTGATTTATCGATTAACAAAAACTGGTTTATGCGTGTGCAAATTTTATAACTGAATTAAGTTAGTATATACTATATGTCTAACTGCATTTATGTGTAAGTTCTACAAATATCAAATAGATAAAAACTAACAAAGTTCAGTTATGTTTAAGTGGTATCTTCTCATTTTCCCACTCATGACACGTATCCGGAGAAGGACGAATGAACGAACACATTCCAATATAAATCAGAGCTATTAGTTATACGAATGGTGAATGCATAGTACGACATTTGGAAGAAGTTAATAGAAACTACCTGCTTGGGTACATTAAAAATCCTCCAGGCTTCATTGATCTCTCCTAATATATTCCAGAAGGCTACATACCACTTCCTGTAGCAATAGTAATTGAACTTCTGTTTCTGCTCAGAAAGGCTTCTAATACCTGTCAAATAGATAAAACTAATAAGCTCAAGTGAGAAGCTTAAGAACGCCAAAACTTCCATTCTTATATCTAAACAGGTGCACAAAATACCTCAATTAAAGCCCCTTGCATCATTGAATTCAATTTCCTGCTGCTACTAACAAAGAATAAGTCTTACCCACATTCATATTTAACTAAAAACTGAAGAAAAAAAACCAAAATCTTTCAAAAGCAAAAATATTTAACCATCTAACTCTTGGTAGAAAAAAATATGTAACTAAGTTCGGCAGGAATCAAATGGAAGAGGGGATGATGTTGCAATTGCAGTTATAAATGGTGGAGGAGTAACATCATCTCCAGCAACCGTTGATGTCTGAGACAGAAAGGTAAAAAACCCTAGAATTTGCTACACTCTGAAACTCCCAAATTTTGAATAACCTAATACCATAAATTGCAACAATATTTTGAATCTTATTAGAAGAAACTCCATAATTCAAGATAACAACGAATAAAAAACCCTAGATATCATATAAGAATTTGAGACATTAAGCTTTAAAAGCACAACAAAAGAAACCAAAGAACCGTGCAAAAAAGAAGATAAAATCGAGAAACACTGCTAAATATTAAAGCATATGAAACTAATACGGGGTATAATTCATAAATCAAACAGAATTACAGTAATCTGTATTTTGTTCAAAGTGCTTTCAGCGAGGAGAGGAGAGTAGAAGAGGGAAAAAAATCGAAAGAAAAATAAAATTCAATTTTATGATGCAGATGAGAAAACAAATTTACATTCATACCCAAGCATCACCCCATCCTATTTTTGTTTACCCACACACGCACACCTAACGCTACTGGAATTTCAAGGTATACTCAGCCGTTCTGCAGTTCGGTTCTAACCGTGATAACCTAGATTGTTCCATCAGACATTCTATGGTAAAGAGGCTATATATGTGGTCCTTAGTTCAGTTGTTGCATGTGTACATCAAATGAGTATTTCATTTATAATAGTTTTCATCATTCATCCAGTTCGAAGCTGACAATGCATAATTTTCACATGAAAGCAATATTCTTACCTCATTTGTGAGTGCATTAGTTTACATTCTAGGTTTATAATCTTCCATGTCGTCTGCTGAGAATCTAACACCAACTGTTGGAACAATCTGCACAGAGCAAGTTTAAAAAAAATTGAGTTTAACCTGTGATTTGGAATTAGGAGGTTCAGTCTTGCAATGAGTATGAGTATAGTGCATCCTCCTAATGCATATGTCTACGTTTTAGGTTAAAATCAATACAATTTTTGTGAATAAAAAAACCTACTAAAGGAAGAATCTGCAGAGGGTCCAGAATCAAGGTTATTTGCACTATTTGCACTCAAACCTACCAATTACATGAAACTCATATGAAAAAGATAAACCACACACTCAAATTAAGGCTAACCCACAAACCCAAATCTAATTAAAATACCAAATTATGCGTAAATCTCTTATAACATAATGGTGATCATCGTCCTAAAATTTGAAGAGATTCTTATAAGAACCGTTAGTGGCTGAGAAGTACTACTAAAAACCCCTAGAAATTGATAAATCTGGAAAACCCTAACTCTACCCAAACCTAAAATCCTAAATTGCAACAATCTTACATATCTTATATGCTAGCTTGTAACGCAACAATAAGGAAATTTCTTGTGAAACAGATTGTAATCTGGTAATGCATACTAATTGAACGTAATTGAACCACCTGATTGGGTACAGTAAAAATAAACATTCAGGCTTCAATGATTTCTCAAAACAATTTAAACCAATAAGTTGGAGCTAAAAACCATAGAAATTGATAAACCCATAAAACAATAACTCTGCCCAACCTAATATCATAAATTGCAGAAATCTCACTATCTTATTATAACACATATAAAGGAATGACTCAATAATCGATAAATCATGGTTTGCTGCAATGGATTTCGAGATCGATACCTTTCAATTTGAAGATTTTAACCTAGAAAATTTAGAATCTCAATTACCAATTTCTCAAATTATATCACCAAACTAATTTAGAGATCAATGTTAGTCGATGGCTTCATGCAATCCAAATTAAATAATAAATATTTTTTTGTTCAAACCCTCTCTTATTGATGTATTATTTTTACATCTTTTTACCCTAGACCCGGAATATTCGCACTTGCCAATAAACAAAATCCTTATTTAGTTTGAAGTTCTCTGTAAAATTTTGTTTAAAACGAACTCACGATACAATTGATCAAACAAAAATGTAAAAATTATCAATTAATTAGAACTGTGCGGAGAAAAACGGGTGGTTCGTATCTTTTAATGCATAACAAAAGTTTCTATTAAATTAATAAATTAATCTAGGGTTACATTTTAGAAACTGAAGAGTTTGACGTCATGGTGATCAATGGACATCATCCCTTATGTGATTTATTGAAAACGGGACTGATGGTGGCGGTGGCTTATGTGATTAATTGGAAACGGAGGAATGGTTGGCGCTCATTCTTATGGTAGATTAGGTTTTTAGGCAACAGTGGCAGTGATGGTGGCGGCTTCAGGGAGTAGGAATTCTGTTCATTCTAATTACCATCGTTTCCAAACACGAACTAATCGTAATTCATATGCCATATCGACAGAGATGTTAGTGGTTGGATATAAAACATCTTGCGGTTATTATCTTTTGTCAAAGGCTTTGTTGAAACGCTTTGTTGCTCGATCCCGTCCATAGTTTTATTTGCTTTTTTTTCTCCCATTGTTTTAAATAAGTGTGGCCCCCTATCATTCCCAGCCGTTCAAGTCATAACTCAATCAGGATAATTCCGACCGCCGGA
The DNA here is from genome assembly GCA_023531295.1 of Papaver armeniacum. Classification (NCBI taxonomy): domain Eukaryota; kingdom Viridiplantae; phylum Streptophyta; class Magnoliopsida; order Ranunculales; family Papaveraceae; genus Papaver; species Papaver armeniacum. The sequence goes on from JAJJWW010013913.1 coordinate 270,537, forward strand.
TCAGGGTCCCCGTCAAATCCTGTCCGTTTAATGACTCTCAAATCTCAAAGTCAAAGACCACCTTTTTTTATAACAGTGATTAGAGTTAGTCCATACAAATTGCTAATCGAAATATTGGGTGAGGTTGTTGTACCCCCGCTTTTTCAATTGGTATTAGAGCAGACAAACATGTTTAAAGACCTTACAAGTCTGTGTTTGTAGCGATCTGACTCTGTGGACAAAGTAGTATCTCATATCTACGCATAGTCTATGTCTTCCCATACTTTTGACTATGTCAAGTGTCTTGGTTTTTCCTCAAAGGATAATTCCTTAGCTGATTCTTCCGAATCCAGAGAAAGAAACGAGACAATTGACAGGATATCAGAAGTAGAAAGGAATATCACCAGAACCAAAGAAAATCCAACTGAGACGATTGATTTACACAATCAACTCTTGGATGAATTTGAGAAGTCTCTTAGTCGAGAATGTGAACTCTATAAAATCATTGAATCCTTCTCTAACAATATTAAAAAAACTCTCTCGAGAAAATATGCTACAACAAGAGAACATTAGCATCCTTGAGAATATTGTTAAAGAGGGAACAATTAGAGAAAAACGTTTGATTGAGACACACTTCTCTGACTTGAACAATTTTCGTGTTGAAACAGAAAATATAGCTGCATCTCTTCACCTAGCCCAAAAACAGTATGTCTCCTTGACAAAGAAAAACACTGTAATGAGAAATTATTCTGTGTCACGCACCGAGTTACCCGAAATGAAGAGATACTCACCAAAGGAAGTCCCTGCAAAATACAAACAACAAACTTCCAAACGGGACATGGGTTTGAAACAAACATCTTTCAACAATTCTTTTCCACGAACTTGTTCCTTCTGTGGGAAAAAGAATCACTACGCTGTCAATTGTTTTGCCAGGAGGAAACAAATATTTAAACTTCATAATTTGGTTCTTTCTATTGTCAATGGAGTAAATAGTCGGTCGACTACTGCAGTGAATCACATGCCCACAGAATACCAGAAACCTTATAAAAATGATCTCTTTTCTAGAAATCATCACAGGGTACAAGTGCTTTCTAATGGTATAAATTCTTGTGCTGCTAATGAACACAATCCATGTGTTTATAAGAAGGACTTTGGTAAATCTAAGTCTAGAAAATGGATTCCTCGTTTTCCTGATCCCCTTGAACCAATCGCAAGAGGTCCTAGACTTAGTCCTCAGAGAAAGCCCTCTAACGGATATGTTAAACAAGCTGTGTCCTACTCTTATGGGATGAGTGTCAATCAAAGAAAAAAGGTTAACCAAAGACAATGTTCATTTAATGAGCTAAAGGCTCATACTTGTGTAAATTAATCACAAGGTTAAAATCTCACCTACAAAAATCCTAGTTGTGTGAGAAATGAATAGGTATACTCTTTGCAAAGTGTCTCTGATTATCTAGCTAATTTCTTATCGTTCTTAGATGAATTGTCAGTCAAACACTTTTGCATGAGTATTTCTTTTATGCGTGTTATTTCGTTATATTTTTGTTCTTCATCCTTGTTTTGGACCCTAGAACTAAGATACATGGGTACTGTGCAGACTATCTTCACAAATGGACTTTTTGGTTAGATCTTTGTGGACCCCCCCTTTCATATGGGTTTACGTACGGTCTCTAGGTCCTCTCGCAAACCGTGCTTGTAAACCCTAAGTCTGGTCTAAATCGTTTATATACTCGTCCTATTGAGTTGAGATATCTCACTCTAAACCCCTTATTATCAATGGCGTCTTCTTCTTGCTCTTGGGATTTACCTGAAGACTTCATTGATAATGTTAGAGCATTGCTCGGTCGAACTCGCATGTGTTGCTATCTCAAGCATGTTTGTCAATGTTAGTGATCAAAACTATAAGTCTTGATTTCTAGCATATGTAGCTAAAGGTCTCGGACTAGGATAAAAAGTGTAGTTGAGCACAAGAACTCCATGGCAATCATCATACAAGAAGAAGGACTACTCAAGGAACCGGTGGAACTTCATCGACTAAAAGGTATGTGGAGACTTGAACTTATCTGTCACTCAAAAGTCTATTTACTCTATCTCCTACTCTTGAGACAAAAGTCGTTTAGACGTATAGACTTTCATTATACACATTTGCTATTTCGAGCCGAGTTTAACTCGCCTATCTATTTCTCGAAATATATGTTGGTAAGATTTCGCTTTAACCGAATTCATCTTTACCTAGTGACGAAAGTCATGATATGTTTCAATCATTTTGGAAATTGCTCCGACGAAAAATGGTCTGTGAATAACAGCTATATAACGTTCTATGAGAATGTTTTAATGATTGAAATGAGAGTTTAGATTACATAACCATTGGTAGGATATAAGAATAATTGTGGAAACACATATATGTGTAAGTCCTTATTCCTTGAACCAAAGTTTGCGAACTTTGTTGATCAAGAGAAATGGAAGTGGCGCAAGCCAAGTCCATGAACTGGCGGAAGTTCTCACCCGAGAATTTATGCTGGAGTTTGTGTACTCCTTCCATGAGCTTAAGTCCGCGAACTTGAGTAGGTTATATCTAAAACCGGTTGTTCTTGAACTAATGTTTATTTAAACTAAGGAATGCTTTTGCAAACCGTGGCTATAAAGTTCATGAACCGATTCGAGTGAATCAAACCGATTTTGCTTAGATTGTGTCTTGTGTAGTTACATAAGATCTAATCAATTGAACAACTCTCTAACTAGTTCATTTGAGTCATTTGAACTAGTTATGGTGAAGAAGAATATGGTTGATATGAAAGTGATCATATGGCTAACCATTTGGTTGACTATTTTTGAACCAACAAATGTTAATGTTTGGGTATGGTTCATAAACCCAATAATAAACATTTCATTTGTGTGTAACAAGCTAAGTTTTCGATCCAACGGTTGAGAAATATTAGCTTGAATCTAATCAGGTTTTCATTTAACGGTGAATATTGAATGCTTTGTTACCAAGCTAACATTGATTGCAAACCCTGATTTGAAAGACTATATAAGGAGAACTCTAGCAACTGGGAAACCTAATCCCCACACCTTACGTGTGATACTAGTTTGCTAAGCTAGAGTCGATTCTCCTTTAACCTTTGGTTTTCTTCTTCTAAAACCAGGTTAACAACTTAAAGACTTCATCGGGATTGTGAAGCCAGACCGATACTACTTTTCTTGTAGTTGTGTGATCTGATCTTGTTGTTTCTATCGTACGAGTACAATTGAAATAATTGGCTTGAGATTATATCTCCGATAGGCAAGATAGAAAAGAAATCACAAACACTTCGTCTCATCGTTTGTGATTCCGCAATATCTTTTTTCGCTGCGTCGATTAAGATTATTGTGAGGTGATCAATAATACTAGGCTGTCCTTCAGGAATATAAGTTCGGGTTATTGATTGGTTCCTGTTCACCTTTATTTATCAAAAGATGGAACAAAACTCGTAGGTTTATTCGTGGGAGACGGATTTATCTATTCTGTAAACTTTTCTGTGTGATACAGATTTGTTTATTAAAGTCTTCGACTTTGGGTCGTAGCAACTCTTAGTTGTGGGTGAGATCAGCTAAGGAATCAAGTACGTAGCATCCTGCTGGGATCATAGGCGTAGGAGCATAACTGTACCTTGGATCAGTGTGAGATTGATTGGGGTTCAACTACAATACAGAACGAAGTTAATTTGGAGTAGGCTAGAGTCCGTAGCGGCTTAATACAGTGTGTGTTCAATCTGGACTAGGTCCCGGGGTTTTTCTGCGTTTGCGGTTTCCTCGTTAACAAAATTCTGGTGTCTGTGTTATTTCTATTCCGCATTATATTTGTTTATATAATTGAAATATCACAGGTTGTGCGTTGTTCAATCAATTAGAATATCCGAACTTTTTGGTTGTTGATTTAAATTGATTGACACTTGGATATTGGTCTTTGGTACCATCCAAGTTATCTCTCTTTGATAAAGCCTCGCAGATTTCTATTTGCTTGAGTAAAGATCAAATCGAGAGATTGAGATATAAACTCTTTGATATACTTCTTATCTAGATTGAGTCTGACTGTCTAGTTTATTCTCTAGAAAGTATATTGGAGTTTGTCCATACAGATTTCTAATCGAATTGTTGGGTGTGGTTCTTAGACCCCCGTTTTTTCAGATAATGCGGTGTATTTCGAGTTCGATAAAGAGAAGGGAACCTTTGTTGAAGTTGAAATATCTTTTACTCAATCTTCTGATTCCTACTCATACATTGAGAACGTTGAAGAGATTTCAGATGAAGTGGTTGTTGACTTTCTCAAGAACTTTGAGGATGCAAAACAGCAACTTGTTGATACAATGAAGTGTCTTGATATGGTAAGAACTGAGTTGAAAAAGGTTAATTCTGACCTTGTTCTCATGAAAACTCATGTAAAGGGACTTCTCAACAAGGATATCCACTCTGAAGAAGCAGAGGATGTTGTCAATCACAAGTTCAAAGATCTCAAGCTTCTTAAGGATCCCGAATCAGCTGTTTGATGTCTAGCTCGTATTCGATTTTGGCTTGTTGATTGACTTTTATTTTTATCTAGTAAAACTTCTTAAAAGAATTTTATTCGTGTTTTTGTTTAAGAAGTATAACTAGGGTTTGGAATAGCCATTATTGTGAGTACACATAGCTATGTCCACCATTTTCATCTTCATGTTTTTAGATTTATTTGTTTAAATTCTAAAGTTTGGTTTGGAAGATGATTTTTGCAGTATTAATCTTTATGATTTTATATATTGCAATGTATTATGGGATATGTGTGTTTGCGTCCGTGAACTATTATTGTCCCATACAATGTCATCTCGTTTATATGTCAATATGCATGTATTGATACAAGATCGATGAACTTTTGACAAACAAAAGTTAAGCCTATTATGTCATTTATTGATGGAAGATAGGTTAAAATCTTTTGTTTACAAGAATTGTGTCTATTATATATCATTGTGCAAATAGTGATAGAAAATAGAATGAATCCTTGTATATTCCGCAATATTGATCTTCCCTGATCCATATCTTATGTATATACTGTGCGGCTCCATAAGTTTTCTTGTGTGAGCATTTCCAACTAGATTAATCATAGATTCGTTTGTGGTTATTTTGGTTGTGTATTCCGATTAAATTAATCATGGGTTCTCTTGTGGTTAGTTTAATTGAGAATTTTGGATACAAAATCATTTTGTGGTTTTTGGTGTCCAAAGAATTCCTTCTTTTCTTGTAAAAGTAAAGTCGCTTTTGTTGTTCTTTCGGGAATGACATCAAATGTGGGAGAGTTCTTTTGAACTTGCGCTTAATTGCCATATCTTTGTGGGGAGTGCGGCTGTGGAATATTTGAGGAGTTATCTTGTATCTTTATAAACTCCGCGATGAATGCATTTAGCTTTGGCTTTATGATTGCATCTAAAAAAAGTTGATATGTACTTTTCTTTGGTCTTGAAGTGTCTCCATGAAAATTTTCATTAGGATCCCGTTTTTGTACCTTTGTCAATTTTATTGACAAAAAGGGGGAGAATTAATATGTAGTTCACACTACAAATGCATATGGTTTTCGGAGGGGGAGTGGTTTTCATGTTGAGACGAAGTATTGACTAAGGGGGAGTGATACATATCACCATAGTATTGTTGTCAAAGTTGTGATATGAGAACTTTGATGTTGTGTAATAATACTATGACACTGTATAACAATGATCGAGAGCTTTTGTTTTCTCATTGTTATGGCTACGGAACTTCAACAACTATGATGCTGAACTTACAACCTTTGGAATCATGGGAGTACTTGGAAAAGACGAAGTTTCTGTGTGATACAGATTTGTTTATTGAAGTCTTCGACTTTGGGTCGTAGCAAATCTTAGTTGTGGGTGAGATCAGCTAAGGGAATCAAGTGCATAGTATCCTGCTGGGATCAGAGACGTAAGGAGAGCAACTGTACCTTGAATCAGTGTGAGATTGATTAGGGTTCAACTACAGTCCAGACCGAAGTTAGTTTGTAGTAGGCTATTGTGTGTAGCGGCTTAATACAGTGTGGTGTTCAATCTGGACTAGGTCCCGGGGTTTTTCTGCATTTGCGATTTCCTCGTTAACAAAAATTCTGGTGTCTGTGTTATTTCTATTCCGCATTATATTTTGTTATATAATTGAAATATCACAGGTTGTGCGTTAAGATCAATCAATTAGAATATCCAACCTTTAGTTGTTGATTTACATTGATTGACACTTGGATATTGGTCTTTGGTACCATCCAAGTTTATCTCTCTAGTATTTGATAAAGACTCGCATATTTCCATTTGCTTGAGTAAAGATCAAATCGAGAGATAGAGATATTAACTCCTTGATATACTTTTTATTAAGATTGAGTCTGACTGTCTAGTTGATTCTCTTAAAAGTATATTAGAGTTAGTCCATACAGATTGCTAATCGAAATATTGGGTGAGGTTGTTGTACCCCCGCTTTTTCAGTTTTTCTTTAGCCCAAATTTCCGCTTGAAGTGTGCCTAAAGCCTCTGCCTCTTGTGGATCTGAGCTTGTTGCTTGTCCTGCACTTCCTCCTTCATTGTCACTAGTTTCATTTCTCAAGATAAAAGCATAAGTGGAATGTAATGAATCAGAGATCCAAGTAGCATCTACATTGATCTTTAGTGAATCCTTATTTGGGGCTTTCCAAGTAGGAGTTGGTTTCTTCTTTCTAGCATAATTTTTCTTAAGTGTTTTTTGTTTTCCTGAGAACCAGAATTCTAAGTGCCTTTGTACTTCTATAGTTAAGGTATTAGCACTCTTAGTTTTATTCTCAAAAGTTCTATCACACCTTTCTTTCCATATTATAACCACATTGTAGTAAGTAATAATTCAATAGAAGTATCATTTCTGGTGTTAGACATCCATTTTTTGCAGCAATCTAGCATAGAATCTGAAGCATCTATATTAAGAGTGACAGGATTAGGAGAGGAAATCCAGACAGATTGAGCATAAGGGCAATGGAAAAGAAAATGCTATGTTGTTTCAATTTCAGTCTTATACATGGTACAGAAAGGGTCAACTTCTTTAACTTTACCAAAAAGTTTAGCATTAGTAGGCAAAGCATTCTGTAAACACTTCCACATAAACAGTTTAATTCTTCAGAGATATTGAGTTTCCATAGTGATTTCCAGAAGGATTCTGGCAAAGAGGGCTCGTCACGACCTGTCCTATCTCATTCAATTTCTCATACATGGATTTAACAGTAAAATTACCAGAATTTGTTAAAGACCAGTGTATTTGGTCATTCTTAAGCTCATGGTTATTATTTTTGAAGAGATAAATTTGGCTAATTTTGTTGACTATGTCACTAGGGAAAATCGAGGAAAGTAAGGCTAAATTCCAAGAGTTAATTAGTTTCAATATCAATTAAATCTGAGACTCTAATCAGATGGTTGTTACTAGGGGTATTAAATTGTTGTAAGGTTTCTTGTAGTCCTGGTATCCAATTATCCTTCCAAAAGTTGATATCCTGCTCATTTCCTACTTCCCAAATACTGTATTTTTTGCACTAAATCTAATCCATGTCTAATGCATTTCCAAGTCCAAGAGCTTTTAGCAGAACATTTAGTTCTCAGTGGAGATTTGTTTCTGAAATATCTAGCACCCATAGTTTTTACCCACGGAGCATCAGGCTCTTTTACCATTCTCCATGCTAACTTGGCCAACATAGCAGGATTGAATTTCCTAGCATCCTTAAAACCTAATCCTCCTTTAAGAATTGGTTTACAAACAGATGGCCATGCCTTAGGGTAATATCCTTTGCCCCCAGCATCCTTACCCCACCAAAAATCTCTTTGAATAGCATCTATTTTATTAGTTATTTTCTTTGGTAGAAGGAAGCATCCCATAAGATAAGTAGGTATATCGTATACTAGATAAGTAGGTTTACTTGGGACATTACTTTCAAGTTTTTCCCCCAAAATTACCTCGTTTGATTGGGGGCCAGGAATATTAATTGGGGGTCTTGACATTTTATTTGTACCCCAAATTTTTCAGGGGCGTATTAAACCGATTGTGAAAATACTATTTTACCCTTCACTAAAAATAAATCTTAAAAACCTATTAACCTTTAATCCTAAGCCCCAATTCATTTCTAGTTCTAAACAAAAAGATCACTCCCTCCCCTCTCACCCTCTCGACTCTTCTCTTCTCCTCCATTAACGACTCCAAGAAAAAGAAAAAAAAATCTTCACCCTAAAAATTTCAGTTACAGTAAAAGGGTCGTCAATTCGACAAGCCTAAACCCTAACGATTTTTCATATGCATGTAGAGACCATAAAAAATCGTTAGGCTATATGATGATCAAGATAACGTAGTATTTGGTTTTCATATTTTTTACCCTAGATTAGAGTCGTTAACATAATATAGAAACCTATGACGATCCTCTATGGACGACCCTTTTTTAAAGGTCAACGACCCTGGTGAAAAACAAATGACCTCTCTGTCCCAAAAATTTTTAGTCGTCTTGGTATAGACACACAAAATAACGACTCTTTGTGACCCAAGTTAAGAGTCGTCGGGGTATATCATATTACCATGACGATTTTTCATAACCTGGAAAAGTTGCAGGTTTGAGTCGTCAGGGTATATCATATTACCCTGACGATTTTTCATAGCCTGGAAAAGTTGCGGGTTTGAGTCGTCATTTTTGGTGTCAATACATTGACGACTTTATAGAGTCGTTGGGGTATACATCCCTCGACATTGACGACTCTTTCTCTGTGTTGTGAGATATATCCAATCCATGGGAGAATTTAAGATAATCTTACCATCAACACAATCATCTTTGTTACTTGAACCTTCTCCAACATCATTTCCCCTACTTGAATTACTCATTTCTAAAAACCCCAAGTTTTCCTCTAAAACCTCCTCTTCTTCTTCTCAACTCACAAAAAAAAAAAAAAAAAAAAAATTATTTTAAAATCTGATTTTAATCTAACATAATCTAACCACACTAATTAAATTAACTTTATTAAGTTTTAATACTAATCATTCAGGGGTAGTTTAGGTATTTAGAAAAAAATTTACTAAGGGGTGACCCAAATTAGGTTTGGGTGACCTTTTTTGTCCTCTAGTGGGAGGCCCCCAATTAATATCTTTGGTCCCCAATCAAATTAGCAAAATTACCCCAATACGCGTTACCATTTATGTCCTGCACAGAACCCATGTAACCAATGAGTGATGGACCATCTTTGAGGGCACACCTCAAGGGTAACTAAGCATTTTCGTAGGTCCATGATCCATAGACGATAGCCCAGACCCTTCTCATGTTTGACGAACGAAAAGAGTCAACCTAATCTGATTACAGGGGCGTTTTTGTCCAGTCAAATTTCAACTGTTATCTTACCAACCACACCGGCATATAGAGTCGTTCAGAGATTCAAAATTTATATACAAATAGTAAACCCTAGACCCTGCTGCTCTTCACATCTCTTCTTCTTCTCTATCTCTCTCTTTCTCTCTCGGAAACGACGCTTTAAGATCAAGTCCATCTGATAACACAATCAGTCCGTTACTAATCACATATATATTTTGTTAATTGATTTTCGTAAAACTAGCATCTCTTTTTACTAATCATATACATTTTTGTTATACAGTTCGATTGCTATTTCTTGGTTGATCTATCGTTCTATTTTGCAGGATTTGTATTTGTTTCTCTGTTTTTGTTTTTGTGTGTTTTGATATAATGGATGCAGGAGGATCTCTCGGTATGTTAAACAAGTCTCCATCTAGAAATCCATTGCAAAAACATGTCCTCCACAGAAGAAACTCTAAAGAAAACGTATGTTCTTATTAACTTTACACTACGATTTTTAGATGGGATCTCTCTTGATCTAGTTTATGTAAAAAAAAAAAAAAAATATTTGGGTTTTGTGGAGGTTTTTTTTTTTTTTTCCATTTTCCTAATTGTTAGAAATTTGGATAAATTTATGATTTGGGTGTGTTTCTGGATTTGAGGTAGTAGGGTTTGCTAAAATTAACCTAGGGATATTCTAGATTCATATTTTTTTCGGTTCTAATCTGGGTTTTATTATGAACATTGCAGTTGGACAGGTTTATCCCCAACAGATCTGCGATGGATTTCGACTACGCTCACTACATGCTAATGGAAGCAAGGAAAGGTAAGGAAAATCCTGTTGCAAGTTCTCCGGCGAAAGAGGCTTACAGGAAGCAGCTTGCAGAGGCTTTGAACCTAAACAGAAGCAGAATTCTCGCTTTCAAGAACAAGCCACCTACACCTGCCGAGTCGCTGTTCCCTGAAACTGCATCAGTTCAACAAGCAAAGCCGACAAAGCCCCGAAGATCCATTCCTCAAGTAAGTTTCTTCTTCATTGTATTGATTATTCAGACATCTGGTTCTCACTGATTATACTTGATTCTGATGTTAGTTTCTATTTGGTCAATGTTACAGACTTCAGAGAGGACATTAGATGCTCCAGAGATTATTGATGATTACTACTTGAATCTGCTCGATTGGGGTAGCAGCAATGTCCTTGCAATAGCTCTCGGGAACACTGTGTACTTGTGGGATGCCACCGATTCATCCACATCTGAACTCGTGACTGTCGATGAAGATACAGGCCCTATTACCAGTGTGAGTTGGGCACCTGATGGTCGTCACATTGCTGTTGGGTTGAACAACTCCGAAGTTCAACTCTGGGATTCTACATCTAACAAACAATTGAGAACACTAAGAGGTGGTCATGAATCTCGAGTTGGTGCTATGGACTGGAACAATCATGTCCTGTCGACAGGAGGGATGGATGGTTTGATTATTAATAATGATGTCAGAATCAGGAACCACATTGTAGAAACATACAGAGGACATCATCAAGAAGTGTGTGGATTGAAATGGTCTGCTTCAGGACAACAATTAGCAAGTGGAGGGAATGACAACCTTCTTCATATTTGGGATAGATCAGTTGCTTCTTCAAACTCTCCTACACAATGGCTTCACAGACTCGAAGACCACACTGCTGCCGTGAAAGCTCTTGCTTGGTGTCCATTCCAAGCTAATTTACTTGCTTCTGGGGGTGGTGGAGGCGATAGATGTATTAAATTCTGGAACACCCATACTGGAGCTTGCTTGAATTCTGTTGATACTGGATCACAAGTGTGCTCTTTGCTGTGGAACAAAAATGAGAGAGAACTTTTGAGCTCTCATGGGTTCACTCAAAACCAGTTGACCCTTTGGAAATATCCATCAATGGTTAAGATTGCTGAGCTTACTGGTCACACTTCAAGAGTTCTATACATGGCTCAGGTACTGATTGTTCTAAAGAAATGTGATTTTAGTTTCTCACCTTTTAGCTATTGCTAATTATGTTTTTGTGAATTGTGCAGAGTCCGGATGGATGTACTGTAGCATCTGCGGCTGGGGATGAAACTCTAAGATTTTGGAATGTATTTGGGACACCTGAGTTGGCTAAACCTGCACCCAAAGCCAATCCAGAGCCGTTTGCCCATTTTAATCGCATCCGTTGATATCTCTCCGGTGACATGGCTGAAACTAGTTGTGCGATGAATTGGACTTGTTTTACTGTGATTTTTCAGGTAACGTATCTTTGTTTACAGTTTCCTCCTTTAGTTGTATTTGATAGATACTACTTATTTTATTTTGACACAAAGTTGATAGATACTTTTGCCCAATCTTTTCTTGTTAAAAGCAAGGAGCACTAATCTTTTCCTTTAATGCTACAGCAGAAAATCCTACTACTCCAAATTGGGGTATAAAATCTGTAAACTTGACTAGCAATATGTTGTGGTCAGTTGACATATTGATTGTCGCAGTCTGTTGGCTGTGTATTTGGAGGAAACCAGTTGCTGCAAATGTTACCATATCAAACCCTGGTGGTGTATTTTGAGACTAATTCTTGCGAGTGTTTGGCCTTGAAGTTCTTCGTTACCTTCCTTTTGAGGTCTCGAGTTCGAGTACTTTGTACAGTTTGATATGTAATAGTGCACAATTGTGTAATAATACTTCTTGTATTCATCTACATCCCAGATTAAGATTCAATGAAAATTTTGTTCTTGCTTGTTACATAACCTCTAAATTTTCATATTTGAAACTCACATAATCGGCCACTGACTCGGTGATACTATTAGCAATCATAATCACTGTTGTTTGAGCTGATGCGAATGGTTCATATCACAAAGGCAATGACAGATTTGGTGGCCAATAAAGCAAAATTTTCTTTTTCATTCCACTATTCATCACAAACTCTGGAATACAGAAAAGTGGTGTGAGATCTGTAAAACATGACTTGGATCCATAACACATTATTTATTGTCAGTTGATATATCTACTGTAACTGTATCTATTTGCTGTGCTCCCCGTATCTTGGAGAAATCACTGCGCTGCAAATGTTGCCAGATAAAGCCCTCGATGCGAATTCTGAGTTTCAGGTTGGGGTTTCCTTGGTTCTGAAGGTCTTGAGAGTTGGAGTACTTGTACAGTGTTTATTTTTAAATTTTGGTGCAGCAAAAGCACTGATCTAGTAATGCAAGCTCTAGTATATGATAATGAAGATTTCTTTCATTGATTATTCAGTGGCTCAGAGTGGTAAATGCTGATTTATACATTGATGAAAAATGAAAGCTATACAAAATAAAAAACAAAATCAATAAAATGATTAACCTCTCCGATGACCAACAGCAAAATAGTACTACTGCAAAAGGCGTGCCAAACCATTTGCGTAAATTGCCCCAATCTCTATTCATGCTTCCGGCCATTATCCAGACCAAAACAGGGTTTAGTGACTTTAGTCGTTGCGAATTCGGGTTTATCTTGTCCAGAAGAACTGGTGCTTGTGCCACGCTCATTCAAGTAGAATCTGGCTTAGGCTAATTGGATACCTTTACCTGGATTAGGATAACCAGTAGCACCACTATTATCACCTTTCATCTTCTTTATCGCTGAGACAGTCATGAGATAAAAGATAATGCCAGTGGTTACATTCACAAGTGACACAACCGCACTTCCAACAAATACTCCAGGCTTTACCAGGTAACATTTGGCGCCGACGATTGTGCTTCCTTTACTGCTTTTGTAATCATTCAGTGAGGTTCCTGCTAGTAAAAGGAGAACTGCTAGAATGAGTGTACTCCTGCATGCACCAAGAAATCAAGTAAACTATATAAGAACCGATGCATGAATTTAGTACTCAGTTGTATATATAGATACACCACTTTACCAATAGAATAAGATCGTTATGAATCGATGTATTTACCAAGAAAACCATGAAAGTTTCCTCCTATTAGAGGTTGGATCAGGAAGAGTATTTCTATAGCAGCAACAAAAGGACCCAGCTGATACATGAATAATCACATGAGCAATTATAAGAGATAGTGAGGCAGTCAAACCAAGAGCGAAAGCCGCACTTCTTGGGTGCGTACATTCATGATAAGAAGTGAATGTGACATCAGATACCTGCAATTAAGAAAATTGTCAAATCCTTCGAATGTTACAACAAGCCAATTAATATATGTGGAAAGAAAATTAGAGAGGGTAACTGCACTAATAGAAGCTGAGATATTGATAGAGACCTTGATCCTTTTGATTTCTGCTGCCAACCCCAGAGCAAAAGCTAGAATACCTAAAAAACCAACTGTGAGACAGACCACTAAAACCCTACTTATCTCTATGACCTCTATTTTAGTTCTGCAAATCCCTGCTTAAAGATGGCAATGCAGCAGCAATATATATACTATGCATTAGCTGTTAAGGTGTGGGGACAATGGGTGAGCATGACGACAGCTAGACAATCCTGTCAAATGAGAAATTTAAAAATAGCTCGCAAGATCAAGTGCAATACCATTATTTGGAAAATTTAACTATTTTGCATCTTGCGTGGAGTCAGATGATCCCAGTTAATGTCTGGTTCCGCAGAATGGTCGTTACATTAGATTGATTCTCTCTGTGGACTTGCCTGTTTTCATCAAAATGTAGTGCTATGGTAACAAATTATCAGATTGTATATGGCAAGGCATGATTCACGTGCATGTCCATATGTGCTGGTATACTAACGTCCGGAAGCCAAGATTTTTGTATATGTTGGAGGACTTAATTGGTGCATGCCTATACCCAATTTTGGTCGATTCCGATCCAATGATTTTCTTTTTTGTTTACATCTTCTTAGTTTACTAGAGAAGGAATTATTGTTTGATCTATTTTTCATTTCAGTTGTCAATTATTACGCCAGGCAGGTGCATTTTTGCTTAGATGTCGTCAATAATCGCTAACCACCCGTTGGTGACAAATGCATGTTAGTTCTGGGTGCTTCTACCTAGCTTCCTTGTTGTAACTGATAAATTAGATTAGAATGGTTTTAAAATGATTATTAATGCTAAGGAATAATAATTCCAGAACCTAATGATATACCAACCAAATATGTTTGTGTGTTCTGTCTTGAGATTGATCCGGTTGGTGTCTTGACTCAATAATTTAAGTTCATGCATATTTAAGTTCATGCATATCCATCATTGTTTTTGTTCTTCAATATAAACTAGATTTGTGCCCATGCTACGCACCGGGCATTTTTCTTTTTAATTTGGTGTGCGCGGGGCTTCGTCCCGCCCGATGTATTTTTGATTTGGTGTGCGGAGCAAAGTTGATGTATTTTTAATTTGGAGTGCGCGGGGCTTCGCCCCGCCCCGTGGCGATGATTTGGTGTGATGGGCCGAACGGACAGTTTTTTTCCTTTTAATTTAGTGTGCGCGGTGCTTCATCCCGCCCCGTGGCAATGCATTTTTGATTTGGTGAGAAGTTATTTATGCGGTTACACACGATGCGTAGCACGCATACAAATAATGTGTACAACATAGAAAATAGCAAAAAAAAACTCATAGAAGAATTAATTGACCGGCCTGGCGGATCTATACTTACAAAAATAAGACTATAGTTGTCTCCTGCAACGGTTGAGTATACCGGCTTTTTCTTAGTACCGGCTAGGATCTTCCGTCCCCTAATTGTAGAAATTGTATTCCATTTATTAGCAAGTCATCTTCAATTTAACACTGCCGAATGGTGGAAATCATCCCAATGCGCACAAAAATATAAATTAGAAAACAAAAAATCTTATAATGGGTTTGGATTTGTAATCTTGGCAGCATCATAAATCTCTTCTGATTTTTGTGTCAAGCAAGATATCGACATTAATGTGCATGTTCAAAGGCAATTCTAAACGTCTAAATCTCTTACTTACAGGAGTGGAAGGAGGAACACGCGTCAATAATGGATCAGATCTCTTCTTTCAGAAAGGTTGATATACCTGTCCCATCACCAGCATTCGCATAATCTACAAACTAACGGAGAAAAGTTGAGTAAATTCGTCCAGCAATGTGCCCTCTATAAATTATCTAGAGACGATATGATAATTCGCAAGAATTTAAGCCAACAGAAGAGACAATGCAGATCAGTTGCTGGTAAACCGTCTATGATAATGTGCCGACTCTATGTTTAGAAGTTCAAATAAAGATTTTATTAATTATCAACGGACGCAGGCTAAAAAGCACCTTGCAGGTTCATAATATTATGTGTACAGGGTAGTTGCTCGCTGCGTACATTGTTGAATTCAGTGTTTCCTTCACCCAGTTTTATTAGAGGCATTGCATCGTGTGCATCAACGTTATCTGCCCTTTCCTGTAGTAATGTGTAATGAAAACAAAACCACATTGTAACCCTTTCAAGTATGGATATAACCTCATAATTAACACAGTAAATCACAAATAATCCACACATCAAATAAGTAAAGGCTTCGTTCTTTTTGGACACGAATAGGAATGCTTAGACAACATATTTAATGTAACGTTAAAAGAGCAAAAGTTTCTTAATTTCCAAGCCTATCCAGAGTAAGCATAACTAATATAATTAATCGGAAATCGGACGTCATAACAAAGGGAAAAAGAATATTTAGGAGAGGAAATTATTCAGAATAGTTAGTGATACCGTTTCGTACCTCGACTTAAAGATGTTAATTGGTTGATCAATTAATTCTTCGATAATTTTTTTATATCTGGAATATACATTAGTTCCAATGAAAAACCGAAGAAAGTATTGGACACGGAACCTTGAAACGTTCAACCATTGTTCTCCTTCTTTTGCAATCAAATCCAAGAAATTAAACTATTAAGCAAACACGTCAATTCCAATGCTTAGATACAATTCTTCTTTTTCACAAACCTAACAAAATTCTTCAACTCTTCAATAGAATCAATTCTTCAATTATTCGAAACACATCCATTACATGAAATCAAAACATTCAAAACCCAAATTAATATGATATTGTTCTTACCTGATACAGATGTAGAATTATTTATCCTTCCGCTACGATCAGTTGTCGATGATCAACAACAGGGTTTGGGAGAAGTAACAGTTGAATCACTCCGTGTCTTTACTAATACGGTTTCCATACTAACAGTGTAACACGATTTCCTCAATTAAGTAATCACCGTAACACAATTTCGTTAATTAAATGGGAAACCAAAATTAGACGATTTCTTTTTTTACATGAATTCCTTTTTCACTATGAACGTCGTGAACATCAATGTTATGTCTCCTTGCTTTACCTTTAATTCTTTGTTGCTCCAACTTTTTTTATTTTATTTTATTTTTTATTTATTTAACGGTTTGGAGGTGAGTTTTGAAATAACATTCTTCACTTGTCTAGCTTGTTTAATTCTTGTCCGATTTCAGAAATTCCTTGTCGAGAAAAACGATAGCATTACGTTGATCAATGATGCTTTTGATTTACTGAAAAAGTCTTGCGTAATGTTGTCGAAATCTAGCAAGAACCCAACCATGATTGTAAATAAATTTGCTAATTTGTCTTGTTCACAAGGAATTTTCCATATCTTATCAAGTAGGTGTGAACAAAGTAATTAAAACACGGTACACTTGTTTCCGAATCTTCGTTATCGATTCGCTCTTCTTTGCCTTTTTAACTAAATAATTCTTTTAGAAAGTACCATATAGACTTGTTAAAACCCCCGCCTACTTCTTGGCATTTGATGGAAATCTGCGATCTAATAAAGGGACAAGTATACCTAGCTAATTGTTGACGATGAAATTTTAGTGGCTATAATTTACCGACACGAATTTTATCAAACTTTCGTAAATTGTATAGTGAAAAGCATTTTAAAACACCTATGTAAAGAATATAAACATGACTATTGAATTACACATTTCTTATACTAACAATAATCAAATAAAATGGTAGTATTAGAATTTCTTAATGATATAGGTCATATTTAAATTCTAAATTCGGATCAATAATTTTTTTATTTTCTATGTAACCGTTACAAGTATCAAAAAACGCGTTTTTGACTATATAACGCGTTTTTTGAGAAAACGCATTATAACGGTCACACCTAGTGTCCGTGACCTGAGCCGTGACCCGTTTTTCAAACCTTGGTTTTGTGTACCCTTACTAAAGTACAGTTAAGTATAGGTGTAAACACGGTGTAACTAAATAATTCAAGTTTAAATTCTAACATAAGTATTGTCTACCTACTTTTTTTTCCAACACCGTTTTGATGTATCCAAATTGTAACCAAATTTTAATTATTACAACCAATAGAGTTATGCCAAGTGTCCTCACCATAGCTTCTGCATTAGAAAAGGCCTTCCTAGGCCAATAGGAAGCGAGGGTTTCATCACCGTTTAATATGAGAGATTTATTTGTCAAGGCCTTTAAGGGGAAGATTTTGGAATCACATACTAATTGGGCTTTAAGGGAAGAAAGAGTAAACAACGACGAGTAATAGTTATTGGGTAGGCTCGAGACGAGGGAAGGTACGTATTGCTATTACGTGGAAACCTGTTTTGAGGCATACAAAACCATTTTCCCATCTAGGGTGGGTTTATAAGGAGTGTCCTAGCAGTGAGTAGATTACTAAGTTATCTTTAATTATTTTAAATTACTTAAATACCCTTCACCTAAATTCAAAACAGAAACCTAAACTAACCAAAATCCAAAATTATTTTCAAAATAAAAAATCATTTTCATTCCTAACCTAATTTAATCATTAATCAAACCGTTTTGATTTTATTTTTCTTTGGTGATTAATTGTTGACTCATAAATCTTTGATCATTGATTAAAACCACAAGTATAAATGAGTTGTGTGAAGCGTTGCACAAAGAGATTTAGCTTCAGATCCGCACATTGGAACCCAAATCGTTATTTTATTATTTTATTTTTTTTATGTTTCAGAAGAATAGTTCGGCTGATAATTAAACATGAAGATGATAGCCGAACTTCACTTTGTTAAAGAACACACTTAGTTCGGCTGTTCAATTTTTTATTCGAATCAGCCGAACCTAAATTCGTCAGTTACAGAGTGAAGTTCGGCTGATAACTTGTCAGCCGAACCTAGGTATATTTTCAGAAAACATAGGTTCGGCTGACAAATTATCAGCCGAACCGTTCATCTGGTCAAAATTCAATTTTTTTGACCAATTCAACTTATTAAAGGGACATTAAACCTCGCTTAGAAGTTTACCTCTGTATTAACAAACCTTAATTATTTATTAGTTCATCAAATCTCAAAAGCCTAATTTCTTATTCTTCTTCTTCTTTGAAAAACCCTAACCTAACTATCTCTCTCAAAAAAAAAAAAAAAAAATTTAAACTAAGACTATATAATCATTGATATTAACCACTAATCATTAATATTAACTACTAATCATTAATATTAGATTCTAATTATTATCATTAACACTAATGAAGTAATGGCATTATTGACGTGATAAAAAATATGATGGATAAGAGGTTATGGATTTTACCACATAGTGACTCTATTTTGTCATTACCTTGTATGCCTCAAAAAGATTGAGTATGCCTCAAAACATGATTCATTATGTGACTCAGTATGGGTGAGCATTTGGGAATGAATCCACGAGTTCGATCCGACCTATCAGAAAAAACCAGGTGAGTCCGCAACCCGGACATTAATAGACTGGATGTGGGTGCAGATTGTGGAATCCGAATTAAGTGTGATTGTTGTGCTGTTTTAAAAATCTGTTAGAACCCGCACCCTGTATATTAAGGTTATATATTGAATTTTCCTAAGATTAAGGTCATATATTGAATTTTCCTAAGATAAAAGTTATATATTGAATTTTCCTAAGATATAGAGCTAGTTTGGTATTCACACATGATTACTATATATCCATTTTATCACTTCGGAATTTACTTCCATCGACTCTTCAAAATAAATTTTTTTTTACTTCCATCGAATTTTAGGCCGTATTGTAAGGACTTATTTGTTTTTTCATGGGACTTGTCACATATATGTTGTTGTACAGGTTTGATGGGAACTCAAGTCACTTTTAATTTTTCGTTTTCTATTTAAAATATTATTTCTTATAAAAATTCATTGGATCATTCGCACCTAATTTGTCCACATGTATATCTAATAGATATTGGATTGGATGTAAAGCTTAAAATCCGTCATGTATTGTACTAGATACGGATGGTGTTAAAACCTATCTAATTCGGACCATGCTCACCCATAGTATTACCATTGAGTGATCACAAAGGAAATAGATCCAGACTCCCGACATATTACGAGCTATTTTCCATTATAAACAAACATATTTGTGATACTGAGACAACGATCAATACCCGATTTTGGTTCCTAACAATTCCAATATTAATAGATGGTGCTTGGACCCATTATTGAAAGTTTAAGAATTTTGTTTTTGTTCAAACCTGGTTAATATTTTTGTAACATAAGGCATGTAATTATTTTTTTTGTCCCTGATATTGATAACTATTATCATTATACCTTGGCGTCAAACATTAGTTACAAACATCAATTTGAATTTGTAATAAAAAATTTACAGACATGAATTCCAATATCTAGTTTTCGATGAATAATGTCTCAAAAGACATTTTTTTAATTATTTTATTGTTTAGTTAATACAATTTGCATTTTCGTTATCTTTAAATATCCCCTTTGTTTTGGGGTAAAAACTGATTCTGCTGGAAATGGTAAATTTGGGTGCGCAACCAAGAAACGAATCTAAACCCTAAACAAATGCACTGCACGGGAGTACTTTAGATTCGAGAGATCAATCTGTACAATCTTGGCCTAAACCAAGAAATGGTCGTTCCAGTCTTGCTTCGGTCACAAAATGAAGGAGAATGGTTGATCTTAGGGAGGGAAGCGAAGAAGGTGTTGAGATCATAATGATTAACTCTGAAGGTGTAGTTGTTTTATGACTTGTATCAGGATGTGGAACTGGCTTGCGGTATGTAAGCTATCAACTCTTTTATGTTTTCTGGATACTTGTGTGATAACCGTTGTCCCTGTTTTGAAAACCTATTTATACAAGTCATAGTCGAACGCACCCTGATCACATAAGAAGTGGAAGTAGTTGAATGATGCAGAAGTGGGGATCGTGTAAAATCTTGAAAAACCACGTCCCTACTATGAGGGGAAGAATGGTCGGTTACACCCACTACTTCTCTGCTGCCACTAACTGTTCGTCTTTCCTGACACTTTCTCATAATGGGCGTGTTGCACGCCGCACGCTGTAAACCACCAGATCAATACCCTAATGAACACCCCCCAGTTTGTGACATGTTTGATGTCTCGAGTATTTTGTAGAAAATATACACAACAAGCTGCTGAGTGGGTCAAGTTGTGAGACTTGCCGCTAAAATAGTACGTAACGCTTTTAGGTCAAATAATAAAATTATTTGTGGAATCGATATTTATAGAACATCGTTTGTAATCGATGCATATAAAACATCGCTTTTAAGCAAGCAGCTAAAAATAATCGATGTTCATGAAGCATCGTTGTGTAAAGCTCGTTTAAGTTAGTCATGGAGCTTGATGTCTTAAAAAAGAGCATGACCAGCCGTTTTCAGGGTGCTGCTAGGAGTTATGCACGCACGCCAAAGGTAGGTCGATCATTCCTCATGGAAGGGGGATGGCCGGTGGTCACGACGACATCTTATTGGTCGCCTAAAATAAGATCTAGGCCGGTCGATTCGGCTAGCGAAGTTGAACGGCCGAGATGATTTGCGGCAGTTGCGTACCTTCGTTGATTTAATTTAGGGTTTTAAAATCCGTGGGGCCAACCGACTTTGGGCTAATCTATTTGAGGCGCTAGTTGCTAGCTTGAGCAAGTCGATTGGTCGTGGCTGCGCAGAGGCGCTGGGCGAGCATCTTTGGCACTTCATTTGGTGGCTAAAATTGGATGCAGGCGATCGACTTGGCTAGCCAAGTTGGACGGCCAAGATCGTTTTGCGATAATAATATGTTGTCACTAACACCAATTAGGGTTTCGGACGTTGCGCGGCCAACCTTCTTTGGGCTATTCGATTTGATGTGGTGCCTGCAGTTCGGGAGAGCTCGATCGTCCAGGGCTGAAGGCGGGTCGCCGGTGAGCATACCAGCACCTCATTGGCCGCTCGAAACAAGATCTAAGGAATCCAACTAGGATGGTTAAGTTGGATGGTCGTGATGAATTTGAGACTATCACGGTCGGTCTTAGTTCGTTAAACCCTTTTTCAATGGGCGACTAGCCTACTTATGGCTAGCGATCGGGAATGTTGCTGTGGGGATAGGAGAATTCTGATTGGTTGGAATAGTAGTGGGCGCGCCGGTGAATACCATGGAGCTTGTTTGGTCACGCTGGGAGGAGGCCAAGCTCGTTAAATTGGCCGACCAAATCGTGCGGCCGTGATTGTTTTAAGACTGACATGGGCAGCATATATTCGATTCCTTAAGGAATTAGGTGTGTCGACCAGCAAACTTCCAACTTTAATTAAAAGTGTGGGCTGCGCATTTAGAGTGATTTGGTTGGTCGATGGGAAAGAGGGGCCGGCAGGCAGCAATGTGGGAATGGCCAGCCAATGGTATGGCAGCGCCAGCTAGGGCAAACCGGCCAGCGAAGTGGCAGCGAAGTGGCGCGGCCGCGTCCCTTTTGCTGCTGCCTTTATTTGCTGCAATTCCTTCTTGTTTTCCAATTCTTAATAGGATTTTGCTCCTACTAGCTCCATGATGGATTAATTTCTTAGTTTGCCTAGGTTTGGTCTCGACCAATAGGGTTTGAGGTAATGCGCAGGCCGCAAAAACCTAATTTTTGCAAATTGATAAAATTAGGTTGGGAAAATTGAATTTTGTGAGCTGCCACAAAATCAATTAATTTTGGTGAATTTTGCGCATTAATACAAAATAACTAATTTTATCTCAGAGGGCAGCACGACTTTGTGTGCCTCTGATTGAGTACTTCTACGCACGTCTTAATCCTGACACTTCGGGAAATTCATGCTACTTAGCTGCGAGTTAACATTAATTGTCATGTCATGTCAACATCAAGAGTTCGGCTGGGGAACATGGCATATAATAGATACTCAGCAGGCTCCGACATTAGTGAGTAATGCATCTAGGAGCTTAAATACTCATTAGGCTCTATACTAGTGAACAATTCATCTAGGAGCTTGAGTTTCAATATAATATGAAGAGAGACATATGCACTCATCAGATTTTGATATATTCTTCAAATTCCCTGCGTAATATAGACATATCAAGGTCTACTACTTCTGATGCCGGGTCAGGTAGACAGACTTTTACAATTTTCACCCTATACTAAAAACCACCATCAGCACCCTTAAATTTCAATTAAATCGAAACAATTGGTTGTGGTT
The DNA here is from genome assembly GCA_023531295.1 of Papaver armeniacum. NCBI lineage: Eukaryota > Viridiplantae > Streptophyta > Magnoliopsida > Ranunculales > Papaveraceae > Papaver > Papaver armeniacum. The sequence continues at coordinate 293,222 of JAJJWW010013913.1, forward strand.
CAAAATAAAATCTAAAGTGAAAATTTAAATTATCTTCCTCTGAAAATTAGTTTATTTTCAATTGCACTCATGCGAAAAATAAATAAGATAAAAAAAAATACACCTAGCAATATCTTCATGAATGAGTGTGATATCGGTAATATCTCTTCCCCTATAAGATAATCTATAAAATCCTAGCTCAGAAAATGAAGCCTTTACTTACCAAAATTATATCTTCTTTCAATTTCCTTTTATTCCAGGAAAGTAAATATCTGATGATGTTGTCATTTGTCATGAAATAATCCATATTATGAGGCATAAGGGTAGAGAAAAAAGAGGTACTGGAGTTACGAGAATAAAAATTGACATGGCAAAGGTCTTTGACAGAGTTATCTGGAATTTCACATTGGTTATTGAAAAGGGGAGAGTACCAAGTACACTACCAATTCTTCGTTACGGAACCTATAGACAATTTTTATGTGTGAACTTCAATACAAGATTAAAGCAGACAAGAAAATATCCTTGGATAATTTCTTTAAAATTTTCTTGAATCACAAGGATTGATTAACCTACAACTTTGTACTTTTAATTATAAAGATGAAATCAATATAATGTAGAAAGTAAGAAAAACAAGACAACATAAATTTTGTTAACGAGGAAAACTGCAATCCAGCAGATAAAAGCCAGGACCTCGTACAGTTTGAAGAAAAGAACCAGACTTTCCAACCAATGGAATTAGCTAAGAAACAACAATTCGTAAGTGTGTATAAAGTTCGCCTTGAAATCCAAATAAGAAGAATGAATGGGCCTAAAGATATTACAGTTATGAACCGACTCATTAGGCTTTTAGGTTGATAACCAACAAGTGTTTAGTCCTTGAAGCATAAGAATAGAGAAAAAAAGAACTTTGTCTTTCTAGGCTCGCGAACCCAAGAATTCAGATTCACAAACTTAAATGCCAAAAGGAAACATAGGACATTATACTTGTGAGGTTCACAAACTTACCCCTTTAGATTTGCGAACTCAGATGTTCAAAAGTCTTAGGAGCATAAATATTTGTTAGGTTTGCGAACTCACCTTTTTAGGCTCGCGAACTTAGACTATCTAAAGTCTCAGGAGAATACTCTTGTAGTAGGTTTGCGAACTCACTTATATAGGGTTCACGAACTCAAATCACATTAAAGCTCAGGAAAAGTTTTTTTCTATAGGTTCGGAACTCAAAAGACAAAAGTCCTCAAACAAATTGTATAGAGTAGGTTCGCGAACTTAGGGTACTAGGTTAACTTAAAGATTTTCTTTGCATTATATTTTGAGTTCCATAAGCTTATTGATTCACAAACTTAGTTCTTAGGTTTATGATAAGTGATTGAAAACCATCAGTAGTAAACTACCAAACTAAAACCTCACAAGATCAAGAATGAATCTGCAAGCCTTGAGATTTTCATTAACATTTGTGCTTTTCTCTCAAGCTTAGTTTCGAGTTCTATATGGGCCGGTTAATCCATAATAAAGTTTGAACATTGGCAGGTGTGTACCATGTTGAATACGTTAAATTTACTATTTTTGGTGGGTAGGTAGCTTGATATTGGGACGACGAGTTTTTGTTTTTAACTTGTATCGTCCCTCGACAAAGTAGGTGATTTAAAGTGTGTGCTTGCAATACAAGACTTCTATCTTAGTTTTGTGTGTCTTTTTGCCAAACTCTAACTAATTACGTTCTACATACCCAACCTATTGATGATTTCGTCCAGTTCCAATTCATATCTTTACTTTTTGAGGTTGCCTAAATCTACCTGTGTTATTTGAAGTTCTCGTGGAATCACCACGCATCCCTTTTTTCTAGATCCATGATAGGTATGATAAACACCTAGATTTATATCTATTGTTTATGCTTTCTTTGCGAGTTTTCATGTAAATTATGTATCTTATGTGTGCTTTTGAGTTATTTAGGTACTTTGGAGTCATTATGAGCAAAAGAAGAAGAAATTAGCCATTTGGAGCGAAAAGGAGCACAAAGGTCAATTCACATAGGAGATATACTTGGAGCGGGCTAAGGTTTGCGAGAAAGAGGTGAAGAATGAACTGACAGTTGTGTTGAGAAAGGAATTAGGCTGTCGGTTATCTGAAATCGATAAGCCTTGTATGGGTTGGTTGGCCCTTATCCACTCTGCCAGGGTGGTTATATCCACATTCATTCCTACACGACCTAAAATTCAGAGTTTCTCTTATCATATTTTCACCTGAAATGAATTTGAGAGAGGAAAGGGAGGCGCAGGTCTGAGTCGATTTCCATCTGAAATTGAGAAGATTAAGCTGGTTCTGAACCAAAATTGAGGCAGAGACGAAGAATTGAAACTGATGAAAGAGATGGGTCTCTGTGATTGTTCAATTGAGGAGATTCAAGGGTTTTTGAGATTGAAATGGAGATAACTATGAGACGATTGAGATGTTGATTCGAATTATGGAAGAAATGGAATCTGCCCTAATTTGTGCCGCTGTCGAACTAAAGATGTTCTTGAAGATTGGAGTGCTGTGAATCGTGAAATCAAGAGAAGAATTCAAGGAGGTGATGAGGAGAAAATCACATGAAAGAGTTAGGGTTTGAAGTTAGTCAAAATGACAGGGAGATTGTTTCTGCGGTTGTTTGAGATCGATTTGATTTCAAGAGTTTGAAGTGTTTCTGCCATGGATTAATGGGTTCTGGTGATGAATTTAGAGATGGGTTATAAATGAATTTAAGATTTGGTTTTTGGAATTCATGTTTACAGGGGAGAATCGATGAAGATTTGTGTTGAGAGAAACCAGATTGAAGAACTGTAACCATTTACTGTTAACTGTGGGAATCGTTGATTATCATGGGAATTACAGAGAAGAATGTGAAGGTAATGCACACATAGATTTACTGGGGAGATCACTTTGGTTGAATGGAAGAGATGGCAATTTCTGCTGGGTAGTCTGAGTTCAAGAATGAAGTTGTAACTGTTGGTATGAATACAGCTGATTTAAGTGGTGAGCAGCTATACTGCTAATGAGTTGAGGCTTAGGAAGCTATGTGTTGTAAGAATTGTGTGTGCGTACTGATGTTAAAGCAGATGGATAGATGGTGTGAAGAATTGCAGGCTGGTAAAGGTGCAGTGCAAGGGTTCTATGCAGCTGAAATTACAGGCAAGTATGAAATGTGTAGGATGGTGAACGAATGTTATGACTAGGTTGTGGTCTGCAGCTGTTAGGAGTTACAAGGATGTAGATGAAGCAATACTAGCTCGAGACGACGCAGTTGCAATGGATGGAGTTGAAGCAATGTCTTGTTATGATATTTTTGAGCTGAGTGTTGGAGGCGATTCTTGTGTTGGAGTCTGTGATTGGTTGTGCTAGTGACGACACTGTTGTGATGGTGTTCGAGTCTAGAATGCAAATGGGTTTGCTCAGGTTGTGATGTTGCAGTATGGCAGTTGTGAATTGAAGCTGCGGTGGACAGAGACAAAACGATGGTGATGCTGTGAGCTGTGATGTTATGGCTTAATCTTAGGCAAATATGGGTTATTTCGGACTGAAGATAGTGGTTCTGAGCTGCACATGGTGAGCTATAGATACTGCAATGAGATGGCAGTAGTGAATTTGAAGCTGATGGTGCTTTATGGCAGTCTGGTGATTGTGTTGTTGGTTGATGGCAGAGAATGAGATAATGAATTTGTGTTGCAGAAGCTACAACAATGGATTGGTTTGAGCTGGAGGTAGCGGTGAACTGAAAAGAGTTTGTATGGCATAGGCTCTAGCAAGTGATCAATAACAATTGAAATGGAATGGTGGTGATTATGTTATTGGCTGAGATGTTGATTATGTGCTGTTGCTGCCATGGGATTAGAGATGTTGTTGTTAAGGGTTGGAGGTCAGGTGCTGGGTATATCTGGATTGCAGGTAAATTGAGATGCAGGGCTTGATGAATTTGAGTTAAGCAGCTATTGCAGAAGATAAAATGCAATGTAGACCTAAAACAGGTAGAGATGATTGTGCTGGTACTTTACAATGGCAGCAGCATGGCATGAAGGCAATGCTCAGAGGGATTGAATTTGCGCAATGGGAGCTGATATGAAGTGTTGCAATTGAATGGGAACTGAAAGGAGAACAAGAAATAAACGCAGCAAGAGAGAGTTGCAGTTAGGTTACAAGGAAATGATGCAGTCTTGGTGGCTTGAATATGCTGACTTGATGAGCAATTGCAAGTGATGGAAAGTGGTGTTGTAGCTACAGATGTTGTTGTTGCTGGTTCTGAATTTGGTGGAAGGAGATATGGCTGTAACTGAGGAGGTGAAGCACAATCATTGTGCAACAGCTCAGGCCTGTGCAATGGCCTGAGCCAAGACAAATCAGCTCAATCAACCAAGTCAGTGACTGACCCACACTCTGACTCGGTGCTTGACCCGAGTTCACTCAGTTGACCCGACCGAGATGACTCAGTTGACCCGACCGATCTGACTCGTTGACCGGTGACCGGGTGGACTTTGCCGGTCACCTGAGCTACTTTCCGGTCACTTCTCCGGCCAATTTTTGGCCATAATACTAGTTTTCCGGCTACAGTTTTTGGGGCATATTTTCTACATGGGTTTTTCTCACATATGGGCTTGGTGGACTTCTATCTATTGGACCTTTGAGACTTGACCTAATTTTGGAAAAGCAAAGTTATTTAAAGGAAAGATTTCTACAACTTATAGGACGTATTATTCTTGGAACTTGGAGAGAGCTGCTTTTGTTTACGCTACTAGGGTTTGCTTTTGTTCATCTTCTTCTATTCAATTAATATTTTATGATGAACTCCATAGATATGAGTAGCTAAACACATATTATTGGTTATGGGATAAAGTTGATTTCTCAACATGTTATTTGAATCTATGAATTAGTTTTGTCTCAATAATTTATTGTTTGTGATTCACAATTAATAGTGTTATATGATTTGTATACTTGTTAGGTTGAGTCCGGAATCAATCCGATTTGCATTCATCTCTAGATCTATATTAGGGTTTTCAATACGAAAAAGTTGTTTATCCCTGATTCTAAGTAGCATAATTGTGGGTTGTGCTTGTAGTGATATATCCTACTAGTCACAAGTGAATCATAACTTTTGTTAAAACGGATTAGTGCTTTTACACGTTCGTTTGCATTGATTAGTCTTATTCCAGAGAACTTATTGCTTTTAGGGAGTTAAAACTTGATTGTGCTTTTACACTTTAGGTTGCTTTCTAGGAAGAATTCACATATGCATCTTTTAATGTGGTTGTGATGAAATCAGGGAATTAGTGGGATATACTTGCGATCAAGGTATCCTAGGACTTTTAGTAAATGAGAGATTAAATTATCAATTCTAATCATTGATGAAAATACATGTTTGTGAATGATACTATCCCGTGACCAATATCTTCTCTATATTGATTATTCAAATTATTTTATTGCTTTCAATTCCTTTTATTGCTTAGATAAAACAAAAATCCCCCCTTGGTTACTAAGAAACTGAAATTCTATAACAACAAAAGCCTCTCTGTGGGAACGAACTCTTTCTTATCACGTACTTCATTTATATTTAGTAGAGTGAGAAAGTGAAATTATTTTAGCTCGGCTGACAACCGGTCAATCCATACATTTTCAATTCCCGGCTAGAAATCGGGAGATCACCGAAGGCGGGCATGTTTATTCCCAAAATACAGTCCGATAAATGTCATTCATCCTTAGCACTAGTAGTAGAGCACCTATATAAGTTACCTTTCTTATCATAACCCACTAGAACGTCGGACCGAAATTTACAAATGCATTAAATACCTCGTGGTATCGAGATGAGTTTCCGCATCGAATGGAATATCATTTGCGTAGAAAAACATCCAACGAAGAATCGACTTTTTCCCCACATATTTTATTTCTGTCAATTTTTTATGGTAGGCTGAGAATCTTTATTAGTGTTATATTGTATTCTCATATCTACGGACATCCTGGGTGGTTGTTGTGATGACTGCATTGTAGACATGGGTACGTCCATAGAGGCCTATGGACGTTGTGATGTACCCATTCCGATATTAAAGTTATTACTTTTTCTTCCAAAAAGTAACCCCCACCCCACCACTTTTTTTTTCTTGCGTTACCCGCACTTGTTCTTCTTCTGCATTAACATCTTGTTCTTCTTCATCTATGGCATACATGGGGTTTCACGGTTCATTGTTATACATTTGTTGAGTATATGTATCTTCATAACCATATTTTGTTCTTCGTTGCCTTTTTTTTTTTTTTTCTTCTTTTAATTATCTTCCACTTCAACTTTTGCTATACTTTTTACCTCAAGCGGCACATGCATGCAGGGAGTAACTGTAGCTCATTGTTGTAAATGCATTTGGAAACATGAAATTCCGAAGATATATTTTTCACAAAAATTGCACCTCGATGTATTTACTATCACTCATTACGGTACAATATGCACGAAAAGGATCTCGACGAGCAAACTGTGTGGATGTCAATATAAAAAATTATTAATAAAATTTGCAATTAGAAACTTTTACTTGGAAAATAAAATTAATAAGTGACATGATAATTAGGCAGATTTGCACCTTCATATACCATTGTAGATCAACTAAAAGACCCAATTTTTCATATGAACATATGTGGTTGGTCATCACAATCCATCAATTTATACTAACATCGAGATAATAAATTATTCTCAATCCATTCGACTAAAGAAGGAAAAACAAATTGAATCAAGTGCCTAGTAAGCTACCATTTCACAATTCGAGTTCTCGCTAACTTTGCCTTTTTGTTTCTCGAGAGCCATTAGGCGTCGCTAAAAAATTCCTAAGTTTTTGTAGGGTTGCAAACAGAGATGATAAATGTTGTGCATTCAAGAGAACAAAGAGAACTCTTAATTGAGAAACCAAGTAAACTAAACGATAACACAAACTACGAGGACCATTGCAGATGTAGGATATGGATGACCGAGAGAAGTAAATTGTGTCAAGAATGACCAATTATATCTCAAAGCTATACTTATATAAAAAACCAAAACAAAATCCAAAAAGGAAGTAGAACAGAACTAGTATTTTACAACAACCACTTCAATACTAACTCATATATTCATGTTAAACAAAAGTAGTATGTGTTTCCAATAATAACTTACAAAGCAAAAGATTCACAAATCGTGAATGTGCTCCAGCCTCAATCGAGCCTCGATTCTGTCCTTAGAGATGCGGCAGTGTTGACAAGCATCTGTAAAAATTTCTTCATCACTTGAGTGTATAAGGTCTGAAGAACCGGAAAAGCAAGTAGAAACAAGACAAAATTTACATCCACTTGACTAAGAGTAAGTTTATAGGACAAAGATAGGTCATTGGTGTAGACCTGCTCACGAACATCAGCATTTCAGAGCTAAGAAGTTTCATAAGGTTTGGAACAACACCGCAAACCTCCCAAAACATCACAATCCAATTGCCTGCTATACACAGGAATGAGGGATTACATTTTCAAAGATACATATAGAAAAACAAGTGAAAAGTAGAGAACCCTTACCAGTATACATGTAATGGTCATTGATTACAAGTCACTAGGATCGGTTACACCAATTACCTGTATACATATAGAGGCAAACTCAAACATATTCAAATGAACAAGCCAGATATACCTTGCAAAGAAGAACTAAACTAAACAATCCAAGGAAACTGACAACAAACATGAAACCAATCATCCAACCCAAAGTTGGATTCTTAATAACTTCACCTCGGTTACCACGGTAACCAGGACCAATGAATTTACATGTTTTCCCATCCATTGCAGCAGAAATTTCTTTGCCCAAGAGATTCCTTCAATAAGAGCCAGTTCAAATCATTCACTGCAGCAACATCATCTCATTCCTCTGAAATTCATGAAAGCCATTACAAAACCATTATAAGCCAAAAGGCCATGAAATTTTACTGATACAAAAAACTGGACCCATCTAAGACTAAAAACAACTAAGCTAGACAATAGTAGAACCAGATATCCAACTTCAAGTAAACAACAAAATGAAGTAAACACCATAAGAACCTGGTTGGGAAATAGTGACATAAGAAACAAATCCATCAGCAAAAAGAATGCACATGGCTCTTGGAACTTTACAAGAAAATGATTTTATCTTCCAGCACCATCCTACAAGTAACCAACAAAATGATCACCCCATCACGTTTGAAGTCACATTACCACCGATTCACCGAAGCATAAATATTTTGCAAAATCGATAAAGAATAGCATTGTAAGATTGATAAATAATCTCCCCTGAATTTATTGTCACTACAGGAAATCTAACATTTGAATATCTTAGCTACAGATACTTACCAGTTTCATTCCTGCAACATACAGTGGGAGACTAGCACCAATTTTTGCAGAAATCTCACCTACCTAAAGGAGTTTGCAATACCTTCAAAATGAAAAAAGTTGATGTAACACCCCCAAAAATTCGGGTCATGGATTTTACTCAAATTTCTAAGTGTTACGGTCGGGTCTCGGAACTCTAATTCATTTCCTAAGCTTACATTTTAAGCTATCATCTTAACAACCAGGTCCTAGCTAGTCTCACTACAGTTATTACATTCCCCGACAGGTCTTAATATTCGAAATTCAAAAAGTAAAAGAAAGCAAATAAAATGTACCACAAAATCTGGGCGAAAAAGCCGAAAAACGTCGATGTGACAGCCTGCTTTGGCGAGGCTCCACAGACTTCGTTAGAAGTCGGAATTTAGAGTTTAACACCAATTTAGAAAAAGGAAAGAACCACCTTTCAAACCCATTTTGAAAATCCAGATTCCGAGTTAAAATGATAGGTCAACAGTGTAGGCAAAGTTGGTCACAGAACTGCCTACCTACAGATTTCAGAATTTCATTGTTCTACCCCAAGGGCCAAATCACCTAAACGAAAAAATCTAAATACCAAACCCTTTAAACCCATTTTAGATAAGATATATATAAACATTTCCTATAAGAAACTAAGGCCTAAAACCCTTCCAAATGGTGTCAGTGCTCAAGGAAAAAAAAGGTACAGTAAACTGTCCTAAACAAAAACAAGTATTTAAACATTCATTATGACTTTTAACTTTCAGAATACAATGGTTATTCAACAAAGCATTTCAAATATCAGTAGTTTAATCTTCAAGACAAGTAAAATATGTTCAAAGTCTCCAACATTCAAGCCTCTCAAATGAAGACAAACAAAATACATGGAAATGAAATAAGAAGACGTATAGCTAGCCTAACTTTATGCACAAAATGTAACCAGCAAAAGATATACCAAACTTTCAATTTGGTGTTAACCTAACAAGATATCGAATTTGGTTTAACCCGATTCAAATGCATTTAAAACGGGTGGCGGAAAACGCAGGTATCACAGTTGAAACAGACAATTTATCATACAACAAGCTTAGACATTCATATGAAGTTTCTTGTGAAGCCTACTACACCATCAAACTTTCACATGTTGATAATCATGGAATATTAAAAAACCCCAATTCCCAGTTCAGGATGAACAATATATTAAAGGGGGATAATTCCCGAAATCCCAAATTAGACGAACAATTTTAGAAAATCCTAAGAAATTCCGAGTAAGGTCTTTTAACCGATTTCGAAGAATTTATCTTAATGTGCTTCAAGAGTTCAACTGACTAATCACAAATCAAACATATCAATAACCCTAATCAAATTCCAACATTGTAACAACCCTAACAACGAATCATCGAAAATAAAATCCCTACAAACTCTAAGTTCTTAACATCAATATCGAACCCAATCAAACCTAGAGTAACAGATTAGATACATGAAGACTCAGAACCTAATGATTCCCATAATAAGTTGGAAGAAGAGAAACGGTAGAGGAAGTGAAAGAGAGATTCAGACATTCGGGATTCAAAATCCTGAAACCCTAGAAATCCATAATTTTGGTTTCTAGCCTCCGGGAGAAGAAGAAGTATGAATCGCAGCAATCAAATCGATTTGTAAGTATGAATTAGATTTGGAGAACTTGGGTTTGATTTGGAGATTTCGGCTTAGGGTTAGAAGAGTGTATTAATAATTTGTTAGGTGGTCATATTTGATCAATATAAACATGAACATCGTCATTTTGTCAAAAAAAACTCTAAACTCTAGAGTTTAAAGTTTAAACACTTGTTCATAGACTGTACTTTTGTTATTTCTTCGAAAGATAATTTTCAAAGTTCAAACTACTCAATTCAAAGATAATTTTCATAATCATCATCATGAAGACAAAAATAAAATATGCTAATAAGTAAATTGGCAACATATCAACAGATTATAGTTTTAATTGGCAGATTATATTAAATGAAAATTCTAATAAAAAATTAATGTTACATCTTGAACTTGTAGCGGAGATAAACCCCAGATTATTCAAACTTTCATTTACGACAGAGCAAAAAAAGAAGAGGTATTGGTTCTAGTGAATGCTCGTTTCTCCTTATATGTTTTTAAATGACTTATTCATATTGAAGAGAAAGGAAAAGAAAATTATAGTAAACTATTCATTTTGTCTGGTAAAGAATAGAAATGAAAAAGAAAAATAGTAGCAAAATGACTCGGAAATGTATTCACTATCTCCCAACTTGTATTCGATCCATTCTAGATTACTATTTCAAGATTATAAATGGAAAAAAAAAAAGTAGTAGTAAAATGACTGGACAATGCATTCACTACTCTCCCAACTTGTATTCAGTCCATCCTAGGTCACTCCTTCAAGTAATAGTAATACAAAAAATGAAACATTCTTCATATTCATGAATCATTATGTCCTTGAAAGTTGAAATAATTCCTTCTGAGAACATAATAACAATATTAGTTAGAGTTTTAAACCCGTTATGATTGTTTTCACGGATGTTATACCAGTTAGATAGACATTTCATGCAAGGTTTGAAAAACGACTATTATTTCCGAAAAAACGGCCGTTAAAACGGTTACACCTATGTAGCGTGTCCGTGAAGGTCATCGACACCCGTATCTATATATTACCGATAAATAGGAAATAACGGTGTTATTTAGACCCGTTATGACCTTTTTTGATCAGAAGAGACAAATTTTATTCAAAGAGGAAGAATGTACAAATACTACAAGTAGTAGTAAAAAACAAAAGAGAGAAAACAAATCATGATTTTCTTCATCAAATGGCAAAAGCATTTGATAGGATGGAATGGGATTTTCTTCATCAAATAATGATTCATTTGGGATTCTCGCCAAAATGGTGTCAACTGGTTAACACTTGCATCAGCACAACAAAGATTTCAATCATGGTTAACGGAGCTCCAATGGAATACTTCTCACCTACAAGAGGAATTAGACAAGTGACTCAATCTCACCTTATCTTTTTATTTTGTGTATGGAATGTCTTAGTAGAATGTTATCAAATGCTGCAAAAGTGAAGCTTATTGATCTAGTTAAACCAGCAATATCAGGACCAACTGTCTCACATCTTCTTTTCGCAGATGATTGCATTTTGTTCACTCAAGCAAATGAAAAATCTATAAATAATCTTATGGACATCATCAATAAGTCTACTTCTTCTTCAGGGCAATTGGTGAATTTGGAAAAGTCAAGTGTTTTTTTCAACAAAAGACTAAGCAAAGAAGTATGTGAAGACATCTCAAAGAAGCTAAGAATGAAAATTATGGATAAAAACGAAAAGTATTTAGGTACTCAACTTCACATTACCAGAAGTAAGGATAAATGTTTTGATGTCTCTGTGGACAAGATGCAAAATAAGCGCAAACATGGCAAGGACAACCGACGTCTCAAGCAGGAAGAACAACACAAATTCAAGTCTCACTGAGTACTACTGCAAACTATCAACTGAGTATCTTTGAAGCTCCAGATGTAACTCATACAAGACTAAATAGAATTCATAGAAATTATTTCTAGTGCAAAAATAACAGCATTTCAAGGAGGAAAATCAGCAGACCAAAAAGATATGGAGGATTAGGTCTAAAAGACACAAAAATCTTTAATATTTGTTTGTTGGCTAAGTTAGCTTGGAGACTTATGAATGAGCCTAATGCAAAATGGGTTCAAATTCTGGAAGCTAGATACTTTAAAGGTAAAGATCTTCTTACTGATGATATATCCAAGAAGAGAAGCTCATGGATATGGCAAAGCATTCAAACAGGTCTTCAAGTTATAAAGAAATATTATATATGGGAGGTTGGTGATGGAAAATCTATAAAGGCTTTCAAGCATAGATGGTTCTCTGAGTCTACTACCTTTTCTAATCCTGCTCAAAGCAACAATCAGCATATCTCCAACTCAGAAGTCAGGGTCTCTGAATTTATAGATGGTAACAACTATGATTGGGAGATGCAGAAGATTAATAGTTGTTTTAGTCAGGACCAGGTAAACAAAATATTAAACATAAGGATTCCAAGGTCAGGTGGAGATAAATCGAGATGGATGATGAATAAGTGTGGTAAGTTTTCTACTAACTCCACATATAGAGAACTTATCAAGCAGGAAATGAAAGAAGAGAATAGTAATCATAGTCAAGAAAATCATTGGTTAAAGTTATGGCACATGGAAGTTCCCTACAAGGTGCAACAATTCTTATGGAAATGCTATATGAATATTTTGCCAGTTAACCAAAGAGTCAGCAAGTACAAAAAAGACATCATCAACCTCTGTCCTTTTTGCAATCAAGAAGAAGAATCAAGTACTCATCTTTTCATCAAGTGTCAATACACAGATGTTATATGGTTTGGAATTTCAGCAGCTTTGCATCATTCTAAGGCTCATCAGTCTTCGTTACATCAGTGGATCATATCTTGGTTTTCTGACACTAATTCCTTAGAGGCAAAAAATAAATATCTTGCTAACATTGTAGCTTGCACATTGTGGCAGATGTGGAAAGCAAGATGTGAAAGAATATTTGAAAATAAAGTTTTATATCCTAGTATCATCATACATAGGATTAGAAATTATATAAACTTCATAAACATTAAAGTCACGGAAACTAATAAGTTAGGAAAGCCAAGAGAAGATAGATGGAAAAAGCCACCTGAAAACTGGTTTAAAATTAATATTGATGCTTCTTTTAAATCTGGAAATTCTAATGCTGGTTTTGCTTTGATCATTCGTGATTGGACAGGGATATTCTTGGCAGCAATGGCCTTCTCAGCACGATCCAGAGATATAAATCAAGTTGAATCTATAGCACTTCTTAAAGCTCTAACCTGGATCAAAGATTTGAAGTGCAAAAATGTCATTATGGAAGGAGATAATAGGTCAGTTGTTTATTGTTGTAATGGTAATGCTGAGGATTTCAATTGGTAGGATCAAAACATCATCTTAGAATGCCAGGAAATTCTTAAAAGTCTAGAGTCTTGAGGTGCTGATGGAAGAAAATGATATTATAGTTGAGTAGCTGGGATGGCTTCTCTGTGTCATGTGTTGTCTCAGTTTTTTTTTTTTTTATATAGTATGGTCCTTGTGTTTAACCTGTTGTTTGTGGTATCAATAAAATCTCCTTCTTTTTCTCCAGAGCTAAGCAAAAACCACGCTCCATATTATAACAGTGTGTGAGAAATGAAAAAGCGGGGGTATAACAACCACACCCAATATTTCGCTTAGCAATCTGTATGGACAAACTCCAATATACTTTCTAGAGAATCAACTAGACAGTCAGACTCAATCTAGATAAAACATATATCAAAGAGTTTATATCTCAATCTCTCGATTTGATTTTTACTCAAGCAAATAGAAATCTGCGAGTCTTTATCAAAGAGAGATAACTTGGATGGTACCAAAGACCAATATCCAAGTGTCAATCAATTTAAATCAACAACCAAAAGGTCGGATATTCTAATTGATTGAACAACGCACAACCTGTGATATTTAAATTATATAAACAAATATAATGCGGAATAGAAATAACACAGACACCAGAATTTTGTTAACGATGAAACCGCAAATGCAGAAAAACCCCGGGACCTAGTCCAGATTGAACACACACTGTATTAAGCCGCTACAGACACTAGCCTACTCCAAACTAACTTCGGTCTGGACTGTAGTTGAACCCCAATCAATCTCACACTGATCCAAGGTACAATTATGCTCCTATGCCTCTAATCCCAGAAGGATGATACGTACTTGATTCCCTTAGCTGATCTCACCCACAACTAAGAGTTGCTACGACCCAAAGTCGAAGACTTTAATAAACAAATCTGTGTCACACAGAAAAGTCTACGGTAATAGATAAATCCGTCTCCCACGAATATACCTACGAGTTTTTGTTCCGTCTTTTGATAAATCAAGGTGAACATGAACCAATTGATAACCCGAATTTATATTCCCGAAGAACAGCCTAGTATTATCAATCACCTCACAATAATCTTAATCGACGCAGCAAAAAAAAGATATTGCGGAATCACAAATGATGAGACGAAGTGTTTGTGATTTCTTTTCTATCTTGCCTATCGGAGATATAAATCTCAAGCCAATTATTCCAATTATACTCGTACGATAGAAACATCAAGATCATATCATACAACTACAAGAAAAGTAGTATCGGTCTGGCTTCACAATCCCAATGAAGTCTTTAAGTCGTTAACCTGGTTTAGAGAAGAAAACCCAAGGTTAAAGGAGAATCGAATCTAGCTTATGCAACTAGTATCACACGTAAGGTGTGGGGATTAGGTTTCCCAGTTGCTAGAGTTCTCCCTTATATAGTCTTTCAAATCAGGGTTTCCAATCAATGTTAGCTTGGTAACAAAGCATTCAATATTCACCGTTAGATGAAAACCAGATTAGATTCAAGATAATATTTCTCAACTGTTGGATCGAAACCTTAGCTTGTTACACACAAATGAAATGTCCAATTTTGGGTTTATGTAACCGTTCCCAAACATTAACATTTGTTGGTTCAACAATAGTTAACCAAATGGTTAGCCATATGATCACTTTCATATCAACCATATTCTTCTTCACCATAACTAGTCCAAATGACTCAAATGAACTATTTAGAGAGTTTTTCAATTGCTTAGATCTTATGTAACTACACAAGACACAATCAAAGCAAAAACGGTTTGATTCACTCGAATCGGTTCATGAACTTTATAGCCACGGTTTGCAAAAGCATTCCTTAGTTTATATAAACATGAGTTCAAGAACAACTGGTTATAGATATAACCTACTCAAGTTTGCGGACTGGGTTCGTGGACTTAAGCTCATGGAAGGAGTTCACAAACTCCAGCAAAAATTCTCGGGTCGAGAACTTCCGCCAGTTCGCGGACTTGGCTCACACCACATTCCGTTTCTCTTGATCAACAAAGTTCGCAAACTTTGGTTCAAGGAATAAGGACTTATACATATATGTGTTTCCACAACAATGCTTATATCCTACTAATGGTTATGTAATCTACACTCTCATTTCAATCATTGAAACATTCTCAGAGAACGTTATATAGCCGTTATTCACATACCATTTTTCGTCAGAGAAATTTTCAAAGTGATTGAAACATAACATGACATTCATCACTAGGTAAAGATGAATTTGGCTAAAGCGAAAGCTTACCAACACATATTTCGAGAAATAGATAGGCGAGATAAACTCGGCTCGAAATAGCAAATGTGTATAATGAAAGTCTATACAACAAAACGACTTTTGTCTCAAGAATATGAGATAGAGTAAATAGACTTTTGAGTGACAGATAAGTCCAATTCTCCACATACCTTTTAGTCGATGAAGTTCCACCAGTTCCTTGAGTAGTCCTTCGTCTTGTATGATGATTGCCATGGAGTCTTGAGCTCAACTACACTTTCTATCCTAGTCCGAGACCTTTAGCTATAATAGGCTAGAAATCAAGACTTATAGTTTTGATCACTAAAATTGACAAACATGCTTGAGTTCGACCGAGCAATGCTCTAACAATCTCCCCCTTTGTCAATTTTAGTGACAAAACTATTAATACATATGGAATGCAAAAAATAAATAAATTAACTTTTGTAGCTCCTATTCCACATGCCTAATCTTCAACATTACTCGAAATCTTCGTCACTTCCAAGTACTCCAATGATCCCAAAGGTTGTAAGTTTAGCATCATCATCGTTGAAAATCCGTAGCTATAACAACAAGAAAACAATAGTTCTCAATCATTGTTATACAGTGTCATAGTATCATTACACAGCGTCAAAGTTCAATTGTATCACAACTTTAACAACAATACTATGGTGATATGTATCACTCCCCCTTAGTCAATACTCCATCTCACATGGAAACCACTCCCCCTTACATAATGATCCGAAAACCATATGTATTTGTAGTGTGAACTACATATTAATTCTCCCCCTTTTTGTCAATAAAATTGGAAAAGGTATAAGAACGGGATCCTAATGAAATTTACGAAAGAGACATTTCATGACCAAAAGAAAGAAACACATATCATCTTATTTAGATGCAATCATAAAGCTGAAGCTAAATGCATTTATCAAGGAGTTTAAAGATACAAGATAACCCCTATAATATTCCACAGCCGCACTCCCCACAAAGATTTGGCAATTAAGCACAATTTCAAAAAGAAATCTCCCCCATAATATGTCATTCTCGAAAGAACAACAAGAGCGACCTTAATTTTGAAAGAAAAGAAGGATTTCTTTGGACATAACAAATCACATACAAGTATGAATTTGAATCCAAAATATTAAATTAACCACAAGAAATTCATGATTAATTTAACCAATTATGCTCTCCATAAGTGAACTTATGGAGACTCAGAAACACTCAATTAGATTAATCACAAGAGAACCCATAATTAATCTAATAAAAATACGCAACCAAACTAATCACAAAAGTAATCAATTTAATTGGTCATACTCGACATAAGAGAATCTATGGAGCAATGACTAAGTTAATCATAAGAAAACAATCAACCCAGTCAAAAGTGCTCAAACATAAGAAAACTTACGGAGCCATAACTAAAATAACCAAACAAGATGATTAATTTAGTTGATTATGCTCTACATAAAGTATCTTACGGAACAACAACAAAGCTAATCATAAACTAATCAACTTGGTCGTTTAGTGCTCAACATAAGACACATTATGGAGCCTCATAGTAATACAGAAAATATGGATCAGGGAAGATCAATTACTGCGGAATACACAAGGATTCATTCTATTTTCCATCACTATTTGCATAAAGACATACAATAGACATAATCCTTGTAAACAAAAGATTTTAACCTATCTTCCATAAATAATTGACAATATAGGCTTAACTTTTGTATTTGTCAAAAGTCCATTCATTCTTTTATCAATACATGCATATCGACATACGAAAGACTTTACTTTTGACAAGGTATGGGATAATAACAGTTCACGGACGCAAACACACATATCCCATAACAAATTGCAATATATAAAACCATAAAGATTAATACTGCAAAGATCATCTTCCAAACAATTTTAGAATTTAAACAAATAAACCTAAAAACATGAAGATGAAAACGTTGGACATAGCTATGTGCAATCACAATAATGGATATTCCAAACTCTAGTAATCCTTCTCAAAAACAAGAATAAATTCTCATAAGAAGTTTCCTAGGTATCAAGACAAACTCGTAATGCACATATAAGATGATTTGTCCTTAGAGGGTAGAATCAATCTTTTTCGCACGGATTTACACCAAGAATAGCTACCAAAGGCGTATAAAAAAAAATTCTTAACAAAGAAGAACATACAAAGTCACTAATGACCATGCACCATAGTTCACATAAGATAATTGTGAACATTCAAGAATCCCATAGTAATGCATACTACTGCTCATTCTTGAATCTTCCTTCTTTGTGATTCACCAACATTCTTTTTAAAGCTACAAATTAGCTTAGAAGAGTAGTACTCCAAGAATCCAAGTGCCCAAGTCCAAGAGAAGTGGAACAAGTGCGACGAAACGGAGCAAAACACTCAAAAACAAGAGACAGGACAAATACAAATCTTAGCTCATCCAAATTCAAGGTTTCTCATCTCCATTTTGAATAGAATTCAAAGAGGAAGAGAACGCAAAAATAATGAAGTCAATCCGAGTTCGGACGAAGAAGATACGTCTAAAACAAGTTTACCGAATATCGACGTCTACATGCAAGTATGCATACGGGTTTGCAAACGAATTTTCATGACCTGGAGCAGTATGCAAACGGGTATGCGTACTTAAACTCCTGAATTTTGATTTTAAATGATGTTAGAGCAACTGCAGTGGTGCGAGTATAACCAAAGACCAAAGATTAAAAAAAACGACCAAATTTTAGTTTAGTCTGGTGTGTGACGCTACGGGTAGAAGACTAAATTTGGTCGAGCGGATACTATACGTTCGCTTGGTATAGGGCGGGGACTATACGTTCGCCCGATGGGGGGAGATTTCAAAAAAATAAAAAATAAAAAATAAAAAATAAAAAATAATAATAATAATAATAATAATAATAATAATAATAGGGCGGAGGTATAAAGCCCGCCCCACTATAAAGAAAGTGAAAAAAGAATGGGGCGGAGGTATAAACCTCGCCCCACACAAAATAAAAAAAAAAAAAAAAAAAATAATGGGGCAGAGGCTACGTTACGTGTCGTACACTATACGGGTGTGGGCGTACACTATACGTTCGCCTGTTGTGGGGCGTACACTATACGTTCGCTCGACTATAATTTGGGTTTAGTCTTTGGTCCCCGACCAAATATTGTCTGGGATTTGGGTTTAGTCTGGTATTTGGTCGATGGTCCATCCCGCTACGTCTGGTTCTTTTACCAAATAAATGGGTTTAGTCGCCCACTGCGGTTGCTCTTATGCATACATGGTAGGTGTACCATGAAGTCCAAACATCCCGAACTATTATTTTCAAACCTAACCACTTAAGAACCTTAAACACGGATCAAGTTAGGTAGAAATGAACTATAAGCAAGATCATTATAAGTACTATAAGTAGATAAAAACACAAATCTTGCTCAAGTTTAAAGACATACCTTTTTAGAAGAATCGAATCGAATTCTGACCTTTACCGAACATAATCTGTGTGCCCCAATTCTCGTGCTTCCCTCACCGTATACATAGCGGGGCATTCCTTGGTGAGGATGCACTTACAACACAATCAAGTTGTGTTGGGGTGAACAATGTCTTGCTCACCACAAGTGACCTTTGGATTATCATGAAAGAGATCGCTTTTAGAACCTTTCACATCCAAGTCCATCTTTCCAAAGAACTTTTTAAGTTCCAACATCATGGATACTGCCTTCTCCATAGTCATGGAATTTTCTGGAAGATCATTCTTTTTCACACTCAAATCATCATTGACTTTCTTTGGTGTCCACTTCTGAGTGCATTTAGGAACAACCGAAACCTTTTTCCCATTACTCTCTTCTAGAATTCTCGGAAGAGAATTGGATTGACTATTCTTTTGCAAGTTATTCTTTCTCCAATTGGGAGAATCAGATCTTGTCTTCGTATTTACGAAGTTATCCTTTTGATAACCATTACGATTGTGAAAAGGATTCGTATGACGTTTATAGGCAAATCTAGATTTATTACAGCACTGATTCCTTTGCCTAAAGGTTGGACAGTTACAACCTGTAACGTTAAGGGGATTAGTCTTAACATATGATCTTGGTTTCACAACTTCTTGTGATGCCCAAACAAGAACATCATGAAGTTTCTCATTCCTTATACGGAAGCGACATCTCCTTTCCAGGTGACCTTTATTTATGCGATAGTGGCAAACATAAGAAATGTTCTTACCTCGATCCGTGTGTGCTGACTTTGGAGGTTGATATACTTTGCTCTTTTGAACCTTAACTGTCGGTGAAGGTATTTCACTTTTGCCATCAGTGAAAACCTTTTGTTGAGAAGAATCACTAGCCTTGACAAATTTTACCTCTTTGCTAATACTTGGAGCATCTATTCCCTTATAGCCCAATCCTCGTGTATCACGATGATTTTTACTTGCTCCTAGCATAGTGGTTAATTTGCTTGAACTAGTATTGAACTTTTTCAAGTCATCTTCCAACACCTTGATTTTATCAAGAGCAACAACTAAATCAGCCTCAAGGAGTTTTTCTGGAGTGAGATAAGCGCTTTCACTGTCATCAAAACTTGCTTGCTGAGAGTTAATCCTTGCTTCAGTTTCTGGAAGTTTCTCTTCCAACAAAAAGTACTTTTGCTAAAGATTATCATATTCAAGTGAATTCATACGTAGGTTTTCCTCAGAATCCTTGAGGATCGATTCGTTAGAATGATTCGAAACATAAACACCTGCGTAACATCTTCTCAATTTCTTACTTGTACGACAAAGATTAGTCAGAAAAGCTATGACATGAGAAGTTATCATCTTTTTCTTTTCCAACGAATTCAAAAGCTTAACATACTCTGAGACTTCCTCATCAACATCTCTATCAATGTCTGAATCACCTTCATCAGAAAGTTCATCTAACTGTTCTTCTAGGCATGTTTCCCAGACTTCAACAGGTTCTACATTAAGAGAATGTTTATATACTGACCTAGATGTGACAGTTTTCTCAGGTGAATCCAAGCTTTGAAAAACATCTGGTAATTTATGAACTGGTAAGTTATTAGAGATAGACTCGTCCATAATCAGATCGCTACAAGCACAGACTTATGAGGTCTTTGACGTGTTTGCCTGCTCTGATACCAATTGAAAAAAGCGGGGGTATAACAACCACACCTAATATTTCGCTTAGCAATCTGTATGGACAAACTCCAATATACTTTCTAGAGAATCAACTAGACAGTCAGACTCAATCTAGATAAAACGTATATCAAAGAGTTTATATCTTAATCTCTCGATTTGATTTTTACTCAAGCAAATAGAAATTCGCGAGTCTATATCAAAGAGAGATAACTTGGATGGTACCAAAGACCAATATCCAAGTGTCAATCAATTTAAATCAACAACCAAAAGGTTGGATATTCTAATTGATTGAACAACGCACAACCTGTGATATTTCAATTATATAAACAAATATAATGCAGAATAGAAATAACACAGACACCAGAATTTTGTTAACGAGGAAACCGCAAATACAGAAAAACCTCGGGACCTAGTCCAGATTGAACACACACTGTATTAAGCCGCTACAGACACTAGTCTACTCCAAACTAACTTCATTCTGGCCTGTAGTTGAACCCCAATCAATCTCACACTGATCCAAGGTACAGTTATGCTCCTACGCCTCTGATCCCAGAAGAATGCTACGTACTTGATTCCCTTAGCTGATTTCACCCACAACTAAGAGTTGCTACGACCCAAAGTCGAAGCCTTGAATAAACAAATATGTATCACACAGAAAAGTCTACGGTAATAGATAAATCCGTCTCCCACGAATATACCTACGAGTTTTTGTTCCGTCTTTTGATAAATCAAGGTGAATAGGAACCAATTGATAACCCGAACTTATATTCCCGAAGAACAACCTAGTATTATCAATCACCTTACAATAAATTTAATCGACGCAGCTAAAAAAGATATTGCGGAATCACAAACGATGAGACGAAGTGTTTGTGATTTCTTTTCTATCTTGCCTGTCGGAGATATAAATCTCAAGCCAATTATTCCAATTGTACTCGTACGATAGAAACATCAAGATCAGATCACACAACTACAAGAAAAGTAGTATCGGTCCGGCTTCACAATCCCAATGAAGTCTTTAAGTCGTTAACCTGGTTTAGAGAAGAAAACCCAAGGTTAAAGGAGAATCGACTCTAGCTTATGCAACTAGTATCACACGTAAGGTATGGGGATTAGGTTTCCCAGTTGCTAGAGTTCTCCCTTATATCGTCTTTCAAATCAGGGTTTGCAATCAATGTTAGCTTGGTAACAAAGCATTCAATATTCACCGTTAGATGAAAACCTGATTAGATTCAAGATAATATTTCTCAACCGTTGGATCGAAACCTTAGCTTGTTACACACAAATGAAATGTCCAATTTTGGGTTTACGTAACCGTTCCCAAACATTAACATTTGTTGGTTCAACAATAGTTAACCAAATGGTTAGCCATATGATCACTTTCATATCAACCATATTCTTCTTCACCATAACTAGTCCAAATGAATCAAATGAACTAGTTAGAGAGTTTTTCAATTGCTTAGATCTTATATAACTACACAAGACACAATCGAAGCAAAAACGGTTTGATTCACTCGAATCGGTTCATGAACTTTATAGCCACGGTTTGCAAAAGCATTCATTAGTTTATATAAACATGAGTTCAAGAACAACCAGTTTTAGATATAACCTACTCAAGTTCGCGAACTGGGTACGCGGACTTAAGCTCACGGAAGGAGTTCACAAACTCCAACAGAAATTCTCGGGTCGAGAACTTCCGCCAGTTCGCGAACTTGGCTCACGCCACATTCCGTTTCTCTTGATCAACAAAGTTTGCAAACTTTGGTTCAAGGAATAAGGACTTATACATATATGTGTTTCCACAACAATGCTTATATCCTACCAATGGTTATGTAATCTAAACTCTCATTTCAATCATTGAAACATTCTCAGAGAACGTTATATTAATCACATACCATTTTTTGTCAGAGCAATTTTCAAAGTGATTGAAACATAACATGACATTCGTCACTAGGTAAAGATGAATTTGGCTAAAGCGAAAGCTTACCAACACATATTTCGAGAAATAGATAGGCGAGATAAACTCGGCTCGAAATAGCAAATGTGTATAATGAAAGTCTATACAACAAAATGACTTTTGTCTCAAGAATATGAGATAGAGTAAATAGACATTTGAGTGACAGATAAGTTCAAGTCTCCACATACCTTTTAGTCGATGAAGTTCCACCAGTTCCTTGAGTAGTCCTTCGTCTTGTATGATGATTGCCATGGAGTCTTGAGCTCAACTACACTTTCTATCCTAGTCCAAGACCTTTAGCTATAATAGGCTAGAAATCAAGACTTATAGTTTTGATCACTAACATTGACAAACATGCTTGAGATAGCAACGCATGTGAGTTCGACCGAGCAATGCTCTAACAAGAAATTTAAATGCACTCTATTGCCAAAACTTGCAGCCCAAATTAGCACCAGAGATTTAACATCCGTACACAAATCTTTATCTGTTTTGTAGACGTTTTCTCTTCAAAGGTGCGACGGTTCCTTTCCCTCCATAAAACCCACACAACAACTGCTGGGATAAGGTCCCAAACTACCTTACCATTAGGAGACAATTGATAGTTGGACCAAGTTCTAGCAAGATTAATCATCGAGTCTGGAAAGACCCATGCCCACTTATCATTAGGTGTAACAGAACACCAAATCTTGTGAGCAACTTTGCAGTGAATGAAGATATGGTCTTGCGATTCTGTACAGTCCCCACAAAGAGTACAAGAGCTATAAATATCTATCCCATTTATCTGCATCATATCCCGTGAGTTTAGCTTCCCGTGAACAGCACACCATAACAAGAAATTTACCTTTGGAGGAATACCC
This sequence comes from Papaver armeniacum, assembly GCA_023531295.1. Classification (NCBI taxonomy): domain Eukaryota; kingdom Viridiplantae; phylum Streptophyta; class Magnoliopsida; order Ranunculales; family Papaveraceae; genus Papaver; species Papaver armeniacum. Next base: position 316,683 of record JAJJWW010013913.1, read on the forward strand.
GTAACTCAGACAAAGTTGTAGGGAAAGTTGTCGATTCCAGCACCTCGGTTATAACCGTTTTCACGCACGTTACCTATTTTTCTGAAATTGAATTTTACGTTTTTTCCTTCTAAATAACATTTTAACGCAAGTTTTTTAGACCATTTTTCCGTTTTCACGTCAGTTATAACCGTTTCTTAAGAAAAAAGATTATAAAAATATTTTCTTAAAATTCTTTATATTTTAAATTAAAGATTAAAAAATTATAATTAATATTTTAAAAATAAAATAATGATGTATAGAAAACGTTATAACAACGTTATTAGACCCGTTATAACTGTTTTCACGCACATTATAACTGTTAGATAGGAATTTCAAACTATAATTCTTTTTTATTTTCTATTTAACCGTTATAATGCCCGTTATTTTAGAATAACGTATAAAAAACACGTTTTTTTTTCCTAAATAACACGTTTTTTTGTCCGAAACGTGCTCACACCCATCAAAACGCGTTATGACAGTCAGCCTAGTCGCTGTGACCTGAGCCGTGACATGTTTTTCAAACCTTGATTTCATGTCATGAATTATTTTATTTTTTCTATTTAACGCTCACGGCAGCCCTTGACTTGTTTTTCAAACCTTGCTTTTACCCATGCTTAAAAGTTGATATCAATAATGATCAGGGCAGAAAGTCCTAATATTTGTCTTATAACTGAAATTATCGACGTAATCACTGTCGTTACGCCTTTTAAGACTTTGGTATATGTCAGTCACCATGGTCATGTAAGGAGAACATTCCAAAAACTGCAGGTCGTCTTCAACGAACCAAATGGACCGTGAGGTCAAAAATAGATAGCAATGATATGTTAAAAATAAATCACACGGATGTTTGAGGTAAAGTTTCATTTTCTTGACACGCAGAAAGGATGGAGAAAACCTATAAAAAGCTGAAGAAAAAACAGAAAAAAGCGTTCTTCAACTAAGATTCCACTAATTGGCCTTGTAAAAAAGCATATTCAAACTAAGCTCAAATATTCGCAGATAATTGTGGCTATTTTGTTAATCATGCCTCTTGGCGCCTATAGTATGTGTCTTCAGGGACAAAAACAGGTTGGTGTGCTACTTCAGGAGGGACTTGAGGTTGTGACATCGCTATACCTCCTTGATTAGTACGTCCAGTAAACCCCCATTGTGCTCCATTTTTTGTCGAGTATATTGTGAGATAATACAGAATTCCAAGGCCAACACTAAGAAGGGACAAAATTGCACCTCCTGCGAAAACCCCAGACTTAACCACATAACAGTAGCTGCCTAAGTACATGCTCTCTCCACCGTGCTGGTCATTAAGTGCAGACCCTGTCAGGAAGAGGAGAAATGCTATAATGAACGTGAACCTGCACAATGACAGCATATTCTTCTATAAGCAAATGATACATTAATCTCTGCCCAGAAGGCAAAGAATGTAGGCGATTAAAATGGGATAGGAGAAGATAATGATAACTGAGTAAACGCAAAATCATTATACATTACTTTTCCGAGAAAGGATTGTGCGTTCACTTCTGGAGAAACTAAAATTCAGGTAACTACTCACTTAACATGTAAAAAGGTCTTCTTAATGAAACAAATGACAGACAACATGACCTATCTACAACTTGTGGCAATTCCATAGTTATGCAGCACCGCCAAAAATTCATTACTAATTCAAAAGAAAAGAAGAAGAATAGAATTATGGCATTGGGCAAAATGATAATCAGTATGTATAGAGAAAGAAAACGGTCAGTAGGTAGAGATGCATTACCAGGAAAAGACAAAGCAAACCAATGACAGGGTCCAACTAGAATTTGAAGGATGAGCATTCGTTTTGCAACAAACGCAACCAGCTGAAACATTAATAGTTACTTGAGCTAATACAAGAGCCACTGATGCAGTCAATCCTAGAGCTAAAGCTGGACTTCTTGGGTATGTACACATCCCAGGAGCACTGAATTGAACCTCAGAAACCTGCAATGTTATGCATTAGTCATGTCATTAAATATGCAAAGAAAAAATGGCTGTTCAAGGATCAAAATAGTATGAAAACACCACATATGAGCATTTGATCAGCACATTGGTTTGAGCGCATAACCCGTTATCTGTAATTAGATCTCAACAACTTCATTTTTTAATTGGTTGAGAAACACTTGTTATTTCCCCTTTCCTACTAATTTCAATAGCATAGGCTCCAGGCGGAGCAGGGGAAACCCGTAATTGAAGGCTTTGCTCACTCAAAGGCTCATTTAATAGACAACGATAAATTTACCACTTTAAAGATGAAGGCAAGTTTGAGAGTGGTCTCCAATATTATGGCCACCTCTTCAAGGACAACACTGATCCCCTCCTCGGTGGATGTAAGGACCACAAACATAGAGTCTTAGCATCCTTCTTTGAAAATCCACTCGGTTGACTTGCCAACGCAAATTCTAACTCTTGAAAATAGCTCTTTGTAAACCAAACCCTATTGGTCACACTAGCAAGATCATCATTGGGGAGCAATGTAATACAATAACAGGACAAACTCTTGAAGACAGGTACAACTACTCCAGTGAGATTGACAGCCAAGAGAACTAGAGAAGATATCACATAATCTTAATCCATTAAATTGCTCCTCAACTAAAATGTCTTTTTTACCTAATATTTTTATTACCCACGAACTTTTTTTCATAGTCCAAAAAATAAAATAAAAATTCAAGCATTGTCAGCCTCATTAAAGTATTGCAAGTCAAGAAGTATTGCATAATAAAAATTCTTGAATGCTCTAGAAGTATCCTGATATTGGCATACTGCATTCGGATACTATTTAGCAAAATATCCATTCCTCTCCTAATCGGATGCAAATTCAGTTAGCCCTAATCCCTGACCAGTGACCGCGGTGACCAGGCCCTGTTACCCGACATGAAACCGAACCAAGTGAATCAACGAAACTGATATGCTCCTAAGCTGAACATAAAAGACCAATCTAAAACTAATTACCTAGTCACAAGGGGCAAGTCCGAAAACGAAAAAAAAATAAAAAAATGGTGATAACTAATAACCTAGTAATTACACCAGTTAAACATAGTAATAAAAAGTAGACTAAAAAGCATCAAAGATCCTACTAGAACAAAACCCATCAGTCGTGTTAATGGAGCATGAAATGAAAGCAATCAAGAGAGAAAGAGAGAGACCTTGATCCTCTTAGCTTCAGCAGCAAAACCCAAAGCAGCAGAAACAATCCCTAAGAAACCCACTGCAAGACAAACCAGCAAAACCCTTATCTCCATTTTCTCTTCACACAGTCAAAATCACCCACCCCTGGTTTTTGTTTGAATCTAGTGAAAGGAAATGAGATGTAAAAGATACAGTAAAAATAAATAGATAAAGAAGTACATAATAATCAAAGATAATCACGAAAAGCAAACAACTTTTAACTGGAAGGATCCAAGGTCAAAACAGGAATTTTACAAAAGTAGCATCGTATCACGAAATCATACAGACAGACATTAGCGATATTGACAGACGATTCATTGCTTCCTTTTTGTGCCACGCGTATTATTGGTAAGTTTTCTCTTACAGTTTCCTAGGACGTCGTAATGGTCAAAGAGGAGTGTGACTTTGTGCACCACCCATTAACTCATGGTGCAGATTCCTCCCATCTTGATTGGCTATACTTCTAACCATGGTTCATGGTTTTGTTTATCATTTTTAATATTGAAACAATAAACATTGAAGACTTTATGTCTCTCTCCTCTCTCTTTCATAATTTTATTTTTCCTCTCAAAAATAAATAATATCTACGAGTTCTAAACCAAGGTTTTAAAAACGTCCGTTTTTTTAGAAAAACGACGTTAAAACGGTTATCTAGGCCGTGAGGGTCCTCGAACCCCGTGCCTTTATTAGGTAGATAAATAGGAAAAACAGTTTTATAATACCGTTTTCGAGTTTTCATACACGTTATGAAGTTTTTCTAAAATTAGTTTGAATATTTTTTTCTTTAAATAACATTTTAACGTGCGTTTTTTAGTTGTTTTCAGATTATCACGCACGTTATAACCATGTAAATAACTTTTTTACCATTTCTTTTGATTTTTTTCTTCTCTCGGATTGAAAATTTGAAAACTTGAATTAAATATTTTTAAATGATACAAGGAAACTAAACAAGATTAAAACTACAAATTTAAAAAACATAGGATTGTTAAACTAGTATTCATCATTTAAAAAGCTACGCGAACCAACTACGACCACCACCTTTTTTCAAGTATTCTTTATTTTCTCGACGGTTCCTTTCCACATCATAGTCATCGTTTTCGGGGTACTGGCTATCTTCGTTTGCATAAGTATCATCATCATAATAACCATCATTATCGTTATCATAACCTCCTTCAGTATCATCATTATTGTTACCTACTTCATTATTATTATTATCAATATTAGAATTATATCCTTCGTTCATATGTTGAACACCATGGTCAGAGCGATCGGAAGTGTAACGAGAATCATATGTTGGATTCACATTCTCATAACATTGTGTATTGTCCCCAAATGAAAGATTACCAAAGTCATAAACAAAGTCACTCAGGTAAACTTTCGTATGAGATTTGAACTTAGGATCATGCCAGTTGTATGGTAGAGGACATGCTGGATTATTAACGGCCTCCTCTTCCAGCGTATTTAACCATTGTTCTTCTTGAGGTAAAACCGGTGTTTCATCTTCCCCCGCTATCCAGTCAAGCATATTGTCATCCCTCAGTAGACTATGAACGTCGTGAACATCAATGTTATGTCTCCTTGCTTTACCTTTAATTCTTTGTTGCTCCAACTTCAAATTGTACTGGACATACACCAGATCATTTAATCTCGATGAAAGTAAAAGATTACGTAGTTTGGTATGGATTCTTTCAAACACACTCCAATTCCTCTCTGATCCAGACGATGTATTTGTTTGACTTAATATATTTCTTTGCAATCTTTTGGAGGGATGGATACTCAAGCACCATAAGATAACCACCAACTTAGGATCACCATGTTGCTGCAATACGTGTTGATGGTGATCCAAATTGACCTTGCATCATTCGCATTCTTCCTGCCTACAAAGAAAAGAAAAGTACAATTGTTACTAGAAATTCAAATTACTTAATTATACATATTTGGAGATAATATTAGTAATTTTGTACCTCTAGCATGCATTGTGCTTGTTCTTGCGGGCCACTAACCATTTTTGAAATAACTTCAGTAAGAAAAATTTGCGGCTCAGAAATATCATTATTGATCAGATTAGTTGTTGGGTTAAAGATGTAATAAGGATTGAGAAAATACGATGCAGCATGAAGAGGAGAACTCAACTGACTTTTCCATCGTTTCTTTATTACACCCACGATAAAAGCATTTCGATTTGATCCCAAACCCATTTTTATAGTTTCCACACATGTAGCAAGTGCATGGAACAAATATCCCATGGTGGGTTTGTCTGAGTCCAAGAAACGAATCATTTTCAATAAAGGACCAACCATTATGCATGCATTTTGACACGTCGTCTAGAACATCTCATTTGAAATAACATTCTTCACTTGTCTAGCTTGTTTAGTTCTTGCCTCATCCGATTTCAGAAATTCCTTGTCAGAAAAAAGGCTCTCGATAGCATTACGTTGATCAATGATGCTTTTGATTGCAATAAAATTCGTTGAAAACCTTGTTAAGCCGAGGAGCAATAGATTGCGTCTTGCGAGAATGTTGTCGAAATCTAGCAAGAACCCAACCATGATTGTAAATAAATTTGCTAATTTGTCTTGCTTCTCGATCACATCTTTAACAAAGGGGAATTTTTCCATATCTTCCAACATCAAGTCCAATACGTGAGCAAAGACAAGGAACCCGAGAAAAATGTGCCATATTCGATGTCAATCTCTTACCTATTCAAACAAAAATAGAAAGAAGTTAATGATTAATATATATATATATATAAAATAAAATGAAGTTATTCTTAGTTACTGCTGACTTTGAATTGGGATCCTTGATGCATTTACTAATTGAACAATATTTCTCGGACCGACATCATCTATAACGGGCTTGAACAAAGTAATTAAATACTTTGTTGTCAACCGATTATGTTCTATGTCGACACTTTTCAAAAATGTAATTCCACTACCACTGTAAACTAGAAAGTTTGCAATCGTACGGTCGTTTTTGCTTTTCCAACCATCCGACATGAGTGTACAACCATATTCTCTCCAGTAATGTCGTTGAACAGACACCACATCTTTTTCAATCCTTTGTTTTTCTGAAGTTAATATGGGATTCGACAACTTATAAGCTGATGGAACTCTATAGGATTGGCTGAAATTTGCAACTGCATCGAATGCCTCGTGGTACTGAGATGAGTTAGCCACATTGAAGGGAATATCATTGGCATAGAAAAAACGTCCAACAGAAGAATCGACTTTTTCCGACATGTTTTTCTTTTGCCAAATTTTGCCATCGAAGGTTGAGAATCCCTAGAAGGGTTATATTTTCCTCCCATATCCACGGACATCCTAGGTGGTTGTGATGGCGCATAGTAGACCTAGGTATTTCTGCAGAGGCCCGGGAAATGCGATGTACCCTCTAGGCATGAATATTCTTATTTTTTTTCGTCCAAAAGGTTCTTTAAAAACCCAGTCTTTTTCTTTTGTAATTGGTACTTGTTCTTCTTACGCATGAAAAACGGCTCTTCTTCATCTATACCACACACAGGGTTCCATGGCTCATTATGATACACTTGTTCGAATCTTCGTTATCGATTCTGCTCTTCTTTGCCTTTTTGCTTTACACCTCTTTGTTGTGCTAAATGCAATTTTATGCATGAAATACCGGAAGATATTTCCTTTTCACAAAAATTACACTTCAATTTTTTACCATCGGGCATTACAAAGTGCAATATGCATGAAAAACATCTCATTTGAAGTTTACGTGGATGTCGATCCTTCCATCGTATCTTTAACGAGAAATGTTACTTGGAAATCAGTGACATATATTAAATTAAGCATTCAATGATTAACTTTTAGAAACTAGTAGTCTAGTACCATATAGACTTGTTAAAACCCTGCCTACTTCTTGGCATTTGATTTTGCGATCTAATAAAGGGACAAGTATACCTAGCTAATTGTTGACGATGAAATTTTAGTGGCTATAATTTACCGACACGAATTTTATCAAACTTTCGTAAATTGTATAGTGAAAAGCATTTTAAAACACCTATGTAAAGAATATAAACATGACTATTGAATTACACACATTTCTTATACTAACAATAATCAAATAAAATGGTAGTATTAGAATTTCTTAATGATATAGGTCATATATTAGTTGGACAAAATTTAAAAATTAATAGGTCATCTATTAGGGACGTGGGGAGTATTAAAAAATTAAAATACCTTGTAACAACGTTTTTTAGACTCGTTAAAACGTTTTCACGCACGTTATAACCGTTACATAGGAAATTCAGATCAATAATTTTTTTTTATTTTCTATGTAACCGTTACAACGCCCGTTATTTTCAAAAAACGTCCAAAAAACGCGTTTTTTGACTATATAACGCGTTTTTGGCCGAAAACGTGCTCACACCTGAGAAAACGCATTATAACGGTCACACCTAGTGTCCGTGACCTGAGCCGTGACCCGTTTTTCAAACCTTGGAACCGACTAACTTAAAAAAAATTCAAACTGATTACTTTATATGTTTAGTATGATATACGAATTAACCAAGTTAATAATGTAGTAACTTGTTTTATGCCTAGTTCTCGAAAATTGCTAGCCAAAGTGTTTTATTGGAATTTACTTGTTTAGTTTGGAATTCAACTTGTTTAGCTAATTGATATTCTAATTTCGTGTGTGATTCAAACAAAAGGGAGCCTTCACCCTATCAAACATAAGTTCTTGAGATTCCACTGCCCACTGTCCTCCTTTATACCTCTGGAAATATCTTCCTAGATAATGACGTTGTTTGCAAACATGGTGGTGGTTTAGAACAAGATTTGAAAAACGGGTCACGGCTCAGGTCACGGACACTAGGTGTGACCGTTATAATGCGTTTTCTCAGGTGTGAGCACGTTTTCGGCCAAAACGCGTTATATAGTCAAAAAACGCGTTTTTTGGACGTTTTTTGAAAATAACGGGCGTTGTAACGGTTACATAGAAAATAAAAAAAAATTATTGATCTGAATTTCCTATGTAACGGTTATAACGTGCGTGAAAACGTTTTAACGAGTCTAAAAAACGTTGTTACAAGGTATTTTAATTTTTTAATACTCCCCACGTCCCTAATAGATGACCTATTAATTTTTAAATTTTGTCCAACTAATATATGACCTATATCATTAAGAAATTCTAATACTACCATTTTATTTGATTATTGTTAGTATAAGAAATGTGTGTAATTCAATAGTCATGTTTATATTCTTTACATAGGTGTTTTAAAATGCTTTTCACTATACAATTTACGAAAGTTTGATAAAATTCGTGTCGGTAAATTATAGCCACTAAAATTTCATCGTCAACAATTAGCTAGGTATACTTGTCCCTTTATTAGATCGCAGAATTTCCATCAAATGCCAAGAAGTAGGCAGGGTTTTAACAAGTCTATATGGTACTAGACTACTAGTTTCTAAAAGTTAATCATTGAATGCTTAATTTAATATATGTCACTGATTTCCAAGTAACATTTCTCGTTAAAGATACGATGGAAGGATCGACATCCACGTAAACTGCCAAATGAGATGTTTTTCATGCATATTGCACTCAGTAATGCCGATGGTAAAAAATTGAAGTGTAATTTTTGTGAAAAGGAAATATCTTCTCGGTATTTCATGCATAAAATTGCATTTAGCACAACAAAGAGGTACGGTTGCCCCGTGCATGCATGTGCCGCTCAAGTGAAAAATCTTGCTAAAGTGGCACTTCGGAAGAAAAAGAAAAGCAAAAAGGCAAAGAAGAGCGAGAATCGATAACGAAGATTCGAGAACAAGTGTATCATAATGAGCCATGGAACCCTGTGTGTGGTATAGATGAAGAAGAGCAAATTTTCATGCGAAAAGAAGAACAAGTACCGGTCACACAAAAGAAAAAGACCGGGTTTTTAAAGAACCTTTTTGGACGAAAAAAATAAGAATATTCATGCGGAGAGGGTACATCGCACGGTCCCCGGCCTCTGCAGAAATACCTAGGTCTACTATGCGGCCATCACAACCACCTAGGATGTCTGTGGATATGGGAGGAAAATATAACCCTTCTAGGGATTCTCAACCTTCGATGGCAAAATTTGGCAAAAGAAAAACATGTCGGGAAAAAGTCGATTCTTCTGTTGGACGTTTTTTCTATGCCAATGATATTCCCTTCAATGTGGCTAACTCATCTCAGTACCACGAGGCATTCGATGCAGTTGCAAATTTCAGCCAATCCTATAGAGTTCCATCAGCTTATAAGTTGTCGAATCCCATATTAACTTCAGAAAAACAAAGGATTGAAAAAGATGTGGTGTCTGTTCAACGACATTACTGGAGAGAATATGGTTGTACACTCATGTCGGATGGTTGGAAAAGCAAAAACGACCGCACGATTGCAAACTTTCTAGTTTTACAAAGTGGTAGTGGAATTACATTTTTGAAAACGACATAGAACATAATCGGTTGACAACAGAGTATTTAATTACTTTGTTCAAGCCCGTTATAGATGATGTCGGTCAGAAATATTGTTCAATTAGTAATGGATCAAGGATCCCAATTCAAAGTCGCAGGTAACTAAGAATAACTTCATTTTATTTTTATATATATATATATTAATCATTAACTTCTTTCTATTTTTGTTTGAATAGGTAAGAGATTGACATCGAGAATATGGCACATTTTTCGGGTTCCTTGTCTTTGCTCACGTATTGGACTTGATGTTGGAAGATATGGAAAAATTCCCCTTTGTTAAAGATGTGATCGGAGAAGCAAGACAAATTAGCAAATTTATTTACAATCATGGTTGGGTTCTTGCTAGATTTCGACAACATTCTGCAAGACGCAATCTATTGCTCCCTGGCTTAACAAGGTTTTCAACGAATTTTATTGCAATCAAAAGCATCATTGATCAACGTAATGCTATCGAGAGCCTTTTTCTGGACAAGGAATTTCTGAAATCGGATGAGGCAAGAACTAAACAAGCTAGACAAGTGAAGAATGTTATTTCAAATGAGATGTTCTAGACGACGTGTCAAAATGCATGCATAATGGTTGGTCCTTTATTGAAAATGATTCGTTTCTTGGACTCAGACAAACCCACCATGGGATATTTGTTCCATGCACTTGCTACATGTGTGGAAACTATAAAAATGGGTTTGGGATCAAATCGAAATGCTTTTATCGTGGGTGTAATAAAGAAACGATGGAAAAGTCGGTTGAGTTCTCCTCTTCATGCTTTGCATCGTATTTTCTCAATCCTTATTACATCTTTAACCCAAAGAACTAATCGATCAATAATGATATTTCCGAGCCGCAAATTTTTCTTACATCGAAGTTATTTCAAAAATGGTTAGTGGTTCGCAAGAACAAGCACAATGCATGCTAGAGGTACAAAATTACTAATATTATCTCCAAATATGTATAATTAAGTAATTTGAATTTCTAGTAACAATTGTACTTTTCTTTTCTTTGTAAAGCAGGAAGAATGCGAATGATGCAAGGTCAATTTGGATCACCATCAACACGTATTGCACTCAACATGGTGATCCGGTAAGTTGGTGGTTATCTTATGGTGCTGAGTATCCATCCCTCCAAAAGATTGCAGTAAATATATTAAGTCAAACAAATACATCGTCTGGATCAGATAGGAATTGGAGTGTGTTTGAAAGAATCCATACCAAACTACGTAATCTTTTACTTTCATCGAGATTAAATGATCTGGTGTATGTCCAGTACAATTTGAAGTTGGAGCAACAAAGAATTAAAGGTAAAGCAAGGAGACATAACATTGATGTTCACGACGTTCATAGTCTCTCGAGGGATGACAATATGCTTGATCTGGATAGCGGGGAAGATGAAACACCGGTTTTACCTCAAGAAGAACAGTGGTTAAATACGCTGGAAGAGGAGGCCGTTAATAATCCAGAGCATGTCCCTCTACCATACAACTGGCATGATCCGGAAGTTCAAATCTCATACGAAAGTTTACCGGTGAGTGACTTTGTTTATGACTTTGGTAATCTTTCATTTGGGGACAATACACAATGTTATGAGAATGTGAATCCAACATATGATTCTCGTTACACTTCCGATCGCTCTGACCATGGTGTTCAACATATGAACGAAGGATATAATTCTAATATTGATAATAATAATAATGAAGTAGGTAACAATAATGATGATACTGAAGGAGGTTATGATAACGATAATGATGGTTATTATGATGATGATACTTATGCAACCGAAGATAGCCGACTACCAAAAACGATGACTATGATGTGGAAAGGAACCGTCGAGAAAATAAAGAATACTTGAAAAAAAGGTGGTGGTCGTAGTTGGTTCACGTAGCTTTTTAAATGATGGATACTAGTTTAACAATCCTATGTTTTTTAAATTTGTAGTTTTAATCCTCGTAGTTAGTTTCCTTGTATCATTTAAAAATATTTAATTCGAAGTTTTCAAACTTTCAATCGAGAGAAGAAAAAAAAATCAAAAGAAATGGTAAAAAGTTATTTACACGGTTATAACATGCGTGATAACGGAAAAAAGATTCTAAAAACGCACGTTAAAATGTTATTTAGAAGAAAAAATATTCAAACTAATTTTAGAAAAACGGTTACAACGTGTATGAAAACCGAAAACGGTACTATAAAGCTCTTTGTTTTTTTCCTATTTATCGGCCTAATAAAGGCACGGGGTTCGGGGACCCTCACGGCCACGGTATATGGGTGTGACCGTTTTAACGGTCGTTTTTTCGGTAAAAACGGACGTTTTTAAAACCTTGGTCGGTTCTACGAGTATCTCTAATCTATTATCTCATAATCGCCTAGTTTAATATATATATCCATAAGAGCAAGTCTTATGGTGGAATCCATCCATCTTCCATCTTCCACGCCACCTCAGCATTTGGAACTGTGGATGGAAGCGCAAGTGTAATGGTGGAATAGTAGAAACGTTATTCTTAATGGAGCTAAAAAACGCTAATAAGATTGGAGCTAAAAAAACTCCAATAAGAATAGAGCTTTTTTTTCCAGCCGTTAGATTTCAACAACTCATCTTAAATCTACAGATTAAAAAAAAAACGCAATTCTTAATGGCGTTTTTTTTAGCGCCAATATTATTGGCGTTTAGCACTATTCTTATTGGCGTTTAGATGGATTCCACGAACCCTTCCACCAAACCATGGAATCCTCCTTGGATTTTTTGTGGAAAGCCCCAGCTTGGAAGCCACTAGACTTGACATTCCATGGTTTTTCCACACTTGGAATTGCTTGGATTCCACCATAAGACTTGCTCTAAAACAAGTGAGATTTGTTAGATTTTCCGTTAGAAGATTCATTCCACTAGCACAATCAACAGACATGGTGGTGCTGTGGTGGAGGTAGAGACAATGGTGGTGCTGTCGTGGAGGTAGAGAGAAACAAAAATATATTTGCCAAAATATATAGAGAGATGAACTTGATTTTTGTGCCTAATTTTTTCTTTTTTATTTCTACAGCTTTTACGATTTCCAACGAGAGAATTTAATTCAATATTTTAAATAGTAAACAAAATATTAACCATGGACAAAGACAACAAATCAAGAAGAGAGGAATGTGCACCCTGAGTTAAAGGGGTGCACTAAGTCATACTCGTCAAAGAGAAGTCTTCCAGCATCAGTAACGGTAACCTCTAAAGAGCAAAGACGAGAAAGTTGGTTTGTAAATGCTAGCTAGCTCTCGCTAACAACAGCAAAATCTGTAGATTTTCTAACACAAGTGAATTCATGTATAACAGAACCAAACCTACTAATTTAGTTGCCACTAAGTTGAATAAATTAGTTGCCACTAATATTGCTCCTTATAAAGTTGAATTGTCGATATGTATGCAAACTGTGCTGAGAAATTGCAAGCAAATTAATAACATGCAGAACTGCATAATGCAACGATTGCTGGTTACGGCAACCAGGCCTATCAAAAAGAAGCTATTCTGCTCTTTGATGAAGCTCTTGGAGGGTATCAGAGGATTGTACACATAATGCATTGGTAGAAGAAGAGAAAGAAGCCTTCAGCCATGGTAGAAATGGGTGAAATTTACTTCGATTCAGTGTCCAGAGAATATGGGTTATCACCGTTGACTGATCTGTATGGACTGGGAAATTGGACTGATCTGTAATATGGACTGGGAAGTTGGGCAATTGTTATGAAGAGGTGCAGGATTTGATGAAATACCCAGTTGAACTTAAAGCTCTTTTCAGTACTTGTCGGAGTAATCACAGGTTAGCATTGGTGAAAAAGGCAGAAGAAAACTGTTAAAAATGAAAGCATCATCTGTGCTTGATATGTTCAGTTGGCTATTGCCTGTGTTGTAGACAGAGTGGAAAGAAATAAGCAGAATGGGGAAGTTCAGGAACTTACTGGTTGTTGTTGGGTGTACGACAGAAAAAATATAAACATATTTACTTCTGATGATAGATCTCATTCAAAAACTAAAAATATTCATCCAATGTTTAGATTTTCAAACGCAGAATAACGAGAATGAACAAAGTTTCAAGGTGGAAATATTCATTCTCCTGTGAGCTAAAGAATTCCAAGAAACTTCATGTATATCATCTCCAAGAACTGAAATCATAACAATGGAATGATATATGAAACCTAGAAGCTTGAAATACCGATATCCATGAGCGAGACCTGAAACCAAATAATAGAGCGACACAAAACGATATTTCCTCGATTTTTGTTATTATGTAATCTCACGAAACTCAAAAGGTTTTACAATTATCAAAGAACACGAAAGATCCAAAGGAACTAATGATCAGTTTTTGAAGAACACTTGAGAAGACAAAGCTCATACAAGCAATTATTCATTCTATATTATCCTCCACAACTTGGCTATTTGAAAATAAAGGCTCTCTTCTTTTTGGAAACCCTGTACCTTCAAGCGTAGGGGCTCGGTATTTCAGTTCCGAAGCTGCTCTGAAATTGTGATCAGCTGAACTGGATCTGAAATTGGGATCAGCCGAACTAGTTCTGAAATTGGGCTCGGCGGCACTCGTTCTAAAGTTGGAATCCGCTGAGCTCGTTCTGAAATTGGGATCAGTAGAAGTTGTTCTGAAATTGGGATCAGTGGAACCCGTTCTGAAGTTGGGGTCTGCAGCAGTCGTTCTGAAACTGGGGTCTGCAGCAGTCGGCCTAAAAGGAAGAGCGGTTCCTGCCCCTGCACCACCAGGATATCGAGAAGGAGATGTGTATCTTCTAGTTGGACCTCTCAAAGGACCTCCTCGCAAGTCCCTTATATCTGTAGGTCTTGAAGAAGTATCTGCAAAAGGCCTTTCTACAGCACCAGATCCTAATGAAGTTCCTATGGTTGAGACTGACGTGGAGCTAAAAGGATCATCATTGCCCCATAAAGCAAGTGATTCTTTCTTCTTACCAAAGAATTGCCAAACCCCGAACAAGAACAAAAAGAACAGTAAAACTGGGCTAGTCCAGAGCATTGTATTGAATTCCGCATTGAAAATTGGGAGGTTAGATTTGTACATACCCACATATCCACTTCCAAGTCCTAGAACAACAAGCTTTTCATGATCACTGGCTATCAATGGCACCAGTCTTCTGTTGTCCGAGCCTTCATTCAGACTTTGTGAATTCAGAAATGAGGATCTAATCTCACCAAGGCTGGAAAGAAAAAGAGGTCGAGGAACACCAAGCCTTACATAATGTTGGGAAGAAATGTTATACACGAAAATCTTCTCCGGGTTAACAACAAGCAAATATCCCTTAATTGCTTGAATAGCTAAAGGCCCATTCATCTCCACTCTCCTTTTTGACCTAACCCTACACTTGAAGTTCATCATATCACCTAACAGCACAACGTGAACCAAATCACCCTCTGACGTAAATCCATAACCTTTCGATCGCTCTGTTGGGTCAAAAACATAAGTCTTCGCAAGTGATCGGTTCATTCCTTCACACTCAGATTCCCTAACCATCATAGTCCTCAAATCCAATGACCCTGCACCACTTTCTGTCATGAACAAAAGCCTTTGTTTCATGAATGCGAGAGGCCGACTGTTTGATTTTGCAGAACCAAAAACAGTTCCATTCTCTCGAAGAACTCTAATTCGCCCACTCAGATCAGTAGACAAAATAAATCTCATCCTTCCAACTTGATGAACTTCCAATATCGAAATTGCTGAACCCTCACCACCTTCATTCTCAATAGAAGCAAATTCTCGCAAATGTGCCATGGAAAGTGAATGCCAATCTTCTCCACTTGCAGAAGCTTCCCAAACTCGATGAACTAAAATAACTCCATTCCCATGACCAGTAACCAAAACACTCTCATTTTTATGAACAGACATATAAGAAAGCATAGAAGTAATGGGTGACTCGGAATGTGTATGAAATTCAACCAAAACATCTCCATTCAACAAAAACACATAAATTGTTCCTCTCGCATCCCCAACTGCAATGTACTTACTAAACCCTTCGTAATCTTCAAACGGCAAAATATTAACACAAGTAGCTTCATAATCAAGTTTGACAGCAGACATAAACTGAAACTTTTCTGACCACGACGGATTATATTTGGTTACTGAAACACCACCATCACTTTGCCCTCTTCTATTAACTCTACCAATTTCATTACCACTGATAACACCTTCTTCACCATCATTATCAATCTTATCATTCAATACGTCATACTCTCTCTTCTTTTCTTTTTCAACAATAACAGGTCCAATTTTTACAACCTTGTGATTCTTCTTGTTATTGTTGCAATCGGGGATTGATATTTCTAATTTAGCTACAACTTCAGTAAGATTCTTAACTAAAGATTCAAGCTTTTGTATTTGAATTTCTTGCTGACCTAATAATATTCCTAAATCCTTATTTTTATAACTAGTATCATCAGAATCTACAGAAATTTCAGCATTTTGTTCCTGTACTTGATTATCTAACAAAGGTGATTCTAAATTACTACCATTAACAATAAAAATAATCTGATAACTTAAGAGTATAATAAGCAATAAAAGCTTGCCTTTTTTGTAATTCACCATTGTATATTGAGAGATGTAAAATGAGATCTAAATTTGTGATGAAGAAGCCATTGATGGGTGCAATAACCGATGTTAGATCCTTGAAAGCAAAATTGAGTTTTGATTTCCTTATGCGATCTTGAGAATTGAAGTTGAAGAGAACCAAGCGAGAGTGAAACGGGAGATTTTTTTTAGGGTTTATAGATTTTTAAGAAGATATATTTTGAATTCTGCCTTCGAATATAAGTGGAAGTTTTGTTTTTATTTTTGACAGTATGTTATAATTGTGGGGCTAGAAGATCGGTCGGCGGGTTAATACATTTTCTCAGTGTAATGAAATATGGATTTTGGATAACTAGACATGGGTGGAAATATAAAAAGAAAATATTTTGAGATTTTATTTTGGGAAATCTATCCATCCATCGTTTTAAAAAGCATACGCCCTTAAAAAAGACTTTTGTTAAAGGGAAAGCCAAAATATTGAGGGGAAAGCTGACTTTCGGTCAAATACGTCTGACCTTGACTCAGTTAGGGTGCAAATATAAATTAGCACCAAAACTCATCCTCCCTAATGTTAATTCTTCCTCTCTATCATCACAAACGACTGTCGTGGTGGACCAATGTAACGATATATTACTTAAACTTTTTTGTTTACTGACTGTTTCTTTTTCTTTTTCCGATTCTCGCTTCATGTTTCTTGTGATTCACTGACAGATGCATGGTAAGGTTTTTTCATGATTGATTCATCTTACCTCTAAAATTTGATTTTATTTTGATTTATTTATTAACAATTTTCAAATAATAATCAATGAATGATCTTATTTATTGATCCTCTTTATTACTTTGTCGACAACATTAGAGTTTAAGTTATGCATTTCAAAGATATACAATGCCATGGCACCAGAGGTAAATCTAGATTTATTACTTTGTCGACAACACTTTGTCGACAACATCGGTAGAGTTTAAGTTATGCATTTCAAAGATATACAATGCCATGGCACAAAACAGAGGTAAATCTAGATAGTGTACATGTAGTGTTGCCGATAAAAATGTCCCCCATAACTTGCTTTAACGTTTCGTAAAAGACTACAAGCTACTTCACAAATAGCTCGGACTCAATCAGGTTCAATTGAATGAACACTCAATTGGATTGATTAAACAATTCAGTCTTTTACAGGGAAGAAACAAAGTGCTTTAGAACCTCCCTTTTTACTTAATTGGCGGGTCTGGTGTCAATCCGCATATGTTTGGCAGATGAAAATGATTCTTTACAAATGAAAAGACCTGACCAAAGGTAACTTTCTAACTATCATTAATGAAGATCCATCAGTGATGTTGTCTTGTAGTGGCAGCAGTTAAATACTAAGAGGAAGAATTAAGGTTAGGGATGATTTTTAATAGTAATTTATATTTGCACCCTAATTAGTCAAGGTCAAACACATTTGACTAAAAGTCAGCTTTCCCCCTAAATGTTTTGGCTTTCCCTTTAACAAAAATCTTTAAAAAAAAACATGTTACGCGGCATGGTTTATTAGAGGGGCGGCATTATAATAGGACAAAAAGGATTATTACATGATAATTCAAGTGTCCCTTATCAAAAAAAAAATGGAAATGACAAATTAACCCTCATAATTGATAACCTAGTTTAGTGATGATAATCAAGTTTAGTGTTAATGATTAATTTCACTTATATTAACTCAAAATCGAAACCTAAATCAGATTTTTAGAGTTAAAAAAAAATTAGAGGAGAAGGTCAATCTCAATCAATTGAAGAAATTAACCAACAAAATGAAGAACCGGGACCTGAAAATAACCGGGTATACTTCTAAATTAGTCAAACTAGCTTTTTGTTGCTCAAAGTTATCTAAAGTACGTAAAAAATTCAATTTTTTTACATTTT
Organism: Papaver armeniacum; assembly: GCA_023531295.1. Lineage (NCBI taxonomy): Eukaryota > Viridiplantae > Streptophyta > Magnoliopsida > Ranunculales > Papaveraceae > Papaver > Papaver armeniacum. Next base: position 334,789 of record JAJJWW010013913.1, read on the forward strand.
CAGAGCTAATTACGGTTGTAATTTTGCTCATAACCAATCAGAATCGAAGTTACGGTTCGTAAAAAGATGAACTACCAACCGCAATCGGTATAATTTGAAGAAAACCCAATCGTAAAACCGATTCTGATTTGGTAACTAAATGCTTTCGATCGAACCGTAACTTCGATTCTGATTGGTAACCAAATGCTCGATACCAATCAGAATCGAAGTTACGGTTCGTAATCAAATGCTCGATACCAACATGAATCGAGTTACGGTTCGTAAACTAAAATGGTTACCAACCATAACTGAAGAAAATTCTCAGATATAAGAACATACGGTTGGTAATTGAACTATTACCAACCGTAACAACATCAAAAACTCCAGTTACGGTTCGTAATTGAGTTAAAATCAACCGTAACTCACATAAACCCAGCAATTTCAATTTCAATTTTCATCTAAAACCCTAATTTTTGATAGAAATTAAACTTAAATCGAGCAAAATAAACCAAATCATAACTGGGTTTTCAAAACATACCTCATATAAGTCATTACACTACACTTGATTAATTTTCGAATCGTCGATTAATCGAAGACGATGAAATTTTGAGTTTTAATGGAGGTTACGGTTGATGAAGGAGGAGAAGAGAAGAAGAAAGAAAACAAATTTTCAATTTAGCTTTGATTTAGGTTAAAAAATGGGGAGGGTAATCTAGTCAATTTATACCCCCTATAGGACATCCCCTAACCAACTAGAGGGACATTACTATCACACTACCGCCCCTCTAATAAACCATGTCGCCCCTATAACAAGCTTGTTAAAAAAACATTCAGAAACGCTCTGAAGCGTACCTATGAAGCGTGTAGTCAATGATTTGCGCAAAATGGTCAAACTTCAAGAAATAATGTTCTAAAAATTAAAAAATAATGGTGGAATTCAAACCTACCGCCTCATGTGTCGTATGTGAATGCTCAACCATTGTTCTACATGATTATTTAGGATAATATTTGGCTATATTTTATATTTATAAATATTCTCGCACCTATTTATAATATATCAAATTTTATATTTTACGATTCACCGGCAACCATGAATCGCCGCTTCACGCTTCAACCTACGCATCGCTTCTCAAAAATAGAAAACGAGTCACGCTCCGCTTCACGCTTTCAATACCTTGCTATCATCTATGTTGACTCATACGAAAAAAAAATCTTAATTTTTTTTCTTTTTCTTTTATAACTATATTTTAAAATTTTATATAATTCGCAAACTGAAAACTTACTTTGTGGACTCTAAATGTTTTTTTTTTTTTTTTGGTAAACAAGGAAACTTTTCATTAATGGTAATTCGAGGTTACAATGAGTTTAAGATCGAAAATAAGAGAATACAAAGAAACAAGATCATACCGTAAGAGTACCGAGAAATCCGACAAGAGAAAGAAAAGGATTATCGGAGTAAGACAAATACAAGTATGAATAAAATCCGTTTAAATCGGAAAAAGAATGGTTCTTTTCGGAATTAAATTCCAACCATTTTGTTTGATTTTCTTCTATAGAAAGATGTGCTCCCAAAATAGGAGTGATTTTCTCAAATCTCTTGTAACTAGGGATGGAGATTAGGAGTGATTTTCTCAAATCTCTTGTAACTAGGGATGGAGATTCCGTCGTCAAAAAAATCACCGTTGTAGTTTCCGTCGCCGGATAAACTAATGATGAAGATTTCGTCGCCGGAGACAACAAAGATGAATGTTTCGTCGTTGGAGAACATCCCTATTGATCTTAAAATCCAAACTAATAACCAAGAACCGCCATTAAAGCGTAGATAAACCTTCAAAAAGGAGATAAAACCACCATAATAGTGTAGATAACTGAAAAACATGATGACAACTAAAACTTAAAAAAACTAACCCAGAAAGCAAGAAAAAATGAAGAAACCTTCTCATATCTAGCCCAAAAAAGACTAGATCTGAGCAGAGAAATAGTTGCTAGAGGTGTTTTTTTGGAGAAGAAGAAGAGGTGGGAGAGGAGAGAGAATAAGAAAAATTTAATTTGAGTTGAAAGTGTTGTGAACTCTAAATGTTGGAGTTGCACATGAACAAATCTAAAAATGAAGAATTCATGAATTAGAAAAATCATTTCGCGAACTCATATATAAATTCACGAGGTGAAAATTATACAATTCTCAAATTAGAAATCAGTTCGCGAACCTTTATGCTCTTTGGTATGACATCAAGTTTTTTCACATTTCGCAAACTCTAATGCAGCTTGATATTTTTAGGATCTTCTTTTGTATATATAGTTTATTGAATAATAAGAATTATTCTTAACCTCAAATGCGATAAGTTTCATTATCCAATGCTTGATTACATGTTTCGACATTAGTCAAGTACAAGTTTGAACTCAAAACTTCTTCTTTGTGACTCATCATATACTAAAACCTTGCGATATTGTCTGAGAAGATAGAATAGGGAAATAATGAGTAAATCAGATAGTCAGTCTTTCATATACCTTTTTTGATGAAGTTCTCGTTGACGTCTTTGTGTTCTTCAGTCTTCAATCTTCAAGGGTGTTCGCTTATTTCTGATACTCAACTACCTAAATCTAATCCTAGTCCAAGTCGAACTTTAATAAACAACAAATCAATAAATAATTTTGGTCATCTAACATTGACAACAAGCTTGACGTGCCAACAATTTGCGTTCAACCGAGCAATACGCTGATAATCTCCCTCTTAGTCAATATTAGCGGCAGAACTATCAATTACATACGGAAGAATAAAAAATAAACATTCAAATTATTCTCCATAATGCTCCTTAATTTCTTGGATTTTAAACGTCTTTGACTTCTCTGTTCTTCAAGTTTTTCTACCCTTCTGCATGTATTCGTTTAGTATTTCGTTGGTGAAGATCTACAACTCAAAAATAACTTTTAAAATATTCTGAATTGAGTTGTATATCGAAATCGAAAGCTCTCAATCAAGTTGTTACGCCAAAACTTCATAGAAAGCTCTCAATCGCACTCCCCATAAAGATACAACAACTAAGCACAAGCTCAAAATTGAACTCTCCCCATTTGTTTCCATTCTCAACGAGAACAACAAAATCGTTCCAAAGAAAATGATTTTTCTAGGTCATTAACATTGAAAAGACGAGGGTACCCAAATACACCACAATCTTTTATTTATACACATATAAGTCCTCTACTGAAAGTGATTGTCTATGGACAGAGTCGAGACAATACAACAAATCTGTTCACACTTCGTGTGATCGTCTATGGATATGAGATCGACACAATACGACAACAAGATAACTTGTGTGATTGACTATGGATACAAGATCGAGAATACAACAACGAAGTATGATACTTGATAATAGGTTCTGACTTAACCAAACTCTATAGGATCAATATCAAGTATATGCGCAGTTAACATTTGTGTAATTTACTTTAAATTATATAAATAAATATATTTGTGGAAAATAAAAGTAAATCACACAGCAATGATTTTGTTAACGAGGAAAACTGCAAATGCAGAAAAACCCCGGGATCTAGTCCAGAACTGAATACTCTCGGAATTAAGCCTTTATACAAAATCTACACCAACTTCTATAGTTGAGACCGAGCAACTACCCCTAGTTCGCTTAGTTTCCTCAGTATCCCTGCGCTTCCGACTTTAATGAGTGCACGCACTGGAACAATTCCTTTGGATTGTATTCCAAACAGTAAAGGAACAACAAATCTGTTTGGTAACAACTCTTTCGATTCTTTCAAGATAAAAGACATCTCAAGTAATACGCAAAGGCTCTTCCGCTTAATCTAATAAACTCCTTTGCCTGGTTAGATCAATTTATCCAATAACTACCAAAGTTGTCAAGTTTAGATTCGCACTCAATCAAAATAAATCTCAAAGAGATATATTGAGAATGTCGATCTCACACAACTAATCAATCGAATAAATATGATTCTGGTTGGATCCCAGCCGATCAAGGTTTGTGCACACCCAAAGATATGAGAACTAATAAGAAATCTTCTTCGTCTTCGAATATTCTCTAATCTTCAATAAAAACTTGCACAACACCACTTGAATCTCTTGTGATCAATCACACATAGAACGGAGTATGTACTTATCACAAGATGTCTTTAGATCTACAAACAGTTCTAAAGATCCCGTCAATACTTCGATCTAGTTTGAGTGAATCTTATATCAGAAGAGAAGATTCTTAAGAATAAACAAACTAGGTGTAATCAAAGTTTCAACAACCGTTAGTCAATCAAATCAATCAAGAACTAATAACACTGCAATTATCTAGTTTCCCACCAACGGTACTCGTAGAGATTCTTGATCCCATATAAGTCTTTAAACGAGCAGTCGTATGAGATTTCACCTAATTAGGATACTGTCCTCTCCGATTAGACAGCTCCACCAAAAACAACAAGAATGAAGTTTGCCGTGCTCTTAGGATAGTTTGCTAGAAATGCATACTTAGGTATTTATAGACCAATGATATTTGGACACCAAGGAATTTCCAAAACCGAAAATATTCTCAAGATATGCAATGAATAGCAAAATTCGGTTTTCCTAATTCCAATAAATGTTGTCCAAAATTTCCGAAATCTCTAGAGAAAACCTCCAATTAGTAAATACACATTACTAATTTTTATTCTCTAGAGATATGCATATAATTGCTGGTAACTAAAGCATATAAAACCAGAAACGTTAATTAAAAGATTCTCAATTTATTTCGACACAGGATCTCCTTGAGTACTAAGGAATATCTTTGAACAATAAATGATAAGAGTTACTGTACGTGCTCAAAGTATGTTGACATCTTTTCACTGTAAATCCTTATTCTTATTTACATAGATTTACATTCTTGGAATCGGTTATACCACACTTCCAAACAAGTTTAGAATTGGTTCACCTATATTCCAAGACTACTATGTGATTGATCAAATATCAAATCACATACATGGGTTCAATCGGTTCTAACAATCATTAGGATCGGTTATACCTCAATATGGAAATACTTGTGATCGGTCACACAAGTTACCAGGACCGGTTACATCAGTTACCAGGATCGGTTACATCAATTACCAGGACCAGTTACCATATTCTTGTGGTATTGCTTGTGATCGGTCACACCAGTTACCAAGATCGGTTACACCAATTTCCAGGATCGGTTACACCAATTGAGAGAATTGGTTATACCAATTACCAGGACCAGTTACCAATTATAAGGATCGATTACACAACAGTCTGTGATCGGTCACACCAATTACAAATATCGATCATACCATCTCATGGTGATTACTTAGGATCGGTTACACCGATTAATAAAAACTAGTCATACCAAATTATAAGTCAGGTATTGTGATTAGTTATACCAAGATACATAACAAAGTTACGATCGGTTCTACCATCTCACACATATTGGTAATCCAAAGATTTGCAATGAATAGCCGTACCAATAAGCCTAACGATTTCCCTTTCGATTCATAAAACAAGTTCATGAATGTACTTCCTTTAAACAAATGTAAAATATTGTTTCCTAGGATGAAATCTTCACCATAACCCATTCACATAATCATAATAGTATATACAAGATTATGTCGATGTCATATCTACGAAGTTCAGAAGATTAGCGCTGTACTTCGTAGTCTAATTCCCTAATACTATGATCATACAAATATGACCATGTCACATCACTGGATTATCATACAATATGTACAGTATATATATCTTCGCAGTTATGTTTTTAATATAACACGACTTGAAAGATACGTTAGGAATGAAACATTTCAAGTTAATATTACTAACCTCAAGAGGAAGGATGATGTTGTCAATGTAGTTCGCTTCTTCTTCACATTCTTCAGGTCTTCGGAGTAATACTTGTATGTCTCAACATTCCTAGACTTTCTAGTCTAACCTAAACAAAGTTGACTCTAGTATATAATCAAGCGACTTTAAATGAGTTTTGACACACTAAAATATGACAACCAAACTTGACATACCAACGCTTGGTGAGTTCAACCGATCTATGCTCTAACAATCTCCCCCTTTGTCAATTTTAGTAACAAAACTCTTATTACATATGGATAAACAAATTACATGAGAATTCATTTTACATACGCTTGATTCCAAGTTTCAACAGCACAATAACCTGCATATATTCAATCAATAAATGCCGATGTTGACATTTGAATAACAAAGATTTTACTCCCCCTAAAGGAAATCTAGGTAGATATTCAATCCAATCATCTTTGTTATTCCCCTTTTGTAGTACAGAATTACTTCACAACAATATAATATGTTTCTTCCCCTTAGTCAATGCTTTACTCTTTCGTTGGATATAACGTTTAAGCACAATTGTCCTTTCATTAGTGATTGCAAATCACTTGCTTAATCCATATATTTCTCCCCCTTTTTGTCACAAAATGACAAAGATTCGAGTAAATAAAGGACAAACCAAAAGGATCTTACAAATCTAAAAGACTTGTAAACAACCTATAAGAGTTAAGAACGAGGGTTTCACATACCACTTTAGATAACCAATATTAAAACTGAAACTATAAGTAATTTAGTTTTAATATGTTATCATGGAAACAATTTCCCGAATCAATTTTTCCTAATAGTTTAACAAATCGACTAAGAAACTTAATTCCCTTGTTAAACCGATTGCAAACATACAATCGCTTATTTCGATAAGACCAAAGTAAAGATCAGAATTAACTTTATTTCTCTCATCAGGCTCTAATTATTCAGACAATAACTTAGACCTTTCTCTTTAGACAAGACAAATACTAGGTTAGTTAACTAGTTTTTCTTGTCAAGGCATTCGGTTAGACTTGAATCACCGAATCCTCCAATTTGATAAGTCTAACTAAGATCAGAATTAATTAACTTAGTTTCTCTTATCCGGAATCGATTTGGACTAAACAAATGATCCCGTATATTTTTTTTTTTTCTAAATCATATGTATTTTATTACTAAAACAACCAAAGGTTTACAAAAAATTCTGTTTGAACAGGCCCATAACAGAATTAACTGGAAAAAGACTAAAAGAAATACATATACAATTTAGCCCAACTATTAATAAGCCCAACAGTTTTTAGCAGAATCTAAACTAAGCATGATTTTCACATTCCAGAGCTCCCAAGAATACAGGTTTCTCCTCATATGTAATTATTTCTCCTCTTCTTAATGAAGCTCTTTTTTTCGCCATTTTATCTGCAGAAAAATTTATTTCTCTAAAAGAATTTTAAAGGATATACTGTGCAGATTTTCCATTATTTTGTCCCATCTGTTTTTTACTATCCAAAGTACATTTCCTGAGCTGAAAGCCTGCAATACTGCTTTTGAATCCAGGCTAAAACAAACATTTAAGAATTGTCTTCTTACAGCCCATTCACCTGCACAGGCTAAAGCCATCACTTCTGCAATGTAATTAGTGGCTATACCTAGACCACCAGCCTCTGCCCCAAGATAACTACCAGTATTACTCCTTCCAACAAAACCATACCCAGAACTTCCAGGATTTCCTTTGATGCTCCATCACAATAAATGAGAACTTGATTAAGTACAGGGAACTTGAAACTGCATTCTTTTACCACTGTTGTTTTAGCTTTCAATCCTTTGATGCCAAAAACTGTCATAATGTTCATATCATACTTTACCCTTCATTCTTACACTGTTCTCCTTTGTGAACTGCATTATCCTCAATTTGAATTGTATCAAGTTTGGTTATTCATCATCATAACATGCTCTATTTCTGGTAAACCAGAGTTCCACCATTACTGTGAAAGCACTTATAAACCAAACTTCTCTTACTACTGAGCTTTTCTTCTGAGCACACTCTAATACATCCCTGAATTTACAAGGATTCAAAAATTTGAATATTCCCCCAAGCCAGTGCCAGATTTTTTCACTAAAATCACAGTGCCACAATATATGGTCCATTGTATCTTGACCATTCCCTATTTTGTTAAGCCATAAAAAATACATACAAACCAAAATAAATTGACTTGCACAATTATTTTCTTAACCGGAAGCAATTGAAACAAACATAGACATTATAGCACCGTAATTGCACCGAATTTCGTTAAGCAAAACACTTGATACCCAACAATAAAGAAGATACCAAACAATAAGTCAACTATATTGACACGGTTTTTCTTAACCGGAAACAATTGAATCATACATACACATATATCCATACACAGTAATGGAAACTATCAATTGTACCGAAATTTTCTTAAGCAAAAGCAAAATATATGCAATATAAACAAGATTTTCTTAAATAGGAAAACGATTAAATAACAAATTTGTTACCTCAGATTCTGCAGCCTCTTCTCCCCAGAAAGATATATCATTAAACGCAAGTTCAAGTAAGAACTCTCCCCCAGTGTGTTGTCATCCTCTTCCAAGAAAAAAATAACAACAACATAAGCAACCTTTACCAGAGAAAGGTTGAATCGGTTTTAACAAATGCGTGCCAATAGCAAAAGTTGAAAACCCAAAACACATATGTTATGCTAAACACAACTCATGTAAACATAAATTGATTCAAAATATTGTGACTTTTTACAAATGAGTTTCAATCGGAACACCTTATGATCCTTTGATAAAGCATACCAACATGGGATAGAACTTAATCCCGCTAAATCAAAAAGCCACACAAACCATAAGGGTTACATCATATGAGATCGAATATTAAGGTTAATGAAAACCGAAATCAGACATCCCATAAACCGAATACACATAGCAAAAATATAAACATTCATCCACAGACTATGTAATCGGTAACTATCACAAGAAAAATTATAAAGAAATAACTTTATTCATAAATAATGATATTTTTATTCAAAATAGACCTTATATAATAATTGAAGCAAATCAAAAGATTGATGTTTATTTTTCTGGATCAGATCTTTGAACAGTCTTCTTCAAAGATCATCTTCAATATACTCAAATTTCTCGGGATCTTCATCAACTGCATCACGACTGATTTCCTGAATTCTACACACAGTACCTTGATTATGTTCACAGGCTAAAGCATTAACCTTTCGATTAATATTCCGAGCATACTCTCTATTACCGATTCTAACTTTAATCAGCTTTCTTTGGTTACGGATAAAAGTTCTTAGTAATGCTGCATGTCTGTGATGAGTTTCAACAGTACTGAGGAGGACTTGACGAAGATAGAGAATATCAATCTTAGCATCCAAACTATTTTGGACTAGAAGATTAGTAACTCCTGCTTGAGATGACACATCTTCATTCTCTTTTCGTTTATCCTCACAACCATATTTCTTGAAGGAATCGACAAGATTAATGGTTTCATCATAAGTCATTCCACTAAAAGCTATCAGAATCTTATCTTGAGATCTGGTTTGAGGATACATCTTTTAGTATAAGTTCTCAAACAAGATGAGTACATATACCAGAGGATTTCAACACATACCAAACATAGGTATCAGCCTTAAATAAATAATTCTGACCAGATTCGAAAATATTTTCACATCTTATGTGTTTCCAAATCATAAAGATTTTTCGAAAGGAATCAATCTTCAAAATCATGTATCTAAAAATATTTCAAGACAAGAAAACTCATCATGTTTACACAAGTTATTGTAAGACAACTTTTCTACACATGAAGACATATTAAATACCTTCAAGTAGAAAATGTATACTCTCTATGTTAAATAAGAGAAGTTAACAGGATATTCGGACGCCCAGATACTTGTACTTCCTTACATCAAACGATTGGGCATTGTAAGGATGCACTTTCCGACATTGTTAAGTGTTGGGGTGAGAGGGGTTTCTCACCAAGTACCATTGGAGAAACATCTTCCTTCTTATCTTTAGGAACATGATCTTATATCCTCGTATCGATTTCGAATGTGCTTGATGCATCCTTTTCATCAGGAATATTGCGTGATGCTATATTCTCGATTACTTTTTGAGCCCATGAGGGTATATCCTTTTTATTCGAACCCAAGTGGTCTTGATTTGACATCAAACAGATTGCAGATACCCTTTTTTCAAGACTTTTGATATAATCTTTTAAGGTATTCATACCTTTTTTAAAATGTCTCTCTAAGGATTTGCCGAAGCATACCTCTTGACATGAATCTATAAGAAGATCTTCTATAAGGATTTTAATCCTTATTTGTGAATGTTCCAGCGATTGTGTAAGATATTCACACTCTGAAGTCTGCTGATTCACTTCATTACACAAAGCCAATTTTTGTTCCAAATAATCTGCAGATTATTTTGAAGACTGGGTGTTTCACACTTCCCTTCACAAATTCTTACATTTAGTTGAACAATAAGTTATAAGATATCTTCCAGGATATCAATGGATTTTCCTGCTTTTGAAAAGGTTTTGACTTTGTTGTAAAACCTTTGTAATCCAACCATCAAGAAATATATCAAAGAGTTATAACTCTATTTCTCAATACAATCTGCAATCAAACAGATAGAAATCTGTGAGCCCGATTGATATGAGAAATAACTTGGACGGTTCTACAGACCAATGCCCAAGTGTCAATCAATTTATATCCAACAACCAAAGTTCGGATTTACCAATTGATTGAACTACGCATAACCTGTGATATTTCAATTATATAGAAAATATAATGCGGAAAAGAAATAACACAAACACCAGAAGTTTTGTTAACGAGGAAACCGCAAATCCAGAAAAACCTCGGGACCTAGTCCAGATTTGAACAACACACTGTATTAAACCGCTACAGACACTAGCCTACTACAAGTTAACTTCGGACTGGAATGTAGTTGAGCCCTAACCAAGTCTCACGCCAATTAAGGTACAATCACGTTCCTTACGCCTCTGAATCCCAGCAGGACTCTACGCACTTGATTCCCTTAGCTGATCTCACCCACAACTAAGAGTTGCTACGACCCAAAGTCGAAGACTTATAAACAAATATGTCTTCCACAGATAAGTCTATTCTGATAGATAAATTTGTCTTCCACAGAAGTACCTATGAAGTTTTTGTTCTATCTTTTGATAAATCAAGGTGAACATGAACCAATTGATAATCCGGTCTTATACTCCCGAATAGCAGCCTAGAAATATCAATCACCTCACAATAACTTAACTATATGGTAGTAAAAGAAGTTATCGTGAAATCACAAAGAATGAGTCGAAGAGCTTTGTGATTACTTTTTATATCTTACCTATTGTTGATGGTGGATTTTCATTTAAGGCTAAAATTGTAAAAGCCAAAATTAATGCAACAATCCCAGTATTCTGTGAATTAAATACACGAAATTCATCCAGGTTGGAGCATGTGGCAACAATCCCATATACCCTGTGAATTTACAACATTATTAATTAATGCATGACCAGCCTCGTATTTCATGTACTCATTAAGGTGCGGCATGACGACGAGTGTTGTTCTCGGCAGAGCAACACGAATCTCCAAGCATTAATAATGAAGCATGTACGAAATACCCATACAAAGCTACAACTCTCGGTGTGTTATACTAACCCGATTGAGCATATTTGAACCCGAACCGACCATATCGGTCTCGAAACGATCACGACCATCCAACTTCACCGCATGATTGGATGGCTTAGATTGAATCCATGACCCCAAGCAGGTATTGGAATATTCACTACCGACCCAATGCGGGCCCCGCATGGTCGGTCTCCCCAAAAGGGTGGCATAGCTTGCCAAACCGTCCAAACCAGAGCAGTATGGACGAAAAACCCTAAATTAGGGTTTGTGGCACATTACATGTATCGCAAAACGGTCTCAACCATCCATCTTCGCATGCATAGATGGAGGGTGTAGATGTAGATTCAAAGAGCCCGGAGCATGTCAACACAAATACCGTGGGCCCGCCTACATACCTGACTGATCGGTCAGGACCAACTATAGTTGGTCGTCTTGATTCGTGCGCCCCAAACTGGTACACACGGCCGGCAAAACCTAATTAGGGTTTGTGTCGCGATCACGAGCGTCCCTTTTCTCCCGCTCGGATGAAGGTTCGGGGAATAGACTAAGCAGTCCGGTAAGTATCAACATGATCACTGCGGGCCCACCTATCTCCACACCGATCGGCCAAGACCAAACTTGGTGTACACCTTGATTCGCGCGCCCCAAGCTAGGCGTGGTCACACTTCCCAACCACAAACTGATCTCGACCGCTCAAGTTTACCGTATGCACGCCGGGCTGATAGTCCAAGACCGACCAAGCTTGGTCGTCTTGGAACGCGCGCCCAAAATTGATATGATGCGTGGATTTTGCGGCACCAAATTTCTGTTGCAAATTGATCTCGACCACTCAACTTCGCCGGACAAATTTAGTGGCCCAGATCACACTTTCACGAGATAATGAGATATGGGCGCCTACACCGTCATGTCGTCTACACACATGCACGAGCGGCCCTGTAAAAATTATATCCCAAGCTTGGATTCGACCAAGCTGAAGAGTGATGCTGGCGCACCTCTTCAAAAACCCTAATTCCATCAACGGTCGCAGATGAGTGTCTCAAAGATCATCTCGTCCGTCCAACTTCATGGCTTGGTTATACAACCCCGGTCGGGGAGTTAATTGGTCGGTGAGGCGTCATGGTGATCACCACCCGTCACTTTACCACACCATGATGCAATACACTGCATAGAATACACACGATACTTCACAAGTATCGACTTCCTAAATAACTTAGTTATTTAATCTAGCATTACATGCTACTTTCTGTGGGTCCCACGATCCACACACTCGAGACATCAATCATGTCACAAACTGGGGGATACATACTGGGGTATTGGTCTGGCGGTTTACAGTGTGCAGCGTGCAACGCGCCATCATAAGAACGTGTCAGGAAGTCATGGACGGTTAGAGATGACAGGAGAAGTGGGCAAGACTGGTCGTGTAACACTAACACAATACTCCACTATTCCATCACTCCACTTCCTCCACTTCCCATGAGAGACGTGAATAAGGCTCAAATGACTTGTATAAATAGGTTGTCCTCCCTATTTCCAAACAACATAACAAGTCCAGACAACAAAGGCAAGTGTTGATACCATCGTATTCAAACACCAGAACTGATAGCTTACAACCTGCAAGCCAGTTCAGCTTTCTGATACAAGTCATACATAGCCAACACCTTCACAATCTCAACACCTTCTTCGCTTAACTCCCTAAGATCAACCCAATCTCCTTCACTTTGTGACCGAAACAAGTCTGGAATGGCCATTTCTTGGTTTAGGCCGGATTTGCACATATTGATTTCTCGAATCTACAAGCACTCCCGTGTAGTGCATTTGTTTAAGGTTTAGACTCATTTCTCATCCACACATCCCAAATTACCAAAACCGGCAGAGATATTTTTTACCCATAAACACCTATCAGAGATAAATCTCGAGAAAATCTTAGAGAAGACTCAATACGATAGAACAAGTAAAACCAGAATATGCAACTACATAGAAAATAGTTGGATCTGGCTTCACGAATCCCAAATGAAGTCTTCAAGTCGCAAACTTATAATGGTTTTGGAAAAACCTAGGTTAAAGGAGAATCGACTCTAGTCGCAACTAGGACACAGGAAAGTGCCGGGATTAGGTTTTCCAGTTACTAGAGTTCTCCCTTATATAGTCTTCCAAATCAGGTTTTGCTTTCAATCAAAGCTAAGATAGCTTAGTAACAAAGCATTCAATATTCACCGTTAGATTAAATCCTGATTTAAGATTCAAGCTAAGTTTTCTTAAAGCCAAAGCAATATCTCTCCACCGTTAGATGGTCTTAGCTTGTTACACACAAATGATATATACATTCATTTAGATATGGGTAACCGTACCTAAAAGTGTATATTGAGTTGGCTCAACAATAGTTAACCGAAGTTATCCATATGAACACTTTTGTCTTAACCACATTCATCTAACACTTCTAGATCAAATACGATGATCAATCAACCATGAAAGATAATCAAATGAATCTAATTGTGTTACCAATAGAGTTGTTCAATTATTCACTATATATATGAACCAATTGAAACAAAATTGGATTGATTCGTAATCGTACAAAGTACTTATACTGAAATCAATTCATGAACATTAAGCCACGGTTTGCAAAGATTGCATTCCTTAATTTATTAATATAGTTGTTCATGAGTTTGAAAACATACTTAACCGATTTTCGAACTTTAACCACTAAATTTGCAAACTGGTATGCAAACTATAGCATCCGAACTTTGGTCTTGTCCAACCGTTTGCAAATGGGTTTGTAAACAGCAGTCTCGGACCTAACTCAGGTAGAACCGCTCGCATACTGGTATGCCAACTTGGTTCCCAGACTTTAACAGTTAAAACCGTTCGCATACTGGTATGCAAACAAGTTTTCCGGACCTGAATCTTACCAAAACAGTTTGCATACTGGTATGCATACTGTGTTGTATCCAGACAAAGGTTAATTATTCTAAACTCCCATTTCAATCATCGAAACTTCCTTAGAAGACGCAATGGCTATCTCACACATACCATTAGCTTATAAGTAATTTTTTAAGTGATCGAATGATCAATACAAAACTTTCCGAGTCCACATCAAATGATTGTATCACACAAATCATGTAAGATGTTTCAAGGAAATTACCACATGATCATATTTTGACTTATTATTTAGTTTCCAACAAATAAATTATTTCCAACTAAACTCGTCAAGAATAATGATGAATGTAGCTAAACCAAAAAGCTTCCAATACATATTTCGAGAAATAGATAAGCGAGATAAACTCGGCTAGGATTACAATTGTGTATAATATAAAAGTCTATATATCTATACGACTTCTGAAAGATAGATAAGTTTTAGTCTCCATATACCTTTTGTTGATGAAGTTCCTCCAAGCTCTCCTCAGTAGATCTTCGTCTTCAATCGATGAACGTCGTGAAGTCTAAAGCTCAACTACACATTCTATCCTAATCCGAGACATAGTTATGAGTAGACTAGAAAACAAGACTTATAGTTTTGATCAACTAAACTTGACAAACAAGTTTGAGATAGCAACGCTTGCGAGTTCGACCGAGCAATGCTCTAACAATCTCCCCCTGTCATGTCTCATGTCTTATAGGACACCCATGTATAAGGGCACCCTGGGTGTATTTAGTATTGTTAGCATGCGTCCGGCACATGTGCCATTCTATTACCCTAATATGTACTGGGACTGTTTTCCTTTGGAGATTATCGAATATAATTTGTGTTGATGTGTTCTTGTTTTTCTTTTGGGGTTTTACCCTTCAATCTCACAGTGTAGATCCTGTAGATTGAGCCTGATCATTCATTTATAGTGTAGATCACTACAAGTGGTATCAGAGACGGTCTTTCCTTGGATTGATCATGGATGATGGTAATAGATTTAAGGCTTTAGATACTGTTCTTCGGGTTCAAGAAGTAACAACAAGGGTTTTAAAAAATAAACCCTCTCATGTGCTTCTAGCCAAATGCAAGAAAATTTTAGCAAGAGAAACTAAGAAGTTACTGTTATTGGAGCGTGATATATATTTGAGTCCATCTGTTGATGAGAATTGGGAATCAAATTCGTGGGAGAGCTTCGAATTAATTGGATCTGTGTTGAAGGAAGTGACGCTCATGGAGACAGAAATCAGTCAAAAACTGGAAGAACCTCCTATTGATTCAATTTCAGTAAACGATTTCACTTCAAAAACTTCAACTCCTCTAGCAACATACGAAGTTAATTATCGATCCAGTTTCAATTCCCAATTTTCAATTATTGATAGAGCTAAAGATGGCAGTTCAAATCGCAATTGTGAGAAATCAGTACCGCTTCATGAAAATGTTTCATCTCACAAAGCCGAGACCATTTTTTCCTTTTGTGATGGGTGTAAAGTGAATCCACTGTTTCTGGATTACCAAGAGGGTAAGCTTTTCGATTCCAGAATCAATTCAGTTAATGATTTTGTTAAAAAGAATTTCATCGAATTGAGCCAGGATGGTTTCAAACAAGTACTATTCATCCTAACTCACAGACTATTAATGGCTAAATGTTCTTCCAGTGTTATGAATTCTTCTCGTAGCTTGTTCGATCGTGGAAAATACAAATTGAAGTTTGATTCTAAATTGAGGTTTCCCGATTGCATGGGTTTTCAATTTTTGGATAGATTGTATAGGAAAATTGTTCAAAAGCTGGTTTATCACAGTGGGTATCAATCAAATGGGTTTTCTAGTGATTCAGTTGCTTGTATGCTAGCGATTGATGGTGTTTTTACTACTGTTTGGTATATGTTTGATAAAATACTTCACTGCGAAGTTATGAGAAGGTTATTTGATCGAGAAAAGTAGTTTAAAGCTATTAACAGGTTGTATTTCGTCACACACCTAACTCAAATTACTTCTATGCGTGATACTTCATCCAGTGCTTTCTATACTCGACTGATATTTGATCGAGGAAGAGATTTAGAGGGATTTATTTTAGTGGATCGATACAGTGATGAATTTGTGCCGAATTCTGTTCATTGGTACTGGATAGAATTTTTGCCGGTGAATTCAAATACATTTTTAATTTTTAAAGATGGTGACATTTGTTATTGTAAGAAGCTGTGTAGTGGTTAATGTCTGCGTTGTGGCTTTAGATCTATTCAGAGGTGTTTTTCTTATGATGGAAATATTTCCAAATTCTATATTACTTCTTGTTTGTTTGCTTGTAATGGGTTGAAATTCATGGATGCTTACGATAGAAAATCTGCTTATGAACTGAATTTGGAACTGGGGTACCATTTAGTTCTGTTATTTGGGATTTCAAATGTGTTGGAGTTTGTTCACAGTGGAGACAAGCGAGTCGCCAGCAAGCTGATTGAGGTAATACAACCACAGGATAAGGCTCTCTGCACCATTACGAAACTTCATGTGACAAAAGAATGTAAGTTTTGCAATTCATGTGAACTTGTTCTTCAAATTTATCCTGACAGTAGCTGGAGTTCTATGGCTAATAATGGTTTTCTAAAGTTACGGCTGAGATATAGTTTACTCAAAACACCTGATTGTTTAATGAGACTTTTGAGCAGTGCAAAATGTTTTCATTATAGCCTTGATATTGCTGGGAAGGTATATCATAGAGGAAGGTTGCGAGAATTGATTGAGAGGTATTCTTATTACATTAGAAACAGTCATTGTGTTCTTAATGGGACGATTTTAATGAATAAACTCAATGCAATTGTTGTTTATAAGCTGATTCTCGAACTTAGCAATGGTTTAGAATTGTTCTTAGTGGAGTCGAATATGTTTTTGCTTATTGAGAAGGGTGACAATCTGGATGATTGCAAGTTGTTAGATAGAAGGCGTCAACAAGGTAAGGTTCTCTGGACTGTTTTTCTACTTCAAATGATGAATGAGGCTGCTCATGGCAACGCTGGAGAACTATTTGATCAACTGCACCATACTGGAAGATGGAGTGGCGGTGGTGATATATGTTCTGTACTCTTTCATCTGATGTCTGGGTTACTTAATCAATTGGTCACTCATTCTGTAATACAGCGGAGTGGAAAGGTACAAAAGCTTTTCGACAATATTGCAGATTACATAGCTGGGAGTAGGAGTAGAGTTGGTGTTTGGAAAATTCCCTTGAAGGAGATTAGGTACCTCCAGGCGTTTCTTACTTCAATTTTCACAGTGGTGAAAGGTCATACTTATCTTTCAAAAATCGGGTTCTTGCACATTTTATTACTTAACCTGAAGTCTATAGGAGTTTTTCATTTCGTGAGAAAGTTATAATAACAGTGGTTTATTCCACATTGAGCTGTTTCTACTCGTTTTACTGTGCTCAGCATCGGAGTTCTGGTTGTAACCAATTGATGGGTGTGTCTATAAATGCGCTTCCACTCAATATTTTAAATTGTGCTACAAGTATATGTGGGGAATTGCATGAGATACCGAGGAGAATTGTTTCTACATTGGTTGTGTACTGGCAAGGATATATAGTGAGACCTCCGTTCATATTCACTTACATTCCAAATGTATTAATGTTAGTAGCCTTTTTGAAGTGGAAGTTCAAGTTGTTTTCTACAGGTCCATGGGGTGTGGGGACTGTCAGCGAGAACGTATCAGTTCTTGTGGTAGTTGAAGGCATTCCGCCAAAGGTTCTCGATACTAAGACAAGAAGGGTGTGGGTGCTGCAAGTGACGATAAAAGGAGCTGTAATTACTATCAGGTCAATGGGCAAGCGAGGGGCAGAGACTATGCTGAATACAGTGATTAGGAAGGTCATTGTGCAACCAAAAAGGGATACAGACTTGTTCAACAAGCCTGCAACAACTCAACCCAAGGGAGGAGTTTTCTATGTTGGGTCATTGCAGGTCAAGAAAAAGATGAGTACGATATTTCTGACCTATAATCTAATTGGTAATCAGACTATGGTTAATGTTTGTCGACGCTTGCTATGATGTAGTCAGTTGCTAGGTTTCGTAGTTCGACACAAATGGCGTTCTAAGAAAGTGTTATCATGTGGAAGGAGAGCGGAAATGGTAATTACTTTCACAAATACTGATGGGGTTGTTTTGAATTTTCTAAGTAAGGTTTATAAAATGCAAAAGGGGATTAAATTAAAGGGGATTGTGTATTCCGTTGCAAGAGTTTTTTCTCATAAAAGATTGATAGGATTAGTCGGCTTTTATTCAGTTATTGTGAAGTGGTTATGCGACTTAATTAGTGCCTGGCCTACTAACTGTCTCAAAAGATCTATATGTTCAGCTCAAGATGCTTATGGACTTTATTACCAAGGAGCGGACAAAGGTATCTTTATTCAGGCCTCACATACCAAGACTGGCATTCCAAGTGGTGTATCTATAAATGCCCATCCAGACGGGAGTTTTGCATATAACGGGGTAGTCAATTCTGGACAAATAAACACAAGGCAGTTAAGTTCACTAGGTGTCTCTTAGGAAAGAACCACAACCAGGTCCAAGCATTGCGTTTCACAGGAAGGAGAGCAGTTGATTGGAAGGCCTATAGCTGCTTTATTTAAGTGCCTCACATGGGTTTTTATTAACAGTGTGGTTATGGTCTTGTAATGGGTCTCTCTCCAGCACTCAAGCCAACTCTTTAACTCATATCCTTAAGGACAAGGATAATTTAAGGGGTGGGTATTTGTCATGTCCCATGTCTTACAGGACACCCATGTATAAGGACACCCTGGGTGTATTTAGTATTGTTAGCATGTGTCTGGCACATGTGCCATTCTATTACCCTAATATGTACTCAGACTGTTTTCTTTTGGAGATTATCGAATATAATTTGTGTTGATGTGTTCTTCTTTTTCTTTTGGGGTTTTACCCTTCAATCTCACAGTGTAGATCCTGTAGATTGAGCCTGATCATTCATTTGTAGTGTAGATCACTACACCCCCTTTATCAATTTTAGTGACAAAACTATCAATACATATGTATTACAAAATAAATAAACTTTGTAGCTTCTCATCCAACATGCTTGATTTCCTTGGTTCTTACACATTCCTTGAATTCTTTGTCACTTCAAGTACTCCAGCGATTCTGAACATGTTCAAGTGTCATAGTATTATTACACAGCATCAAAGTCCAATTGCATCACAACTTTGACAATAATACTATGGTGATATGTATCACTCCCCCTTAGTCAATACTTCATCACACAATGAAAACCACCCCCTTACATAATGATCCGTAAACCATATGTATGTACTGTGAACTACAAAATAATTCTCCCCCTTTCTGTCTATATAAATTGGCAAAGGTACGAAAACTACGAGATCATAATGAAATTCTCAAAGAGATTATTCATGACTAAAAGAGAACATATCAACTTGGTTTCGATGATTTCACATAGTTGAAACTTAGTGTATTCATCAAGGAGTTTATATAGATACAAGATAACTCCAACAATATTCCACAGCCGCACTCCCCACAAAGATTTGGCAATTAAGCACAAGTTCAATTAAGAACTCTCCCCCATAATATGTCATTCCAGAAAGAACAACAAGAGCGACCTTCATTTTACGAGAAAAGAAGGATTTCTTTGGAAATTAACAAATTACATGAAGCATGAATTTGTATCCAGAAAATTCGAATAAATTAACCACAAGAAGCCCTTATTGATTAATTTAATCAGAAATGCTCAACATAAGAAAACTTACGGAGCTATACAATACTTTCACATAGAAGTGGATCAAGGAAAGATCAATACTGCGGAATATTCAAAAGTTCATTCTATCTTTTATCAATATTTGCATAATGACACAATAGACTTAACTTTTGAGCATATATGAGATAATCATAGTTCACGGACGTAAACATACATATCTCATAAAATATTTTTGCAATATATAAAACCAATAAAGATTAATATTGCAAAATCATCTTCCAAATAACTTAGAATTTAAATAAACAAATCTAATAACATTGCAAGATGAAAATCGTTGGCAATAGCTATGTGTAATCACAATATTTGGTATTCCAAACCATAGTTATCCTTTTCAAAACACAAGAATCAATCCTCATAAGAAGTTTCCTAGACAAAATAAAATCAACTCCTAAAACCAAAAAAAAAAAGGGCTTTTTACAGAAATAGGCCTGTTTTTTTTGGTGCTTTTCAAATCTAGGCCACTTTTTTTATTTATTGCTAGACTAGGCAAGTTTTGACCAAAAGTGATGGATGGAAAGTTAGCACCGTTAGGTGCACTTAAAATGACAAGACAGTCCTTTGAATCGGTTATCTCATCATCTCAAACCCAAGTCACTAACACCCACAACTTAGATTTGGATATGCAGAAACAAGATGGAATTTCAACTGAATATGACACTTGCAAAGTTCCGAAAGGTTACATTTACTGAAATATTGTGTCCCTAACAGTAGCCTCTGCCAAATACCCTTCATATGAATCCATCGAGCCATGGTTACAATATAAGCACCAGACCAAGATAAAACTGTTGGTGTCTTACTATTTTCTCACTGCCAAAACTTTGCTCAACATTCACTAGCAGTAACCCAACTTTAAAACACCTGCCACGACCTAAAATCTCATTTAAACAACACACAGTAGTCACGGCCAATCAGCTCGCCTTCACTGACCCCTAATCACCCTTGTTCATCTAAGGCTCCTATCTGTTCAAGCATAACCCACCAGTACCTGCAATTCCATCTACTCCTTCCATACATATCCTGTTCAAAACACTGTAAAACAATCCACCAATTTAATTGTACCAGCAAGCTTTTCTTGTCACTGATTAGCAGGTGAGAAACCCACTAAAATCAACTCCAACTCGAACCCAAACTGGTAGCCACTTCTCTCTTCACAGTCAGCATCTACTCCATGTCTCAACCTTCAGAAACACCTACACAATCAGTCGCAGCAACAACTTCGTGCATAGATTCAACTAGAGCTTGAAATGGTGAAGAAATGCTCTGTCAGGAAATTACTCGAACACCTTCTGAGTGTGTTCTCTGGAAGTGTAGGAGATGGTTGTATTGTTGATTTCTAATCCTCCATATAACTCATTCCCTGCAATATCATTCAGATTCACACAAACCCATCTTTCCTAACTGTTCAGACTCTCAATCATTCTTGAATTTCGATCATTCATCACCACATTGAATGTGAGCAAGTTCATCTTCATGGCTGAGGCAACGAACTTCAGCCAAGACCCACACATTTCCGTCCATTCAGAACATCACCACCGTTCTCATCTCTTATATCACAACACTTCAAACCTAGCCAATGCTCCAGCAACAACAACTAACAACACCAATACTGCCGATACTTTTGTAGCTTCATAACCTCACTGTATATTTGAATCCAGTGAGAACCCAACTCATAATTTCTCACAAACTCTTCAAAAACCTCTTTCATTTCCACAATTCAGCCGTAAATTCAATGGCACTACCCGAATTTATGCTAAATTCGAAATCTAGCTCAACCCCAAATCAAAAATCGGCTTGTTATCTCAATCCTTAACTACATTGACCCATCGCAAAACCAGGTTTCCATTTCTTCTCGTCTCCCTGGTTTGTTAATTGTAATTGGTAGCACAAGATAAACCAACACTTCATTCAACTCAGCTACTGCTCCCACTTTCGATTCTGCAAACAAATGACTCAATACCCCTGCAATCGCAGATTCAAATCATATACACAGACCTTGACTCCCTACTGTCGACGATTAATAGGTCTTGTTTGTTTGTCAATTAGTTCTCAAATTGAGGTACCAGAAGTTTTTACATCAAAAATTCAAAGACAAACCCAAGCTAGTAAACTCATCAATCAAACCTTTTTCCTCTAAAGAACAACGAATTTGGTTTGCACCGAAAATCCCAAATTCGAGACCATATTGTTGTGTCAAATCCCGTCTCGCAATCGAGCTTGATCTTCAAACTTTGCCTAATTCCTCATGAATCGCTCTTCCATAACTACCCAAATAGCCTCCATGAACACCAATAAAAAATAAACCCCAAATTCATTGTCGTTGCTGTTGTAGAATGATTTGTAGCAACTGGCTTGATTCTCGATCCCACGAAACCACAGATCCATTTTTGCTGTTGTGGTTGTGGAACATCACCCTAATTAATCCTCGAGACATCTTATCACATGTGACTGACACACACGTGTGAAGGACATTTTGGTAATCTTACCACATCTATGATATCTCCTCATATGATATTTTGGCGAGATATTGACAAGTCAACGCGATAAATTGACCGAGATGGTTAAATTGGATGGAAACCGTTTAACTTGCCTAGTCTAGCAAGAAATAAAAAAAGTGGCCTAGGAATGAAAGTGAGGGTTCAGACTAGGCCTATTTCTGCATATATTCCAAAAAAAAACTCAAACAAAAGTCAAAGAACACTTCTGGAACCCTCACGGGTCTTGAGACCTTTGAGATTGTGATTGACAACATATACTGCTTCTTCAGGGAAGATATCTTCATTGAGAAGATCTTTAACATGTGTCTTCATGAGAACAAGGTCACATATCTCATAAAATATTTTGCAATATATAAAACCAATAAAGATTAATACTGCAAAATCATCTTCCAAATAACTTTATAATTTAAATAAATAAATCTAAAAACATTGCAAGATGAAAATCGTTGGCAATAGCTATGTGTAATCAAAATATTTGCTATTACAAACCCTAGTTATCCTTCTTAAAACACATGAATAAATTCACTTAAGAAGTTTCCTAGACAAAAAATAAAAACAACTCCTAAAACCATAGAACGACCACAAACTAGAATCAAAGAACACTTTCGGAAACTTCACGAATTTTAAGACCTTTGAGCTTGTGATTGACAACATCTACTGCTTTTTTGGAGAAGATATCCTCATTGAGAAGATCTTTAACATGTGTCTTCATGAGAACAAGGTCAGAGTTATCCTTTTTCAACTCAGTACGTAACACATCGGGACCCTTCATAATATCAACGAGTTGCAGTTTGGCTTCCTCAAAGTATGTAAGAAAATCATGAACCACTTCAACAAAAACCATCT
This sequence comes from Papaver armeniacum, assembly GCA_023531295.1. Taxonomy (NCBI): domain Eukaryota; kingdom Viridiplantae; phylum Streptophyta; class Magnoliopsida; order Ranunculales; family Papaveraceae; genus Papaver; species Papaver armeniacum. Next base: position 358,261 of record JAJJWW010013913.1, read on the forward strand.
CATCATGCTCTACATCTTCATGAGTATATGCATAATAGCATGAGACATCCGAATACTCATCAGGATTTTAAGCCTTGACATCGTCAACTTCTATAAGAGTTCTTTTCTTCTTCCCTTTGGAACCGTAACCCATACCTTTATCAAGAAACCCTTTCGTAAAATCACAAGTGCGAGAAGGAGATGGAATTTTTGATATGAGAAAAATAGCCTAAAGTGACATAACTCAACTTCAATAGGATAGGTATATAAACGGTTTCACAGGGAGTATATTTTTAGGGTTTTTAGATTTGGTTCGTGACAAGTCACAAAGGTACCCGTACGAACACAAACTTAACCCATAAGAGGAAACTTAAAAAAAAAAAACTGTGAATTTCCTTTCACAGGGTAAAAAGAACACAACAAAATTTTGCTATGTGAAAATTTTCTTTCACAATTCTTAGCTCAATAAATTTATATTCTCACATGAGGAAAATTTAGAGCACTAGGCATTTAAAAAACTTAATTCAAGATTAAAGAGTAGACTCTTGAAGTGAATCTTGAAACAAAACAAATACTTATGCAAAGTTGTCTGTAGACAATTGTCTAGCTATGAACGATAAGAGAATAACTCAACTAAACAGATAACACTTTACCAAAAAGTATACCCGATCATTAGCATATCTTACTCAACATGATTTTTCATGAGTAAGATTTCAAGCCTTTTGATTAATTAACACAAGTATGAGCTTTATTGCCATCAAATGAATATTGTTCATGGTTAATCCTCTTTTTTCTTCTAATTTTTGCAGGAAACCCTTTTTGATGTGAAAAAGTATCATAGAACTTACTATCATCAAAACATGAGACTAAGTTTGAATCCTTACCAGAAGAAGTTTGTTTGGAGGATTTTGACAGCCTGTTGATAAGATCCTTGTATCCTTCAATTATCAGATTTAGGTTATCCTTCATATCTCCATTGTTGTTTTCACCTTCTAGTACTTTTCTCACATCTTGAACATCATCATCCACCTTAGTTTGAAGAGGAACTTTCTGAAATCTTCTTGACCGATTTGTATTAACATCACTATTACAAGTTCGAACGTTAGACGAGAAGATTGAACTGACTTTCCTGGGAGGATTCACAGGGTGGGTACTAAAACCAATTGGTTTAGACGTTCGAATATCAGTTACACCTTTAAGCATTAAATCTAAGGTGTGTTGAAGTCGACCAAAATCGTTGTCATTCAACCTCAATTTGCACTTCTGTTGAACCCGTCCTTTTGAATCACAAAAGAGACACACTTTCTGATCACCGAAGTGATTAAAGTGAGTAAGATAAACAACATATTTAGAAGATTTCTTCCTTCCGTGAGATGTGGTGATTCCTTGATTAGTGGAAGTTACAAGCACATTTTTAGCAATAGGAAGGGTTTGCAATTTAGCTTCTGAAACTGGTTTCATCAGAGAAACATGATTATACGTAGTCACATTTTCTAACATCACAGTTGAGTTAGAAGAAATTGGTATAATGGACTCCTCAGAACATCATTCACATTGAATAGAGAGTTTACTCAATAGACGTTCAATTTCCAAGGAATCCTCCTTGAGTTTAGACTCGAGTAAGGTTCAAGATGAACAAACTACGACGTTTTCCTCACGAAGAATCCTTAATTGGAATCACGATCTTTTACCATACCAATAATCATATTCATTTTGTGTTTTAGCCTATTGATTTCAACTACCTGGATTCTAACAAGATTTAGAATCGCTGCACTCTCTTGGGTTGCTTCCCTTTCTACTTCAGAGTCAGACTCGTCAGTAAGATAATCAGGGTAATACTTATCAATACTTGTCTGTTTCGTGGGAACAGAACGTTCATCTATATGCGAGATCGACAAGTCTTTCTCTTTAATAGATTTCATAGAAATAGAACTTTTGTTTCTGGTGATGCATTTGTCAGATATAGCACTTCTGTCCATAGAGTCAGATTGCTACAAACACAGACTTGTGAGGCCTTAGCGTGTTTGCCTGCTCAGATACCAACTGAAAAAGCGGGGTCTAACAACCACACCCAATATTTCGTTCGACAATCTGTATGGACTAACTCCAATATAATTCCAAGAGAATCAACTAGACAGTCAGACTCAATCAAGGAAAGATATCCAAGAGTTATATCACTTTCTAAAATCAATCAACAAATCAACATGATGGAGTCCGCGAAATGATTGGTATGAGAATAAATTGGACGGTATCAAAAACCAATGTCCAAGCGTTAATCAATTTTTATCCAACAAACAAGGTCGGATTTACCAATTGATTGAACTATGCACAACCTGTGATATTTCAATTATATAAAAATATAATGCGAAAAAAAATAACACAGACACCAGAAGTTTTGTTAACGAGGAAACCGCAAATGCAGAAAAACCCCGGGACTTAGTCCAGTTTTGAACACCACACTGTATTAAGTCGCTACAGACACTAGCCTACTACAAGTTAACTTCGGACTGGAATGTAGTTGATCCCTAACCAAGTCTCACACCGATTAAGGTACAGTCACGTTCCTTACGTCTCTGAATCCCAGCAGGACTCTACGCACTTGATTCCATTAGCTGATCTCTCCCAAACTAAGAGTTGCTACGAAGCAAAGTCGAAGACTTATAAACAAATCTGTCTCCCACAAATAAGTCTATTCTGATAGATAAATCTGTCTCCCACAAAAGTACCTATGAATTTTTGTTCCATCTTTTGATAAATCAAGGTGAACAGAACCAATTGATACTCCGGTCTTATACTCCCGAAGAGCAGCCTAGAAATATCAATCACCTCACAATAACTTAACTATATGGTAGTAAAAGAAGTTATTGTGGAATCACAAAGAATGAGATGAAGAGCTTTGTGATTACTTTATATATCTTACCTATCGGTGATAAATCTCAAGCAAATCTTAGAGAAGATAGTACTCAATATGGTTGAACAAGGAAGATCAGAATATGCAACTACAGAGAAAACAGTTGGATCTAGCTTCACGAATCCCAAATGAAGTATTCAAGTTGTTAACCTATAATGGTTTTGGAAAAACCTAGGTTAAAGGAGAATCGACTCTAGTAGCAACTAGGACACAAGAAAGTGTCGGGATTAGGTTTTCCAGTTGCTAGAGTTTACCCTTATATAGTTTGTCAAATCAGGGTTTGCTTTCAATCAAAGCTAAGATAGCTTAGTAACAAAGCATTCAATATTCACCGTTAAATGAAATCCTGATTTAAGATTCAAGCTAAGTTTGCTTAAAACCAAAGCAATAACTCTCCACAGTTTTATGGTCTTAGCTTGTTACACACAAATGAAATATACCTTTATTTATATATGGGTAACCGTACCTAAACGTGTATATTGAGTTGGCTTAACAATAATTAACCGAAGTTAGCCATATGAACACTTTTGTCTTAACCACATTCATCTAACACTTCTAGATCAAATATGATGATCAATCAATCATGAAAGATAATCAAATTAATTTAATTGTATTACCAATATAGTTGTTCAATTGTTCACTACATATATGAACCAATTGAAATAAAATAGGATTGATTCGTAATCGTACAAAATACTTATACTGAAATCAATTCATGAACATTAAGCCACGGTTTGCAAAGATTGCATTCCTTAATTTATTAATGTAGTTGTTCATGAGTTTGAAAACATACTTAACCGATTTTCGAACTTTAACCACTAAATTTGCAAACTGGTACACAAACTATAGCATCCGGACTTTGGTCTAGTCCAGTCGTTTGCAAACGGGTATGAAAACAGCAGTCCCGGACCTAACTCAGGTGGAACCGTTCGCATACTGGTATGCAAACTTGGTTCCCGGACTTTAACATTCAAAACCGTTTGCATAATGGTTTGCAAACAAGGTTTCCGGACCTGAATCATACTAAAACAGTTTGCATTCTGGTAAGCATATTGTGTTGTATCCAGACAAAGGTTAATTGTTATAAACTCCCATTTCATTCATTGAAACATCCTTAGAAGACGACAATGGCTGTCTCACATATACCATTAGCTTATAAGTAATTTTCAAGTGATCGAATGATCAATACGAAACTTTAAAGTCGACATCAAATGATTGTCTCACACAAATCACGTAATATGTTTCAAGGCTATTTCCACATGATCATCTTTTGACTTATTATTTAGTTTCCAACAAATAAATTATTTCCAACTAAACTCGTCAAGAATAATGATGAACATAGCTAAAGCAAAAATCTTCCGACACATATTTCGAAAAATAGATAAGCGAGATAAACTCACTCAAATATCAAATGTGTATAATATAAAAGTTTATATAGCTATACGACTTAGTCTCATTAGGAGATATAATAGAATAAACTTCTGAGTGATAGATAAGTTTTAGTCTCCACATACATTTTGTTGATGAAGTTCCTCCAAGCTCTCCTTAGTAGATCTTCGTCTTCAATCGATGAACGTCGTGAAGTCTAAAGCTCAACTACACATTTTATCCTAATCCGAGACATAGCTATGTATAGAATAGAAATAAAGACTCATAGTTTTGATCAACTAAACTTGACAAATAATCTTGAGATAGCAACGCTATGAGTTCGATTTGAGCACGCTCTAACACAACTCTTTATCAAGCATCTTCTTTTCCATCAGAGATGGACTCAGATGTACTCTTAATTTTTATAACTCATGGATCATGAGTTAACGAAAGAGTAATTAATATCTTCAACTTTTGATTATTCGTACTCTTGCATAACGTTAACTGAATCATCCATTAGATTCAATTCTTATAGGTTGGATCACACCAAACACAGATTATTAGAACTTTTCGTGTTTGCCTACTCTGATTCCAATTGAAAAGACGAGGGTACCCAAATACACCATAATATTTTTGTTTCAACCTACAAGTCCTCTAACCAAGTGTGATCATTTATGGACAAAGTCGATACAATACAACAACTTCGGTATTCACACTTTGTGTGATCGTCTATAGATACGAGATTGAGACAATACAACAAACAAAGTGTGATACTTGATAATAGGTTCGGTAATAACCAAACTCTATAGGATCACTATCAAGTATAACGGAATTAACGTAAAGTGTAATTTACTTTAATTATAATAAAAAATTATAATGCGGAAAAGTAAAGTAAACGAGACAGCAAGATTTTGTTAACGAGGAAACCGCAAATGCAGAAAAACCCAGGGACCTAGTCCAGAATTGAATACTCTCAGATTTAAGCCGCTATACAAAATCTAAACCAACTTCGTATAGTTGGTACCAAGCAGACTACCCCTAGCTACTTAGTTCCCTCGTAATCCACGCGCTTCCGACTTCAATAGTCACGCACTGGTACAATTCCTTTGGATCGTATTCCAAACAGTTGTAGACGGGGAAAAACGATTTGCTGGTTTTTTAGGAAAGTGAAGAGACGACGGTTCAGGCGAGACTCCTCAACCGAGAAAACTGCTTAACCTCACACAGATGCACTTTGACGGAGTGCTTTTTGAGTTTGAGAAATCAATCAGAGGATTCCGGCCTAAACCAAGTCAATGGCCGTTCCGAGTCGATTCGGTCACAAAGAGGGAGATGGGTTGATCTGTAGGAGGGAAGCGAGAATTTGTGTGGGATCAATGATGATCAAGGATTGTAGATGTGTTTGTGGGTTTCTTCAAATTAATGAATCATTGAGTTTTGGAAATAAGTTTCAATCGAGAATTATTATGTAGACGAAAATGTTGTCTTCATTCATCGATTTTTGACTTATTTATATTGTCAGAATAGTGAACACATTGATCCCAGTAAGTGTGAGGGTTTCTTGAGTGAAAGAGTAGGAAAGTGGGAGATCGTGGTAAAATCAGTTCCACTTGTGTGGAGACTTGGTTGATCTTCCACCCACTACTTTGCTAACTCCTTCAACCGCTTGCACAACTTACTCACATTTCTCATCGTGGATGAACACACGTGTTGTAGGCCGCCAGATCAAAACCGAATTGATATCCCCCATGTGACGTGATTGATGTCTCACGAATGTGGAGTCTGCAAAGAAGACATGTATTTGATTAGTCGGTCGTTGACTTGATTAGACAATGAGTCTAGGTTTTGTTGACTTGAGCATGATTGACGAATGCTCAGTGATTCATGGATTAATATTGCTCATTTGAGCAGATATTGTAAATATGATGAACTGTTGAACATTGAGTAATATTCGGAGAAATACTGATAGTTACATCAATATTCGAGCAACTGAGCAACTATTGCTCAATTCGACGAATTACTGAATATTGATAGTCAGATCAATATTCGATCAACTGAGCAAGTATTGCTCAATTCGATCAATTATCGAATATTGATAGTTGGATCAATATTCAAGCAATCGAGCAAGTATTGCTTAATTCGACAATCATCAATATTGATAGTTGGATCAATATTCGAGCAATCGAGCGAGTATTGCTCAATTCGATAAATTAATAGTTGGATCAATATTCGAAATCGAGAAAGTATTTCTCAATTCGAAGAATTACTGAATATTGATAGTTGGATCAATATTTGAGCAATTGAGCAAGTATTGCTCAATTTAACGAATTACTGAATATTGATAGTTGGATCAATATTCGAGCAACTGAGCAAGTATTGCTCAATTCGGCGAATTACTGGTAACGTAACCCAATAAAATATTAATTAAAATATTGGTAGCCTACCAAACATTATATAATTAATCCAGAGATGTTGATTCTCGGGTCAACATAAATTTATTAGTGTTTGAAATTGCTCAAAATCGTGATTTGCAGAGCATTTGTTCGAAACCCTAATTTTGATCAATTGTTCATCAATTGATGATTTATTGAAAATAGGCCACTGAGTGATGGAGTGACCGGCTACATGGGATGATGGACGACCATGTAGCGCCCAAGTGCTCGAGTGAGCATGCACCAAAGTCCTTTGTTTGACTGGTTGGTGAAAGGATGATTAAATGATGGTTTAATCATTTATTAGAATAGTGCTCGTCTGAGCACTAGGTGATAAAACCTAATTATAGAGAAGTGAGGGACCGACCAAGAGGGCATGAGACCGGACCTTGGTGATTGTGGGACCAATCGATGGTCGTTCGAGAAAATTCCAAGTTGGTTGGAAAGAGTTTGGACCCAATATGAGCGATTGAGCAAATTAGGTCAAAATTATAAAGATGTGTGGGACCGGCTCCTTGCAAGCCTTAGGGCCGGCCTTGGTCGGTCAAGGAAGCATGCTCGTGTCACCATAATGTCCTTGTCTCAGTCCTGGGAGTTTTGATATTTTCTGGTGTGCGTTTGAGCAATATCTTGGGTTTTCATAAGAGTTTGATCTTTGACTGAAATTCTTGATTTTGCTCGAATGAGCAAGTAGGACCTTGCTCGTTCGATCACTATTTTGAGAATATTAAAATAATAATATTTTAATATTTGTCGTGAATAGCCTAGTCGGTCATGTGACCATTTGACTTTTTGGCTTTTTCATGGTTTGAGCAATATTTGAGAAAATATGAAAAAACCAGGGTTTTTTGCTCAAACGGAGGAGTTTCATGAGATGATGGAAATAATAATTATGAAAACAATGGATTGTAAGGTATGGGACTGGCCATGGCTAGGGCATGACCGGCTGGCTAGGTAGCCCGATCCCGCAACACCTTTCCCTATTTTTATTATTTTTCATGAAACCGTGAAAATATGGAGAAACCGTGAGTTTTGCTCAAACAAGGAAAGTTGCTCGAATGAAGGAGTCTTCAAGAGTTCATGAAAATAATAAAATAAGAAAAATAAAGGAAGAGGCGTGGGGGACCGGACACGGCGGCATGATCGGCCGGCCGGTGGGCCTGGTCCCTAGGCGCCTCTTTTATTTTATTTTTATTATTTTCTCTCTCCTGTTTTGTGTAGGATTCCTCGTTTGTCCATATTTTCGAATGCTCGTTCGTGCATCATCGTTGAGTACACTTGTACCATTTTATTAGAGCTTACTCGGTGATAGTCCAGATGCCGATTGTTGAGTAATTATTACTAATTCACGAAATTCAGCGGAAAATGATTCATGAAACGGAGTAATAACATGAATTGAGTATCTATTACTAATCCATGAATTCTAGTAGGGAATTCAAGGAATGGAGTAATGAGATAAAATGGTTATCTATTACTAATCCATGAATACAGCCGGGGAATTCAGGGAACGGAGTAATGAGATATAATAGATTATTTTCTAGGAATTCAGTGGATGAATGCCACGGTAGAATTAATCTATTTGCAAAATCGAGATATGAGATAGTTGAAGAATCATATTCGTTCTGAAAGGTGTATAGTCAGGGAACAACGTGCAGCGTCGACGTCATGAAGGCGTTTAGCCCTCTAACAAACAATTATGTCTAGAGAGCCGCCTGAATCTATACACGGTCTCTCTACATAGTCAGGGAACAACGAGTATCGTCGACATCCTGAAGGCGTTAAGCCCTCTGACAAACAATTATGTCCAGAGAACCGCCCAATCGTTATTCCATGTAGAGGTGGGTCTCTCTATGTAGTCAGGGAACAATGAGTATCGTCGACGTCGTGAAGGCGTTAAGCCCTCTAACAAACAATTATGTCCAGAGAACCGCCCAATCATTATTTTACATAGAGGACATGATGAAATATGCAGCATCGAACGCTCAGCCGGGGAGGCCTTTCGAGAAACATGTTCATCATGGCTCTGAGATGAATACTCACTCAGTTAGAGTTCGTGAAACGATTCACGGATCATAAAATATGAATCGTCACGTGCGTTCCTGAAGCCGGGTCAGAAACATGCAGTATCATGATTTTACGATGTTGACCTTTGTCGAAAATCCACCATTAACAACAGTAAAGAACAATAAATCTGTTTAACAACTTCTTAGATTCTTTTCAAGATGAATATATCTTAAATTATACGCAAAGAATCTTCCGTTTAATCTAATGAACTCCTTTGCATGGTTATATCAATGTAACTTTAACTATCGAAATGTCTAGATTCGCAATCAATCAATATAGATCTCAAAAAGAAACTATAAGGCGATGCCGATCTCGCGCAACTAATCAATCGAATAAATCTGATTCTAGTTGGATCCCAGCCAATCAAGGTTTGTGCACACAATTCACAAGATACGAAAACCAATAAGAAATCTTCTTCATCTTCAAATCTTCTTTAATCTTCAATATACCTGCACAACACCACTTGAATATCTTGTGATCAATCACACACATAACGGAGTATGTTAACAATGGATTATCACAAGATGTCTTCTGATCTAACAACAGTTCTAAAGATCCCGTCGATACTTCGATCTAGTTTGAGTGAATCTAATATCAGAAGAGAAGATTCTCAAGAATAAACAAATTAGGTGCAATCAAAGTTTCAACAACCGTTAGTCAATCAAATCAACTAAAAACTAATAACATTGCAATTATCTAGTTTCCCACCAACGGTAGCCGTAGAGCTTCTTGATCTCACAGAAGTCTTTAAACGAGCGGTCGTAAGAGATTTCACCTAATTAGGATACTTTCATCTCTGAATAGACGGCTCCACCAGAAACAATAAAAAATAAAGTTTGCCTGGCTCTTAGGGTAGTTTGCTAGAAATGCAAACTTAGGTATTTATAGAGCAAGGTTTTTTGGACATTAAGGAATTTCCAAAACCGAAAATATTCTCAAGATATGCAATGAATGGCAAAATTCAGTTTTCATAATTCTAATAAATGCTTGTCCAATATTTCCGAAATATCTCAATAGAAAATCTTCAAATAGTAAATGCACATTGATAATTTTTATACTATATATGCATTTAATTGCTGGTAATTAAAGCATATAAAACCAAAAACCTTAGTTAAAAGATTCTTAATTTATCTCGGCACAGGATCTCCTTGAGTACTAAGGAATATCTTTTAATAATAAATTATAAGAGTTACTGTACGTGTTCAAAGTATGTTGACATTTTTTCACTGCAAATCCTTATTTCATATTTACATGGATTTGCATTCTTGGAATCGGTTATACCACACTTCCAAACAAGTTTAGAATTGGTTGACATGTTTTCCAAGACTAATATCTGATTGATCAAATACCAAATCACATACATGGGTTCAATTGGTTCTACCAATCACTAAGATCGGTTATAACTAATTATGGAAATACTTGTGATCGGTCACACCAGTCACTAGAATCGGTTACACCAGTTACAGGGATCAGTTCCATATTCACATGGTATTGCTTGTGATAGGTCACATTAGTTACCAGGACCGTTTACACCAGTTACCATGACCGATTAACAATTACAAGGATCGATTACACAACACTCGTGATCGGTCACACCAACTACTAAGATCGGTCACACCAATTAAAAGGATCGATCATACCAACACATGGTGATTACTTAGGATCAGTTACACCAATCAATAAAAGCCACTCATATCAAATCATAAGTCATGCATTGTGATTAATTATACCAAGATACATAACATAGTTAAGATCGGTTCTACCATCTCACACATATTGGTCATCCAAAGATTTGCAATGAAATAGCCGGACCAATAAGCCTAATGATTTCCCTTTCGATTCACGAAACAAGTTCATGAATGTACTTCCTTTAAATGAATGTAAAACATTGTTTCCTAGGATGAAATCTTCACCATAACCCATTCACATATCATAAAAATATATACAAGATTATGTCGATGTCATATCTACAAAGTTCAAAAAATAAGCGTTATACTTCGTAGTGTAATTCCCTAATACTATGATCATACAATTATGACCATGTCACATCACTATAGTATTATACAATATGTACAATATATATAGCTTCGCAGTTATGTTTTCAATATAACAAGACTTGAAAGATACATTAGGCATGAAACAGTTCAAGTCAATATTACTAACCTCAAGTGGAAGGATGATGTCGTCGTTGTAGTTTGCTACTTCTTCACATTCTTCAGGTCTTCGGAGTAATACTTGTATGTATCAACATTCCTAGACTTTCTAGTCTAACCTAAACGAAGTTGACTCTAGTATTTAATCAAACGACTTTAGATGAGTTTTGACACACTAAAATATGACAACCAAACTTGACATACCAACACATGGTGACTTCAACCGAGCTATGCTCTAACACTCTTTGATATATCACTTGATAGATCTCGCTTTCAACTTGGTGCTCTCGGAATTATATTGGAGTTTAGTCCATACAGATTGCCAAGAGAATTATTGGGTGTGGTTGTTATACCCCCGCTTTTTCAAACTTATTAAAAGATAGATCTACATCATGGCCAAAATTATCAAACTCATGCCCTATACCATTTAGAACATGCATCACAATATCTGAATCAGATACTCTTTCACCAATAGCACATAAGGAGTCAGTTATCCCCTTAATATTTTGTAAGTAATCACTAACAGACTCTGATCTTCTTTTCATATTAAAAAGTTGATTACGATACATAGATTTCTTAGCAACAAACTGATTTGCAAAAGATTTAGCAAAATAGTCCCAAACCTCACGAGATGTAGTTTTACCCACAATGTCTTTCGAAATAAAGGAAGTGAAAGTTGCATTGAAACAACTGATGACGAATCTATCCCACTTCTTTCAAAGAGCTACATCTGGATTTGGTTATGAAATATTGTTGACAAGTATTGTTGCTGGAGGAAAAGGAATAGATCCATCTATAAATTCATACAGATCTGAACTTATGAGGATGGATTCAATCTGAAACTTCCATACTAAGTAGTTTGAATCATCCATTTTAGCACAAACATAGTTAGAGATGTTAGAAAAGGGGATTGATGAAGAAAAGTTGTATTTGTAATTGGTATTGGTATTAGTATTGGTGGTTTCGATTCCGATATTGGAATTTTCATTGAAGATTAGTACGGATGTAATGAAGGATCAAGATAATGAAGGAACCAAGTTATCTAATACCATAAAAGATAATGTAATAATTAATTGTGTTGTGTTGAAACCTAGAACAAACTAACACCTGAGCATTTTATGACAGATGGACGGAGTGGATATAACGGAAATAAGAGAATCTCTAACAAAAGTTATCACATAAGAGAACTAAAACGAGAATATCCCCGACACTATTAATAGAAAACGTAGAGTACTCTCCAATAGAAAGGAGGCAGGTCGGGATTACAATCATTAAATCATGGGAACATACTTGAGTGGATAAGTTTATGAAGAATTCATAGAAAAAATATATACCTATTTGTAAAATTTAACTAAGTATAAAGAAAGTAAAAGGGAAGCATATTTCCCACCTCTTTGCTTTTAAATGTCAACGTGGCACATTTTTTTAGGACACTTCGAAAATTACTTAATAAGATTTAACAAGACATCAGTTGGTAACCTAGATACCAGATCATTTAATAGTGCTCGGTTGTATCTGGGGTACACTTCTTAAGCCGATAAGTGGTTAAATTATAGGGTTTTGTTAACTTGTGCATCCATGCACAAGATAACAACCAATCATCACCATTGGAAAATGTAAACAATATTTAAAAAAATAAGGGAGATGATGTTATCTTGCGTTGGAGAATACGAATTAAGATGGATTTTTTAAATGTAGGGTACAAAAGTTCATACTTGTTTTAGTTATATTTTTTTTTTCATATAATCTTGTATTAATCTTGTTTACTATTCTTCTTTTCTTTTGTTAGGTGAATCATCTGAAACCAATTAAGTTGTACATAAAGGAACAATGAATATCTAAATTCAAGAGAGGCTGAAATGAAATTCTTGAAATCCAAGAATTTTGACATCTTTCAATGAAAAAAACGAATCCAACAGATAAAGAATAAGGTCATTCCGACGTCAGATGAAGAAGTTATGAGCAAATCAGTCAAGACGAGAAATGAGTTTCCCAGTTTAACCATCAGCGGATACATGGAATTCATATCTGCGTATTTTGATCACTTTTTTAAGCTAGAAACTAATGTTTTTGTGTCTTTAACAATCGTTGAGCACTACTCGATCGAACTCGTAAGCGTTGCTATCTCAAGCTTGTTTGTCAAGATTAGTTGTCAAAACTATAAGTCTTGATTTCTAGTCTACTTATAGCTATGTCTCGGATTAGGATAGAATGTGTAGTTGAGCTTTAGACTTCACGTCGTTCATCGATTGAAGACGAAGAAATACTAAGGGGAGCTTGTGGAACATCATCAATAAAAGGTATGTGGATACTTAAGCTCATCTATCACTCAGAAGTTTATTTCTATTCTATCTCCAATTGAGACAAAAGCCGTATAACTATATATACTTTACTTTATACACATTTGATATTTCGAGCTGAGTTTAACTTGCTTACATATTTCTAGAAATATGTGTTGATAAG